>CAJQZJ010034276.1:700818-720482 GCA_907164525.1 Lophiomys imhausi | reverse complement strand
GGAGACCAGCGCCATCTTTAAGGCGCGGCACGTCGCAGCTCTCTACAATAGACTGTGCTATATGTATTTGAAACTTTGATTAGTAGACTTAACCCTACAGCTGCCTCACATACTGCAAATGTTAAAATGGTTGTGGGAATTGAAAAGAAATTATTAAATTGCAATTAAGGATAGAGATAGAGATCATAATGAAAAGGGATAATATTATGTCTTCTAGGCATAGAAGTGTAGATATAAGGTGATAGTGAAATATAAGTGTTCCTAAGAGGGATAGAAAGAAGGCCAGAATTAGATTAATAAATATAGGAGTCATTTTAGTAATTGTGATAGTGATCTCATGCTAATGAATTGAAATAATTAATTTTAATTAAACTAATTACCAACTATTCTGCTCATTTAAGTCCTTTTTTTGTAACCATTTGTAAGCTAGTCCTAGAGATAGAATGGTTAATAAGATAAAAGGTTAATAATATTATTGTGTAGATATTGGGGTTTTGAATAGCTCATGCTAGAGGAAGTAGTAAGGCAATTTCTAGATCAAACAGAAGAAATGTGATTGCAACTAGAATTTTTTTTTTTTTTTTTTTTTTTTTTAAAGGAAGGTGGGATGATCCTGTTGGGTCAAAACCACATTCATAGGGGTCTACTTTTTCTGTGTATGAGTTAAGTTGAGTAAATCAAAATGCGATTAGAATTAGGAGTGTTGATGATGAGGAATGGATTATAAATGTTAGAAGAAGATTATTTACTTTCTTCTGGGGTTTACCAGATCTAATTAATTGTAAGTCAGTTGAACTAGTTATACTAAGGAAGTATGAACATCATCACTAAACAGATACATATAGGAATAGTCAGACTACATCAACAAAATGTCAATATCATGCTGCTGCTTCAAATCCAAAGTAGTGATTTGATTTGAAATGGAATTTTATCTGAGGAAGGAGGCAGGTAATTACGAATGTAGACCCAATAATTACGTGAAGTCCATGAAATCCAATTGCTATAAAGAATGTAGATCCATAAATTCCATCTGAGATTGAGAATGATGTTTCAAAGCATTCTGAGGCTTGAAGAATGGTAAAATAAAGTCCAAGTAAAATTGTGATCAGTAGGGCTTGATTTATATTGTTTCATTTACCACCATACCATTAGGGTATGGTGAGCCCATGTAATTGAGACAGCTGATGCTAGTAGAACTGATGTATTTAGTAGGGGGATGTCTAAGGGGTTAAGTGTTGGAGGTCAGCATCCTCTGAGTTCATGTGTAGGACAAGGCTAGAGTGGTAGAAGATTCAGAAAAACCCTGCAAAGAAGAAAATCTCAGAAATAATAAACAAGATTATTCTGTAGCGAAGGCCTTTTTGGACAATTGGTGTGTGATAGATTTCTTTACGAATAATGTCTTGTCATCATCGGAGCATATTTAATATATTCAGTATAAGACAAATTTGCAGAAGTGTTGTTTAGCTAAAGTGAAATCATATGCCCTGAGCATAAGGACAGTGAAAGTGTTTAGCTAAAGTGAAATCATATGCCCTGAGCATAAGGAAAAAGTGGAGCGAGCCCCTGTTAGTGGTCATAGGCTTGAGTTAACTATATGGTATGCATGAGTTTGGTGGGTCATTCTGTATTATCATGTAGATAAAGACATAAAAGCAGAGTAAATACGTAAGCTTGAAAAGAGCTACGGCAAATTAAGGAGGATTAAGATAATAAAGGTAATTATAGCCGCTGGTAGACTAATATTTTTGAATACTAGTGAAACACTCCCAATTAAGTGCATAATTAGGTGACCTGCAGTAATGTTGGCTGTTAGTCGGTCTGCCAGGGCTATTGGTTGAATAAACAGGCTAATTGTTTCAATAATAATAAGTATAGGAATAAAGGAGAGTGGAGTACTTTGAGGAAGAAAATAGGCTAAAGATAATTTTATTTTGTACTGAAAACCTAGAATTACAGTTCTGGCTCAAAGGGGAAGTGCTATACTTAGATTTATAGAGAGTTGTGCAGTTGAAGTAAATGTATGAGGGAACAGACCAAGTAAATTCATTGACCCAATAAATATAATAAGTGAAATAGTTATTAGAGCTTAGGTTTGTCCTTTGGGGGGGTGAGTTGATAGTATTTGTTTAGTAATTAGCTTAATTAGTCATTGTTGTAAGGAGTGAAATTGATTTTTACTAAGTCATTTTGAGGAAGGAAATATGATTGAGGGAAATAAAATAATAGGAATTACAATTGACAAACCTATTATTGTGGGGGTAATGAAAGAGACAAATAGAATTTCATTCATTTTGTTTCTCAAGGGTTTTCAGTTTTTAATAATTTTGAAGATTTAGTAATAGGGGTGTTAGGAAAGTTTTGTGAAGAAATTTTTAGTTGAAAAGAGATGAACAATTGAGGATAAAACAGTGATTGATCATATTGAGGTATCTAGTTGTGGCATATCACTATGGAGAATTTAAGGTCTCTAATATTAACTTAAAAGATTAATGTTCTTAGCTTCATGGTGAATTAAATTAAATTAGTCATTATTCCCATACTTTTATTTTTTTTTCTTTTTGGAAGTTGCTCTACTATGCTTCCTAATCACTTAAATAATAACTTTATCTCTTCTTATGTCTTTGATGGGCTTGAAGACATAATAGATGTAATATTTCAACTGAGTTTGAGCTGTTTAGGGTTTAAGAGGATATTTCCAAATCTAAATAAAATCTTTAGGTTTATAAATATAGGATATGATAGAAAATATTTAGGTTAGAACTTTAGACACACATCGATAGATGATTTTTTTTTCTTCTTCAAGATTTCTTGATACAAATAGGCTAAACATTATATGTGCAACTTTTATATATGGTTTCTTGATTGTTTAATATTTGTTTTTACTATATGAGTAAAAAATTTAGCCTTTTTTTAGACAAAAGGAGGAAATGATGTAGTGATGTGATGCATTCTAAATGTTAATTAATTGGTTCTGCTTGCTGTCTGTGGCTTACATTGTCTCTGATTGGTTGAATAAATGATGAGGCCTGAGATTGGGCAAAGACAAAGGTAGGCAGGACTAAGGTGCCTGGCCTTCAGAAGCCTAGAGTAGCCAGAAGAAGAAGCCTCCAGTAGATGGGTAGGAGAAGCCTTGAAGACAAGCAGCAAAGAGCAGGAAGGAGGACACATGAAATGGGACAGAGAAAAGAATATCATTCCACGTGGCCTAGAACATAAGCCTAGAGTGGAGAATAACAGTCCAAGGGGACAAATATATATATGGGGTCATATTTGGGAAATACAATCAAGAGATAGCTTAGATGGGCTAAGATTTCTCAATCTAGGCCACATCTTGTTAAAACGCATGTGGTGTCTGTGAGCTCATTTATAATGGCTGTTAAAGATTAACAGCTGCTATCATTAATTGGTTGATAGACAATGATAATCTAAATACTGGTAAACAATTTAATTATCTCTGCAGTTTGTGTGGTAGTATAAAGTTTCTTTTGTTTGTATGATCAAAAGTTCTATAGCTGGATCTTGGGACAGTTCAATTCTCATGTTCTTGAAGAATCTCCACAGTGATTTCTATAGTGAGTGTACATGTTTGTATTTCCATCAGCAAGGAATGAGATTTCCTCTTACTCCACATCGTTCCCAGCATGAACTGTCACTTTTTAATGATCTTAGCCATTCTGAAAGGTAAAAATTGAAATGTAGAAGTAAATTTGATTTGCATTTCCATGCTGACTGTGGTTGTTGATAATTTAATTATTTATCAGCCTTTTGAACTTCTTATTTTGAGAATTATCTTCAGATATATTCCTCATTTTTTATTTAAGTTATTTGTTTTCTTGATATCTAGTGTTTTTGAGTTCTTTATATGTTGTGGCTATTAGCCTTCTATTGGATATGCAGTAGGTAAAAAAATTTCTAATTCTGCTGGCTTCTGCATTGCCCAAGTAATGAGATCCTTTGTTGTGTAGAAGATTCTTAGTTTTATGATGCCTCATTTATGCCTTATTGATTGTAATAACTTGCTAATGGTGTTCTGTTCACAATGACTTTTCCTGTGCCAGTGAGTTCAAGGCTATTATACACTTTGTTTTCTATCAAATTCAATGTATCTGATTTTGAGGTTTTTTGATCCATTTGAAGTTGAGGTTTGTGCATGGTGATGAGTATGTATCTATTTGGATTCCTCTACATGTAGCATTCCAGTTTTAACAGCATAAAATTTTGGATGTTGTAGTTTTATAATGTGAATTCTGGCTTATTTATGAAAATATGATGGTTTTTTTATGTTTGACATTTCTTTTTTGTTATTTTTTGTTTTTTTTCCTTTATTTTTTTTATTTCTTCAAGTTACATCTCAATTGCAGTCCCCTCCCTATTTCCCCTCCTGTCCCACCCTCCCACCCTCAACCCCCCATCCTCTTCCCTTTTTTTTCTTTTAAGTTTAAGGTATATCTTATTTCCCCCTACAGTTTCCCTTTTAAATCCAACAAATGGCTCTTTCTCTTATAATAATAAATACAATACAAAACAACAAAGGTAATTAGGCCACAGTCATGAGGGTTATATGGCTTAACATACATTTCCAATGTCCAGTCCATATGTATTTGGTACCTGACTTTAACATTCTACTATCTAAACATCTCCATGAGTTTAAAGTTGTATATCTGACTCAACATTCATACTAACTTGCAACACAATTTTAAAAGTATCTTCTTAGATCTATAACACTCTCTTGACTCCTAAACAACTCAAAATTTAATTATGAGACTCTAGCTAATATGATGTTAATAGTCATTGAGTTTTTGTC
Source organism: Lophiomys imhausi (assembly GCA_907164525.1). Classification (NCBI taxonomy): domain Eukaryota; kingdom Metazoa; phylum Chordata; class Mammalia; order Rodentia; family Muridae; genus Lophiomys; species Lophiomys imhausi. Next base: position 715,675 of record CAJQZJ010034276.1, on the reverse strand, counting down.
TGAGTCTTCAATTTAAGTTTGACTTGTAAATTATAATATCCTGCTGATTTGGCATTATAAATACACTTTGTACTTAAAATATTTTTACCTTATGGTAAATTAATTCAGTCATAATTCAATCATATGTACATGTGTAGTCACTTGTTGGCACAGAAGTTTGTCATTAAAATTTTAATTCAGTATATTTTTCTATCCTGCAGATGACTTCATAAGAGTTGTTAGATATACCTGTCTGTCATAGAGTAGATTTTGTCCTTAAGAACTTGTAGAGCCACAGTCAAAATTCCATTATCTGCTGGAGGTAATATCAAGCTATGTGGGCTATAACTTTTCTGAAACCTTTTAAAAACTACAATATCTCAAGACACTTGTAGTCTCATGCCAATGCAGCTTCACTTTAACTATTGCCTGGTGACCAAATAATTACTAGCAGACTACAGTGTGGAGAACAAAATTGAAGATTATATTTACATTTGTTTGCATTGGTTTCTTGCTATTCAGTTTGTCAATCATCACACAAAATTAAATTTAAGGTAATGAGAACTCAGTTCTTAGTCAAAAATTCATGCAGATTTTTTCATAATATAGTTATGTGGCTACATTGGAAATGAGATACACTATAGAGCAATTCATTCATGTAGATGTCCTGCAGATGAATCACACTGTGATATTTCCCATTTTAGATTTTTTAATATGTGTTTCATACTTTTCAAAAAAAATCCAGAATTCTGAGAATATATTATTACCTTCTTTTCTTCCCACTCAATTTATAACTCAGCACCATATGTGTTAAAATATGACCTGACATTGTCCACAAAATTAACCAGTAAAGTGTTTGAGTGTATATACATAGACTGGCATAACCATAAAATACTTTTAATGACTATGAGCATATTTTTTTCCTATTTCATAACTGCTCCCTTATTCATCTTAATGAGCAGAAAATGAATTAGTTGGCAAGTTATTACCTAAATGAGCAAAGAACTTTGTTTAAATTTATTTTTGAAGCTTTTTTATTGAGTACTATATTTACATCTTTTCCAGCCCTCCATCTTGCTCCTCCAAAGACTCCTATTACTCATAATGTATGAAATTCACTGTCACTTCTTTTATAATTATTATTGTTTAATAGCTTTCTATATATGTATAAGTATATGTGTGTATGCATCATGCAAATATATATGTACACATATTATATATATGTGTGTGTATATATAATATATATATATATTATATATACACAAATTTGTGTACTGGGTATAATTTGTGTTGCTCCTACATATAAGTGTTTAGAACTTTCCCCTTTGGGGTTAGAAAACTTATTAGGGCTGATTATAACTAAAGAAAATTTAATCTCCTTTTTTTTGGCAATTTTTAGTTTTCAATAGCTATTAATCTAGGAGTAAGATCCTTGAAATTTATCCAATCCTCACTACCTGAACACTTAACTTTAAATTTCATTACCTATTTTCACTGCCTTCCCAAATGTTAATTTATTTAATTACATGCAAATTATTCAGAAGTAATCCTGCAAAACCAAAACAAACAAGAAAAGACATGAGTGAATTTAAGAAATTCATTTAAAATACTTCTAAGTATTTTTTCTGTGTAATACTCACACAAGTAGAGTTTAACTGTTGCTCTGTTAAATTTATACAATATTTTAAAAAGTGATCATTTTCAAATGGCTTCATAGAGAATCCTCAAAGTTAGGAATGTCCAATACATTGTGTTTGGCTTAAAATCTAGTGTCTCTTGAGATTCTAACACCTCTGCAATCTGCTTTTTATCTGTTTTAATCTCTAAGTTGTTTTTCATGTTTTTAATTTTTCTTTGAATTTATTCTTCTCCTATACAATACACCCAACCTCAGCTTCCCTTCCAATCCATTTTCTCACTTTCCCCCAGCCTCCTGTCTCCCACAAATCCATCCTCACTCCCATCTCACCCCATAAAAAAGCAGGCTTTGCAGGTACATCAATTGAACAGAAGATACAATGTGACCAGGCACAAACCTTTTTGGCAAGACTGGGGAAAGCAATCAAGTAGCAGGAAAGGGGTTCCAAGAACAGGTAGAAAAGTCAGAAATACCCCATTATCGCTGTCAGGAGTCCAACCAAAACACCAAGCAACTATTATAACATATATCCACAAGACCTATTATAGACCCATACAGGCTCTGTGAGCCCACATGGTCCCTGAATAGTTGATTTCTCAGTCTATGCTCTCCTAGAATCCTCAAACCCCCTGGCTCACTACAATTCCTCCTCCCTGTCTTTCATATTTTTTTCATTAATTTACACATGATATTGCTTCACCCCTCAGTTTCAGTGTCACAACTCTATGCACAATATTCAGAATGTATATTTGTATTTTTCAATGGATGGTATCCTTGCCTTTACTACATTTCCTCTACAGTGACCATTGGGGAAACAAAATACACCACTTTTGTTTGAGTAACATTTTCTCTTGATAAATAGTGTTATTTTTAGAGTTGTCTTTAAAATAGAAGTTTTCTGTGCAAATGTTGCTCTGAACATAGTGGGGCTGTACAAGTAGTTTTAGGATAAAAGACAGTTTTATGATATATGAAACTCTGGAGTCCTTTTTGAGAGATATTTTTGTCCTTATTGTAATTGTTTTCTCCTGGGATGACAGTGGCCTCTATAGCTGTGGTGTCCATAGTACTGAGAGTGTAAGACAATGCATGTGTGACCTACTAAAAGTTCATGTTTCAGAAAGAAGTGTCATTCATATCAGAACATAGAAACTTGAAGACATTTCTGAGGTCATTTTCTAAAAAGGGAAACAAAACTGCTCCCTCCACGATGACCCCATTCAATGTTGAATTCTAAATGACACATTTATGGTATAACATTTCCGTGTCAAAGGAACATTACAGTCATTATTGTCTGCATCGCATCATTTGACAGAACTTTGCAGAATATTTCCATTACCTAATGCATGCATAGCTTAAGCTTAAAGATTGATATTAATGAAACTTAACACCGCTGTAAGCAAGATTTGAGAGACAAAAAATTGAATAAATATAGCATATAAAATAAAATTTATATTCTGCTCTGAGATAAATATTGCATACATAATACACATATATTATTTTTTGTTTTAATATTTAAGAAACATAGGAAAATAACATATTCATTATATATTAACAAGAAATATTTTACTTATGTAAGCACTTATCAGGTTTTATCTTCCCATTCACCTGATTAACTCATCTAAAGTTCTTAAGGAATTAATACTAATAGCTCATTGAGTAGCCAAAACATTTTATTAATATGTATTTCTAAATCTTTTTTCATTTTAAATTGCTGTTATGAATTTATTGGAATATTTTTCCAGTGAATGGCAGTCATTATACATTATATTTTTGGACTGTTCTTAAAGTTCAGCTTCTATTTGCTCACACTGAGCCATGCTCATGCCTCCATCCAGATTGTGCCGCCACACATCGACTCCAACCTCCGCCCTTTGACTGTGGAAACCCACAATGGGAGTGAGCTTCAGGCCTTTGTGAAGATGTATCATGAGGCTCTGAGCATCCTGCACACCAAAGAAATGTGCTTCCCGAGAGAGTGGGTGGCAAAATACCACCTGCTACTCATAAAGGTATGTCAGAAGAAAATATCAAGGAAGAAGAAAAAAAGATAATTAGACAGAGGGAAACAAAAAGATGGAAGAACAATCAAGTGAGGGCAGAAATCTATAAAATGACAATGAAGGTGTAATTGAGCCAGATATTGATGCCTCTCAAGGAATGGGAGATTAAAATGCAGAGGTAACTAAGGAGACGCAGATCAAGCAAATGAAAAAGGAGAATGCCACTGAAGCCCTAAACTGTGGTGAGCTGCAGAAAGCCATTGACTTGCTCACAGATGGCATCAACCTAAATCCTAGTTCCCTATGCCAAGAGCCAGGGCTTTGTTTGGCATTCCTGCACACCAAAGAAATGTGCTTTGCGAGAGAATGGGTGGCAAAGTACCACCTGCTACTCATAAAGCTATGTCAGAAGAAAATATCAAGGAAGAAGAAAAATGATCATTAGACAGAGGAAAACAAAAAGATGGAAGAACAATCAAGTGAGGGCAGAGATCTATAAAATGGCAATGAAGGTTAGCCAGTGTCTTTGTCAAATTAGAGAATAGAAGTGCTACCACTGGAGACCATGGCAGTGACATTGAATATGAACCATGATTCAGCTCAGCTGTACAAGTGGTTAGGAAAAACACACAGTGTCCTGGTTCACCAAACAGAAGCAGCTCATGATCTTGCCCTTGCCTCTAAACTGGATTATGATTATGATGACAGTCCAATGCTGAAAGAAGTTCAAAAATTACTGAACACTGGAACACGTAGGATTGAAAGAATGAATAGTAAGAGAAAAGAGACAAAATAAAAAAGGTTAAGAAGGCTCGAGAAAAGCATGAGAGAGCTCAAAGGGGAAAAGAAGCCCAAAGACAGTTGAGAGTTCAATATGACTCTTTTCCATGTGATTTTCCTGGGAATGCCCAGAATGAGAAGGTGAATGACCAGAATTGCAGGAATGCCTGCCCAATGAAATCTTCCGTGATTCAAAGTTTCTTGAAGCCATGCAGGATCCAGAAGTCATGGTGCTTTCCAGTATGTGACCCAGAACCCAGAAGATGTGTCAAAGTATCAAATCAACTCAAAGACCATGAATCTCATCAGTAAATTGTCAGAGAAGTTTGGAGGTCAAGCATAATGCCAAACAAAGCCCTTGCTGAATGAACAGCAGCTTAGCTCACTTACTGAATGTTGAAATAATACAATACAGTGTACCTCTGACTTCACCAGGAGCGCTTTGATTCTCCTAAGATAACTCCTACCCTTCTGCAGCAAATGCAGCTGAAGCATTTTACAATGGTTTTCCACTAACATGTTCATTCAGATAATGTACTTCTACTAGGAATTACAAACTTAAAACAATTTTCAAACTTAAATATATTTTTTAAAAGTTTAGGTGATACCATTCCTACACTTTTCTTTACTAGTCTTTTTAAGTTTTTCCTTTGAAATAATGCACAAGGAGCCAAATGTAGATAAGTTACTGCTTTCATGAATGAAAAATGATTCATTAGTGGGAAGCAAATAAAACATATTTAAGTTGAAAAAAATCAGTTATTTAATTATCCCAGTGAAAATTGCTTGATTTAAACTTTTTTTCTGTTTTGGGGAGTTGGGAAAGTTAAAAAGATTTAAGACAAACACACACACACACACACACACACACACACACACAAAGTTAGAACTTCCTGACTTAGATGTTATACTTAAAGTTTGTATTCATATTTTTAAAAATATTTTCAGACCATATATAACAACTATATAGATATAACCCCTTGTCATACAGTACTGAAGTCATTTTAAATACCTGCAGCTTTAACATTGCTCACTACTGGGGCTAAAGCCATGACTCATCAGCCAAAAACACTGGGTGTTCTTCCAGAGAACCTGGGTTTGATTCTTACCATCCCCATGGTGGCTCACAATCATCTCTACTCCAGATCCAGGGCATCAATACTGTCTTATGACCATTGCATGCACCAAGCAAACATGGGAGATAGACATACATGTATTCAAAATACTACTATGCCATAAAATAAATAAAATTTAAAAAATTCCCCATAAATCACAGATGCATATAAATAAAATGTTAGCTTAAAATAATAAGTCCCGTTTAGAATAATTAAAATAGGAGAATTATTCTACTTATGACGATGTATTATACTTTGTTAGGTATTGAATCAACAGATCATTAAAATATGTATGAAACATTCCTTATACATTGGTTACATGCTGATAAAATAAATGCATGGTCACTATGTTGGTTTATGCATGTGTTATAAAGTGTAAAATTTTTCAAAGAAAACAATAATAGAGAAATTATCAAGATAAGGTTTTTAAACTATTCTTTGCCTCTGTGGAAAGCGGTCCTAAATCAATAGATGACAGCAATTTCAAATATATTAGATCAAATCTGTCATAGAATATTGCAGGCATAGTGAGAAGGTGAACAATCAAAGAGCATGCATGAACTGGACATAGGCCCCCAACACATATGCAACCAATGGACAGTTTTGTCATCATGTGAGTCCCCTAGCAAGTAGAGTGTGGGGGGCTGTCTCTGATAGACTCCAATGTCTATTTTTCGACCACTTCTCCTAACTGGGCTACAGTATATGATCTCAATGGAAGAGGATGTGCTCAGTCCTGATGTGACTAGATGTACTGGACTGAAAGGGTATGGGGGGCTCCCATTTTCTGAGAAGAAAAGGAAAGGATAGGGGGAAGAGGACAGAAGTCAGAACCTAGAGGAGGAGAAGGAAGTAAATTAATAAATAAAATTAAGAAAATTTTAAAAAGAGGAGGAGAAAATTACATTAATATTTCTAAAAAGATTGGGAACATGCACTGAATATTTTAAATTATAAATGAAGAACATACAGAATACTTAACTTATGTTGTCCTTGGGCACAGGAAACCTCAGCCAAAACTATGTTGTTTTTCTTATCTTTAAAGTGGCTCTTATTAGGGAGGAGGAAGAAGCACTGATGAGAATGAGGAAGAGAAGAAAGACAGTGGAATGTAAGTCCTGTGAACCCATGGCTAGCCTGTTACTTCCATGCCTTGCACTTCTCAACAAGCCCAGTATATTCTGTGATGATCTAGCCCCTATCCAATGTCTGTGTCAATAAAATTATCATCCTCCTCAACACTATCATAAAAAATAATGGTCATTAAGAATAGATTCTCTCAGATTCCTTCTATCTTTTATCTAATCTCTTTGGCAACATTTGTTTGAGAGTTCTGAATAAAGTTTGAGAGTATTGAAAATACCTATCCAAGGTGTCCTGCCTATAAGATATGCTAGGGCAATGGAGGCACAAAGCATTGGGGTAACCAACAAATATCTAATATGAATTAAAGTCCACTTCAGAACCCATATCTACCACTGCTTGGGTGATGAAGAATCTGAGACTAGATAGTTTATAGACTTAGGATAAAACCAAATATTATTTTTCTGCTGAATGAACACAGCAAATATGACCCATTCTATATTTATAGAATAGTTCCTTCTACGGTCATCATCAGAGAAGCTTTTTCCTGCAGCACATGGGAACAAATACAGATACCAACAGCCTGACAATATGCAGAGAGTGAGAGATCTTGGGACACTAATCTATAAATGGATGTCTCAATCAAATTCCTCCCCTTAGGGCTCAGGAAACACTTCAGAAAAGGAGGCAGAAAGAGTATAAAAAGCAGAAGGGATGGAGGTCTCCAAGGAAACAAGGCCTTCTAAACAAAAATGAACTTATGCACATCTGAGGAACCTTGTCATGTTAGAGCTCATTATTTCTTGTATAGTTTATATTATACTCTTATTTTTATTTTTTTGTTATGTGTTAATTATTGTCTTTCTCTTTGTCTCTCCTGTCTGTCTTACCTTACAGGTCTACCATTGTATACATATTATGGCTTCTGCTTTTGTGTGTTTTTGGAATTCATGAATGTGCATTTGAATGGGTCTCTGTGTCTATATGCTTCTTCTACCTTTCATTTGACTTTTTGTTTTTGTTTGTTTTGATCTTTTCTGAAGTGTTTGTAAACTTTACTTTATTTTATTTTATAATTACTCTTTAGAAGCCTGTTTTCTTTTTTAAATTCTAATGAGAGACTGAAATAGAGTAGGTTTGGATGATATGGGAGGTGGGGAGGAACTATGAGAAGTATACATAGGGAATATCAAAATCTAATGGCTAATATAGCAATTGAAGTGTATGTGAAGCGGAGTTTTAATTTGGTTATGATTTTCTTTTCCCTGAGGAGTTAAGTGCTTGAGAATCATTGCCCATGGTTCTGTTCTATGTGCATAACGTCTCTAAAGCTACATCTTTTAAAATTTTTGCATTTTTAAAAATAGATTGTTTACTTTTTGTTCACTTATTAATGTAATCTATAGAAATTGCAGGTTCTACATTTTTTTCATATGGGTGGTCCAGAAATGCATTTTTCTAAATTCTGTTGCCTATTTGACATGTTCTATGTAGTTTACTTTGATGTCCACAGGTATTCATTTTGATGATTTGATTTAGTAGTTTGTTTTTTTAAGTAGAGTATTCCATTCAGCTGCCCATGTTGTCCTTAAACTCACAACAATCTACTACTTGTTTCAGCCTCCCTAGAGTTGGAACTGTAGCACAAACCACCAAACTAAGCTTCTAATATGATTTTATTGCTATTTTTCTTCAAGATTTTGAAGTCAAATCTAAAAATGTATAGCAAATTTTACCATCATGGAGTTGTCTCTAAAATTTTTCTAAGCACATAGTTTTACCTCACATTTATATTATGATTATTTTCTGAAGAGACTGTAGTTCCTATGTTGAACAGTCCTGACATTTGTGATTTCAATTGCTGTTCAAAAATTAATATCAGGATAACTGAAATAAAGAGAAAATTTTCTTTTGGCTCTTGGCTTCAGACTGTAGATGGCCAAACTGATTTTCATCTGTGATAAAAGCATGTCAACATGGAATCTATTTGAGTCATATTAATTTCACAGGGAAAAGTAGAAAAGAGATGAGGGGCTAGTGGTTTTAATATCACCTTCAGGGTCATGTTCCTAGTAATTTAACTTCCTCCTATTATTTCACAACAATTAAGTATCCTACCATCTACCAAAGTACCATGGTTTAGGAGCAAAGTTTAAGCACGTAAGTTTTGGGGGAGATTTAAGAACAAACATGTAGTACTACTCTAGTTAAAAGTCTATTAACTTTTGACATATGGTACAGTTTGGAATTCTCAGTTTTAATCAGTGTTTTAATGTACAATTAATGCCTTCACCATATGCTTTGATGGCTATGTCCCTGGGCTTTGGATCTAAATGTGTGAAAAATACCTTTTATCTTTCCCTCACTCTACATTGATTTGAATAGTATCTTCCTATACAAAATTGAGGACTGGTTTTCAATTGCTTTTCTTAAAAGAACAGAAATTCTGTTGGTATATTCACATAACTTGCATTGATTATTTGAACTATTTTACAAATAAGTAATTTTAAAAACAATTAAATCTGATTATGAACTGGTCATTCGTTTATGTAAATAAAAACTATTTTATCAGGATAGAATTTGGGTTGAGGGTTTTGTGAGTGGGTTGGTATCCACATCCCTCCATTGAAAGTCTTGTCTGGCTAAAGGATGTGGCTACTTCAGTCTCAGTAACCCCTGCTTCTAGGGGTCTCAGTTAGAGTCACCCCATATCCTCTCAGGATCCTGCCCCATCCCAGGTCTCCAGCTTGTCCCAGAGATGGCCCAACCCCAATTTCCCTTCTCTCTCATGGCCCTCTCACCCCACTCCCCATTCCTGCTCTCCCCACCTCTGATTCCCACCTCCTTCCTTCCCCTCTCTACTCTCTTTCTCACCCAGTTCCCTCTTTCCCACCACCTCTGGTATCTATTTTATGTATTCTTCTTGATGAATTTCAAGTATCCTTCCTTCCGCCCTCCTTGTTACTTAAGTTCTTTGAGTCTGTGAATTGTAGTACGATTATCCTGTACTATATGACTAATATCCACTTATGAGTACATACCATATGTGTTTACTCTGGGTCTGGATTACCTCGCTCAAGATTATCTGTTCCAGTTCTATCCATTTGCCTGTAAATTTCATGATGTCTTTGTTATTAGTAGCTCAGATGTTTTCTGTTGTATAAGTATACCACAATTTCTCTATCCATTTTTCTGTTGAGGGACATCTGTGTTGTTTCTAATTTCTGGCTATTACAAATAAAGCTGCTATCAACATAGTTTAGCAAAAGTCCTTGTGGTTTGATGAACCATATTTTGGGTATATGACCAGGAGTGTAATACTGTGTCTAGAGTAGAACTATTTCCAATTTTCTGAGAAACCACAAGATTTATTTCCCAAGTGGTTGGACAAGTTTGCACTCCCACTGACAATGCAGGAGCATTCTTTTTGCTCCACATTCTGTTGAGCATGTGTTGTCTCTTGAGATTTAATCTTAGTCATTCTTGTTGAAAAAATATTAATTAAATTACATTGGGTTGGGTGCCATTTGTAGAAATAATTAATTAAAAATTTTAAGATTATTTATATTATTATTAATTAGTTCGGCAGCTGTTAATCTTTAAGCAGACATTATAAATGAGCACACAGGACACCACGTGGATTTTAACAAGCCTTTGCCTGAATTGTGCAATCCTAGCCCATCTAAGCTAGCTCATAATTCTATTACCCAAATATGACCCCATATATACATACATCCCCTTAGACTGCCATTCTCCACGCTATGCCGATGTTCCTGGCCATGTGGAATGAGGTTCTTTTTTCAACCCATGGTGTGTGCCTCCTTCCTGCTGCTCCTGGCTGGAATGCTTGAATCCTCTGTCTAAAGAACAGGCTTCCTGTTCTAATATCAGGAAGTCCCACCTTTCTCTGTCTTTGCCCAATCTCAGGCCTTAGCCATTTTATTTAACCAATCAGAGACAATGAAAGTAACAGACAGCAAGCAGAACCAATTAACATTTAGAATGCTTAACATTACACCATCACATTCTGACAAGTGTAAAATGGAATCTCAGAGTCATTTTGATTTGTATTTCCCTGATGGCGCTGAACATTTCTTTAAGTGTTTCTTGGTCATTAGAGATTCCTCTGGTGATAATTCTCAGTTTAGCTCTGTATCCCATTTTAAAAATTTGATTCATTGTTTTGTTAGTGCTTAATTTCTTGAGTTCTTTATATTTTTTTGGATATTAGCCCTTTGTTGGATGTATGGTTGGTGGCAATGTTTTCCAAATCTGTAGGTTGTTGTTTTGTTCTAATGCTGTGTCCTTTGCCTTACAGAAGCTTTTCAGTTTCATGAGGTCCCATGTATTAATTGTTGATCTTAGTGCCTGAGCTGTTGGTATACTGTTTAGGAAGCTTTGTCTTGTACTTAATGGGTTGAAGGCTGTTCCCCACTTTCTCTTCTATAAGATTTAGTGTATCTGGTCATATGTTTAGGTCTTTGATCCACTTAGACTTAAGTTCTGTGAGGATAATAAATATTTATCCTTTTGCATTCTTCCACATGTTGCCTCCAGTTAGACTAGCATTATTTGTTGAAGATGCTTTCTTTTTTTCATTGTATGGTTTTTGTTTCTTTGTCAAAAAACAAGTATCCATAGGTGTGTGAGTTTATTTGTGGATCTTTGATTCAATTCCATTGTTCAGCTTGTGTGTCTTTATGTCAATACCATGCTCTTTTCATTACTATTGCTCTGTAGTACAGATTGAAATCAGGGAACGTGATACCTCCCGAAGTACTTTTATTTTACCGTACTGCTTTCACTCTCCTGGGCTTTTTTGTTTTTCCATACAAAGTTGAGAATTGTTCTTTTATGGTCTAAAGAAAATTGCTTTGGAAGTTTAATAGGAATTCCATTGAGTCTGCAGACTGCTTTTGGTAAGATGGTCATTTTTACTATGTTAACCTACTGATACATGAGGATGAGAGATCTTTCCATCTTCTGATAATTTCTTCAATATTTTTCCTTGGAGGCTTGCAGTTCTTGTCATACATGTCTTTCACTTGCTTGGTTAGAGTTATACCAAGATATTTTATGTGGCTATTGTGAAGGGTGTTGTTTCCCTAATTTCTTTCTCAGTTCATTTATCATTTTTTAAAGGAAAGCTAGTGAATTTTTTGAGTTAATTTTGTATGCAACCATTTTGCTGAAGGTGGAGTAGAGATTAAGGGAATAGCCAACTAATGACTGGCCCACCTTGTGGCTCACATCATGGGAGCGACCCAACCCCTGACACTATTAATGATACTCTGCTATCCTAGCAGACAGGAACCTAACATAATTCTCAGCTGAGAGGCTTCATCCAGCAGAAAAAGGAAACAGATGAAGATACCCATAGTCAAACTTGAAACAGAATAAGGGAAGTCTTGTGGAAGAGTTAGGGGAAGGATTGAGGGAGCATGCATGTACTGATCCTAGGCCCCCCTACATGTATGAAGTTTATGGCATGCTTAGTCCTCCAGTAGGTCCCTTTATATTTGGGGTGGGGGCTGTCTTTGACTTGGACTCTGTTGTCTCCCTCTGGATCTCATTTTCCTAGCAGGGCTTCCTTGTCTTGCCTCTGTGATAGAAGAGTCATTTAGTCCTGATGTGATTTGATGTACGAGAGAGGGTTGGTACATGTGTAGAAGGATATGAGGGAAGTGGGTGGGAGAGTAGAACAGGAGGAGAGGTGGGATAGGGGTTGCAATTGGGGTATAAATAAACGAATAAATGAATTATTGAAAAGAATTATAAGAAAAAAATATTTTAGTAATGTTTCACAATGTTCAGTGTACATGGTTTCAATACTGAAATTTATTTCCAGATTATTAATTATGCTGGATGAAATTATTATTGAAATGTATTTCATCTTTATTCCTTTCTGGTTAATTTATTTAACAATGTCATCAATTGTATATGCTACTAATTCACCCATAACCCTTCTGAGTCTACTCTTAACATTACAACTTTCTTTCTCATGAGTGTGTACATTCTACATGTAAAGTCATATTTTGATATATTTAAAAATTGTCCAAAGGTCTTGTTGATCTAATATAGGTATGGTACTTAGGAGGATCCTTCTCTGGACTAGGATTCTCTGGACTCAGACCTTTCAGATAATATATATATATATATATATATATATATATATATATATATATATATATATATATATATTATTTCCAAATGAAAGAGTAAGTCAGGAATAAGAAAATATTTATACTGTTTCCCAAGACTCAATGAATACTGTGAAAGAAGGGGTAGGAATGATATCTGAACCACACGATGAGAAGAAGGGCTACAGAATTCATTGCAGTCACAGTTTCACAATAACTGAAGACTACTGCACCTAGACTGAAATAGAATGGGCTTGTCAACAGTCATGGGTGGAGGAAGGACTCAGGTGGTTCTTCCTATCACTGTTGAACTAGAGTTGATCATGGAATAGTTGTTGATTAGTGGTTACAATATAAAATGATGTAACTACAGTGAAAAGTAGTTTTGCATTTATTTAAAATTGTTAAATATTCAATTTTTTTAAGCTTGCAATTCTACTTCAATATATAACAAATACTTTACAAAACATACTAGATGAGAAGCAATTGCTAATTGATAGCTGCTTGGATAAATTTTCCTTAAGGGTATCATCCCTTTGCTACTGTAGATAAACACAGTGAAGGAATTATTGACTTCAGTTGTACACACTCTGATGATATACGCGTTCCATCAGTCATTAAAGCATGTGGTTATCTGCCTGTCTATGTGTCTATCCTTGTTCTACTTTCCTTCTTTTATTATTTATACAAGTAAGGCAAGCATGATACAATGTAATGCACTAAATATTTTTATGAGGTCATTTATAGTGATTTGAAGGACAATGATCCCAACAAATTTGTGAAATTAAGCACTTGTTTTAAAGTACTCTTAGTAGTATACTGTTTAGGAAAGTATAACTTGTCCAACCTTGCTGAAAGAATTAAGACAATGGTAGAGGGGTTGGTGTTGGTTGTTAGCACAGCATTCTTCCTTTTATGGAAGTGAACTCTTAGATTATTGCTTCTAACATTATACTTATCTCTTACCACCACAATTCCCGGCTACGATAGACACTTATCACTCTGACACCAGGAGCAAAAGAATTACCTTTCTTCTGTAAGTTGTATCACTCACTGAAGTATATCACAGCAACAAAAAACTTAACCAAACCTGCAATAGTGTGTCTGATGCTTTGTGGCCAATCTCAACAAAATGGTTCTGGATCTCAACTGTAATAGCTGAGATTTAGTCAATTAGAAGGGTTTGTAGTCAAATGAACCAATTAAATTGTGTCTATGTGAATACTATTGATTCACTAGTTGAAGATTTCAGAACTTATTCTGATTTTAGAAGGTAATTTTAATCACTTTTGTTTGATTTGTTTTGTTTTCTTTGCTCACACACACACACACACAAAAAAAAAACTATTAAAAATTTTTTTACCTAATGGGCCTAATTTGGACTCAATCATAATTTAAAAGAGTTATTATCTGATCACATTCACAAGGTTAAGATAATTAGATTCAAATTCTGGTAATATTCATTTCAACTTACTTTACTACATGAGGCAATGTTCTAGATGCATGTTAATACTGAGTAAACTCAAAGCTATTTAAAAACAGTTCATTAGAGCAGTTTCCTATGGACAAAGCTCAGAGAATAAAACTGTGAAGTACTTAGTCCTCAATTGGATATCTTCATAAAACCTCTCTCCTCACAGCTCCATGGAAGATTTTAGTAGCCAAAGGAGATGTATGACTCCAAAAAAAAAAAAAAAAAACAATAAGAATGGTACATATTTAAACTCATAAAGACTATGAAAGCATGCTCAAGACCTATAGAGTTCCAAACCAGACAGTGTCCCAATACGAAGAGTAAGTGGACATGGGATTCCATTCCAAACTAAAAAAGTAATTCCCTTTGGTGTCTTTTGCCAAAGATAGAAACAGTTTTCTCAAATGGACTGACTGTCACTGAATGATATCAACCATACTCCAGGGAAGTCTCCATGATATGGAGTAATTGGACAACACAAAACAAACTTCATGACTATTGTGGACTTTTTGCCCCATTTTGTTTCCCATATTTTTCTCTTCTTGCTTTTGCTGTGTGTCGCGTCCCTCTCGACCGGCAAGAACGACGCAACTCACAAAAGCTCTTCTCCTGCAGTTTATTCAGGTCCCTTGAAAACAGTCTTC
>CAJQZJ010034276.1:686217-700808 GCA_907164525.1 Lophiomys imhausi | reverse complement strand
TGGACTTGTTTACCACCGAGAGCGCTCACCGTCGGGCTGGTGGAAGGCGGAGACCAGCGCCATTTTTAAGGCGCAGCACGTCGCAGCTCTCTACAGCTGTGTGTGTGTGTGTGTGTGTGTGTGTGTGTTTGTGATAGAGACCCAGAGAGGGAGAATGTGAGAGAGAGAAGGAAATTTGGTGGGTAGATTGTAAGATTTGTGGGGAAGATCAGGGAGGAATTGAAATAGGAAAAAAACCTCATTAAATATACTGTATAAAAGAGATATTTTAAATAAAAAACAGTTAATAACTTCTATGTATATGATTATTTTAGTGTTGCTAATATATACAATATAAGAAAAGGAGTATTTCAAATAAAATCTTAAATTATTTCACAGCTTTTGAAAATTCCTTCACAAATATATCATAAATATGTTAAAAATTAAGCATTAAATAGTTTGCCAAATTGTCATGTGCACAGGGTACAATATTATCATCAAAACATTAGATTTTCATTATAGTTTACAAAAGTATTTCGGAAAGTGGCATATGCTAAGTAAATTATGTAAAATAATAACTAAATTAGACTTCACTGAAGAAATATGGTAATTTTTAACCTACTGACTTATTCAAATAATATTGCTAAATGATGAAAGCACGTCTAAGCATTTCAATTTGAGTAAATTATGAAATTGAATGAGTTCTTTACCAAATTTTATAGAACAACTGACATGATGACTCTATGTGATTCTAATTAAGCTCTTTAAAGTTCCCTTTATAAAGAGTTGTCTGTATTTATTTCTTATTAGGCTAAATACAAATTTTCACTGATACTTGAAATACTTTCATATGCAAATGCTTCCATATAATTTGGAGCTCTGCATGCCCTTTCTAATTTTCCTCTTTTTGATATCTTACTATCACTAGGCATTATATTGCCTTCACAAAATCAGTTACATTTTAACAAATAAAATGACAATTGCTTGCAATGTTTCACTTCACCACAGGACACAAGCTCATAGGAATTATATTATTATGTCTCTATTAATTCCGGAAGAAAATTGACTCATGTCTTCATAGATAGTTACATTCAGAGCTGCTAATAGTAAAAATTAAACTAATCATGTTTATGCTAGCAGCATTTTTAATATCTTGTATATGGAACTTAATGACATGAACCTAATACCTAATCAGAACTTGCCAACATATCGTAGGTCATTTTAACACAGACCTCTCCATTTTATCTCTTAAAATTAACACTTGCAAAGCTGTTTGCTGCTGTTTCTGTCAGATTCAGATACAGTCATCTTGTGTCTTTGCATGGCCTAGTAAAGTATTTCTTTGCATTTGGTTTGTGCTTGGAAATTGGTGTTTGGGTGTGGTTTGTGCCTAATCCTGGTTCCAGAGGGGAGTACCCTGTGGTATGTGTCTGTTCAGTGTTAATGAATGGAATATTTCAAAATGTCCTGTCAAGACAAATAAATCATCATAACCTGCTTCATATTTTATGTTTTACATTGGCAAAGATGTCAAAACACTCATATTCTTAATATAACCAATAAGAACTTTTATAATGCTTCAAAGAAATGATTAAAATAAATGCTTCCACAGTTTAATTTTATCAATATGTATATTCTGAGATAGAAAAATGTTATCTAATTATATAAATAAAACACTTGAATGTATTCAAATTGACATAAGCTAAAATGCTAAAGAAATATAGAATTTGACATCTCTACCATCCATTTTATAATATTTTTATAATAAAGTTAAATCATCATCAAAAAATTAATAAACACAGCAAAATACATTTCAATATTTTTCAATTTTTATTATATTGGTGATACTTCCTTGAAAGCATAACCTAATGCCCAGAATTAATCATTTATTCACATTGTGCAGTTCTTCCACTTTAAAATAGTAAATTCCCTTATTAAATTGAGAGTGCATTAAAATTTAACATGTACAACATGAAACAGTGAAAGTGAGTAATATGAATAAAAAAGAGGTAGTAAGTTACCCATTAATTTTTTACTAACATGGAAAATAATTTAAAATGTAGTCAGTGTTATTGGTTGCTTATATACTCTAAATACATGCTAAAAGATATCTAATCTCATAAGGAGACTTGTGGGGCCAAAACGAAAGTTTGTGGGTTTTAATTAATTGTGGTGATCCTTTCCTCTGTTGAAGACGATGAGTTTCTCAATATGTTCTTTACTAAAATGAGTTCTGTGTGAAGGACAGGGTTTCACCTAAATCATAATGAATATAGGGGAAACAAGGAAAAGAATGAAAGCCTGTTCTTCATTATGTGAAGTATGTTTAATGAAAAAGTGATTCTTACAATCAGGGCTGTTCTTTTGGAAATGTGTGTCCTATGTTGGATTATCTTCTGGTCACAAAACAACAACAAACCAGTCTGAAATATGCGACTTAGGTGAAAACCAGTGTAATAACAGTCAAAGAGAATAAAAATGAGTTTTGTTCCTGGGAAAACTTAGAGACATATTCTAGGAATAAAATCCTAAAGAGAGCTTTGAGAAATGACACAAAGTACAAACATACTTATTGAGTTTGGAACCATAGAAATCATATACAAGTGAATGCTTTTGGTTGTTTCTTCTTTTCTTTTTTTTTTTTCTTCTGAAAACATATTTTTTTTCATGCAATGTGTTCTGATCATGTATTTTCCAGCTTCCAGCTCTTCCCAGATAAATGCCTCCAGCCACACACCCAACTCCACACAAGGCTGTGGAAGTAACCAATAATTCTCTGACTGGATTTAAGGCTAACTTTATTGCTTGATACTCACAAAGTGCCCAAGAACCTTAGACTTCCTAAGGAGTTTGTAGGCAGAAGCGGAACTTCCAGGCTTTACTGAGGTTCTGGCTGGGGCATTGTGTAGAGCTGAACGGTCTTAGCGATATTGAGTTGTTGTGGTTTTAGGCTTTTGATGGAGACAGCTATTGAGGGAGTCTGTCAGGCTGAATCATCTGGGTCACTCGTCTTCTTTTGGTGTCTGATTCTGTTTTCTGCTGAGGTTTCCGTTGTCCAGTTGTTCCTGTGTTCCTTGAATGGATGCTTTGATTCTCCTGGAAAGATAAGAACAGAGCCCTGCCCTAATCCTCACTCAGGGACAATCATCTTCTTTTTTTTTTTGGGGAGGGGGTAGGTAATATTTCTCCTGAAGCATATAATCAGATATATTTATCCTTCTCAGCTCTCTGAGGTGGTTGAAGAATAGAAAGCTTGAGTCTCATAGCTAAATTATGAGTTGTTTAGGAATCAAGAGGGCGTTCTAGATCTAAGAAGATGGTTATAATAGTGATGCAAGTTAGTATGAAAGCTAAGTTAGTTATAGAACTTTAAACTCATGGAGATGGTTAGAAGGTAGAAAGTTAAAGTCAGGGGCCAAATATGTATGAACTGGACATTGGGAAGGTACACCGGGCCATTTAACTCTCATAAATGTGGCATATTTAATTCTGCTGTTTTGTATAGAATTTACTGTTATAAGAGAAAGAACCATTTGTTGGATTGAAAAGGGACGCTGTTGGGGGGAAGAGGGTGAAAGGGTGGGACAGGAAGGGGGAATAGGGAAGGGTTTGTGACTGAGATGTAACTTAAAAAATAAAGTACATATATATATAAAGAACCTTAGACTTGAAAGACCATGGACACAGGGAAAAACAAAATACTAGTTGTTTTCCTAAAGCAATGTAGCAGTAAAATGACATTAGGCTACTAATGCCGTTCTAGTATGCCCATAGATATGTACTTCACTCAGCCATCATCAGAAAACTCATTGTAGTAGATGGAATTAACAGAGGTTACTAAAAAATATGCAGAGTGAGAAATTTTGAAGCATTCACTCCTAATTGGAATCTCTTCATAAAACTGCTCCCCTAATTGATCAAGAATACACATGGAACAGAAGGTGGGATAATTTTTAAAAGACATGGTGGATGGATGACATCAAGAAAATAATCCCTTCTAGACACAAGGATGGACACATATAAGAACTTACAAAGACTTTGACAGCCTGGGGCTTGAACATGTTCAAGTAACACAGAGTAGATTTCAATATATGCTACCTTTGCTACATTGCTAATGGTTAGGCTCATGTATTTATTTGCAGTAACTTATAGTTACATGAAAAATAGCCCTTAATGCTTTTAAAACATTTTTTTTTTCTAAGAAGAAGCTACTTGTTATTTAGGAAAACTGGGCTATCAGCCACTTTAAATAAAGTGATGCTGTGAGGAGCCAGCAGATGAAAGAGCTAATCTCCTGTGCTTTTAGAGTGAAAAGGAAGATAGTGACTGCTCCCAGTAAAGATGGGCTAACAGTGTGGACACTGAGCAACATGCCAAAGCAGATGCAAATATTCACAAAATTTAAATGTTGAGATCTCAAAATGTACTTGTTTCAATTATTTGCTTTTTTGTTCTACAGTGTCCCTTACCATCACTTGCACCTCCAACAGAGATCCAAACAAACATACATGAAGAAAGTGGAGTTTTTAAAGTTGATTTTTGAAAAATTTAGAACAATATTATGAATTGTATAAAACCCAATGTTGCTAGTATTTTAGACGAGAATTTAAGAGACAAAAGCCTGGATTATGGAATAAACATGTGTGTGTGTGTGTATATATATGATAATTCAAAGATCAGATGGCTAAGACAATTTAACTCTTAGGGGTCTGGGAAAACCTTAGCCATAAATTTGATTTCTTCCAGGGTTTAAAAGCCAGTGATACCCCTGCATTACATTTCCATTTAGTAAAATAGACTACAAGTGTATCATAGAAGTTTGTTTTGAATGTTAAACTTATTTTGAAAGTAAAGATGGAAATCATTTGGCTTTGTACTTCACAAAGTATTTAGTGATCATTCACCAATGCATCTTGAACATAACATATTTTATTGTCTTTGTCAAAAAGAATATGAGTCCTGTCTTGCAAAGAATTTACATTTGTCACTATGATTCTTCCTATAACATAATGCCTATGTTTTGACACAGACAAATTTAGTCTATCTTAACAGATCTCTCATTCTGAGTAGGGTCTGTTTCCTATCATTATTTCTAGTGTTCTTGTGACATCTTTAAAATTTAAGAAAGAAAAATAAATTTTGATAAGTCCCTGTTCCATTGCATACAAGTAAATTTAATCATATGTAAGATATAATTCACTCAATTTTATATATTTAATAATAAAACTCATGATTGTGCATTTTTATATTTAAATGTATTAAGCTTATTGAAAAGATACTTTATAAATTCTGGAATGCATGTGGTCTGTGGTTAATAAGTCCTGTTAAAGGTAGTGTTCCAACATGAAAACTCTATGAATATTTGCTATGATAGTCACTACTCAGTCATTATACTCATCTACACAAATAATTTGATCCAAATTTAACAACAGACATTGTTTAGTCTACCTAGCTAGTATGTTTTCTATTTAGAGTTGAAAACTAGTTTTATAATTGTTCTTCCATGTTCAAATATTCTACTTGCAGGGTTACAGAACAAAGAAAAGATGTTTTAACAAAAACTCATCCACATTAAAGTTAGTGAGACTTAAGTTTAGAATAAAAAAGATGAAGTGGGTACTTCTTATTCTAGTTTTTTAAATTTTATCTTAGTTAAACAGAAAGGACAGTAATAATCTGTTATCACTAGTTCTGGACACAACATCCACTGAATCACAAAATATTTTACTGTCTGGATATGCTACCAGTGGGCACAGCCCTTTTGTGCTCCTTAGCAAGTAAATGCAATCTATACGTTTTTAAAAATGCATTGTTATAGGACTTTCTCAATTATATCAGTATTTTTTAATATAATGTCTCAAATTCTACAATTCTGAAAGCCTCCCATCTTCTGGGTTGAATATACAAATAATATTTTAATTTTATTTTCATTATAAAGAAAAATGGGATTTACAAGACATAAATACAGTGTAATTTATTGGTGAACATTACCATAATTTTTTTGTTCCTGAATACTGTGAATATCAGATATAATATCAGTGACAGATGCTTATACCATATGAGTTGCATCCTTACATTAAAAAAATTAAAATGATTTTTTCCCATTTTTGATAAAAAAATGTTGCAAGGAAAACTAAAGTTCTCATACACCCAAATACTACAAAGTCTTTACACTATTGCCAGTGTTTATAGTATAGTATGTTTATGATAAATCATGAACAGATAATTCTGACACACGATTGCAGACATCTTTAAATGTATTAACATCTTATTTTTAATGTAGATGTCATTATATATCAATTATATAATCATAGGCCTATCTCAGGTATAAGAATCTCAAAACGTACTAAATATATGTGGACCATTTAGAAGAGTAATGGCTAGATATGTACAGAATCTTCTTCAATCAGGACTGGTGAGATATTCCTACAAGATAACTGGGCTTGTGGATTTTTAGAGCTTGATGACAAACATGAAGTTCCATTGTAATTAGTTCATATGGATGACTGACAGCAACAGAAATTTTCATTATTGAGAGTTAATACTGCCTAAAATTGTTATCTCTTCTCTCCCCATATATTTATTCTTTCTATCTTCAATTGTTCTAAAATTATACTATCCACAAATATATATATTATAAAATAATATCACTTTATTTTCTTTCTGAAATTATTTAGTGTTGTCCTTCGGGGTTTCCCTCAAGTTATGTTTTTTTTTTTAAAGATCTTCACATGAATTATTGATACCTCATGCTGTAGACATTGCTATGATATTTCAATTTTGCACTTTATACTTTTAATGTTCTGATTTAGAAAATAGTGGATAGGTAAAACACAGATGGAGTGTTGATGGGAACATGTAAATATAAAAGAGAAAATTTTCATGCAAATACATTAAAGCATCACTTACATGAAATAGCAAAATTTCAAGAGCATTCTTTCAGAGATAGAGATTAATCTAAGCTGGAGCAACTAAAAGCTAGAAAATAGTAGATTCAATAAAATATATTAAAGATATAAATATACTGCAAGCATATACGAGAAAAATAAAATGACTTGTGCTTTGTAAAATAATTGGGTTATTTTTATGTAAGGAATAGAGTTCTCAAATGTGGAAAATTTGGAAAAAAGTGATGATATTCAATGAACAAAATATTATTTTTATAGAAGATAAATAGTGGGGAGAATTGTAAAAGTTTAACTGAACAATTGTGGGTGCAAGGATGTAGATTCTTATGATCTCAGAAATTAATTCAAGAGAACTGAGAGGTGTATCCACATGGTCATGTTTTGAAGGCATGAAAGATGCAAGATTTAAGGGATCATTGACAATTGATGATGGTAGACAATAGGTGGCAGGATTTGTCATCAGCTAATGATAAGCACTTTATGTTGGAATTGGAGCCTCTGGGAAGAGTCCCTTTGAAGCTCTTGAAATAGATGGCTAATCTCACCCATGCTCATAGAATAAACAGCAATGAATGCATGATACTCCTTTTCTCTACTTTTCTCATCCAAAAGCTCTTTCAACCATGGTGGATCTTCCTCCGTATATCAATTAATCAGAAGGATCTCCCAGAGTCATACTGAGAGAAACATTTCCCAGACAATTCTGTATTCTATCAAGTTGACAATTAACACTAACCATCACAAGTAGATATTCTCCTAGTTTGAGGAGCTAATTAGGCAAGAATTGGAATCCAACATACATGAAACCAATGAACATAGAATGATCAAGGACACATTTTTACTTTCATTTTATTTCTACTTATTTTTAAAGTAACTTGGGGAGGATGGAGTTAATTGGACAAACTTTTAAAAATTTTTTTCTACTTCTATCCTCCTTTCTTCCTCCCAAATTGATCTTAGTGTATAAGCTCCCACCCATACACCCATAATTATTTATTCTATTTCCCTTTCCTAAGGAGATCTGTCTGCCCCCACCTTCTCACCCACACCCATTCCATTATTTGATACCTATCCTCTGTGGTTGTACAGATTGCAGCTTGTTTACCATTTACATAACAGCTAAAATATACACATAAGCAAATAAATAGCATATCTATGTTTTGGATCTGAAATACCTCACTCGGGATAGTTTCTTTTTTCCTAGCTTCATACATTTGCCTACAAATTTCATGATGCCCTTTTTTTAAAAGCTGAGGAATACACCATTGTGTAAATGTACCACATTGTCTTTATCCATTTTTCTATTGTGGAACATCAAGGTTATCTCCAATTTTGGACTATTATGACAAATAATTTTGAGCAAGTTTCTCTCTGGTAAGATGAAATGTCCTTTGGTTATATGCCTAAGAGTGGTATAGTTAGATCTTGATACAGATCTATTCCCACTCTTCCTAAGGAATCACCCACCACAGTGATTTCTAAAGTGGTTGTACAAGTTTATACTCCCACAAGCAGTGTATGAACATGTCCACATTCTTCCCAGCATAAGCTTGCATTTGTTTTATTGATCTTAGCCTTTCTGACTGGTTTATGTGAAAGTAATTTTGATTTGCATTTCCCTGACAAATAAGATTGTCCAATACTTATTTATGTGTCTCTCAGTCATTTGAGCTAAAGCTCTTTTGAGACTTCTCTGCTTAGATCTGTACAAAAACTTAAAGTAGGATATTTGTTTCCTTGATATATAGTTTTTAGAATTCTTTATATATTTGGGATATTAGCCATATATCAGATTGTAGGTGGTAAAAATATTTTCTGAATCTGTTGGTTGCTCCTTTCTCCAAATGATGGTGTCCATTTTTATGAAGAAGATTTTCAGTTTCATGAATTCCCATTAATTAATTGTTGATCTTAGTGTGCATTCTAATAGTCAACTGTTGAGAAGGCAGATCTGAGTTTTCTCCATAATTCAAGGCATTCTCCAATTCTCTGTTATCAGATTAAGGGTATTTGGTTTTATGTTGAGATCTTTGATCTATTTGGACTTTGACTTTGTGAAGGGTGATGAATATTTATCTATATGGTTTCTTCTACCTACAGCCCTCCAGTGTGGCCGTCACTATTTGCTGAAGATCCTTTTGTTTTTTATCCAGTGTGTATTTCTTGATTATTATTTTAAAAAATAAAGCTTCTGTACATGTGTGGATTCATGACTGGATTCTCAAGTTGATTCCATTGATCAATGTGTTTCTTTTTGTGACAATACCATTTGATCTTTGGTACTATCATTCTATAATATCACTTGAAATCATGGATAGTGATACTTCCTGCAGTTCTTTTATTATTCAGGATTGTTCTAGCTATTCTTATTTTTTGTTTTCTCATGAAACTGAAAATTGTTCTTTCAATATCTGAGAATAATTGTGTTGAAATGTTTATAGGTATTGATTTGAATCTATAGACTGCTACTAGTAAGGTGGTCATTTTTACTGTATTTATCCTATTGATACATGAGGTTGGGTTATCTTTCCATCTTCTAATACCATCTTCAGTTACTCTCTTCAAAGTCTTCAAGTTTTCATCATACAAATGTGTTGCTTGCTTACTTAGAGTTATCCCAAGATATTCTGTAAACTTGATGCTATAGTAAAAGTATTTCTTAAATTTCACTCTTGCACCATCAATGAAACTTTGCATATTAAAGATATTTTTATATATACAATACTTTAGGTTAAATGAATTCATGTGATGGACAAAATTATTTTTACTGTGCACACTGTCCATTTTATATAATTTTTTTCCTAGCTTGGTGGTTTGTACCACGTGTGATATAAACTGATTTCATTTAGCGGTTCTTAAAGCATCAATGAATTGTTGAATATTGAAAGATCTGGAGACAGAGAAGTATAGAGATTTAAGGGACAAATGTGATGTAACAGGTTGTCCATCCTAATTTCTACCAGACAGCACATCTGAATGTTTTAGCGTTTCCTTGACAGTGTGATTAATAAATTCCAAGGCATCAAGGTATTTAATATTTAGTACTGCAGCTGATTTAAGTGTTGCAGATCAGTAAAATATCCTGCAACATAATGTGATTGTATAGATTATATAAATATTTGGTCAAGTGGCTCATCTGTGATTATCTATGCATTATTTGTATGTACTTAAATAGTAGCATTTAAATCAAATAGGTAATTAAGAAAATATGTTTTAAATAAGGAGGACTTAGTAAGGGGTTCCTTAAGAAATTCATAACAAACAATTACAATAATAAAAATTAAATATACCATTGAATTTGCATTATGGTCAGTTATTTTTTAATTTTAAATTGGATACAGCTTAATTTCTTAAATTGAATATTTATGTAAAATAAAATGCACCATAATATTATATACACCATAAATAATTGTGTATTATTATTATTATTATTATTATGTATAATTTGTGTTATTATTATCATTAATTTCCATATGATGAATTCTAATATATTTTTCGTAAATTAGTTACACAGTCTACAACACAAAGGCATAAAAAATGTATATGCATACATGCATATATTTTTATATAATGATATATGATTACATACATATAATTCTACTTGAATGAATGTGGAGTGTGTGTGTGTGTGTGTGTGTGTGTGTGTGTGTGTGTGTTATGGCATAAAAACATTTGGCTAAATCTCATTTTTTAAAGTTGTTACCCTTTTATGACTCTCATTCATACTAATGTGTGTCACTTACAGATATGGGAGTGACATCAAATGTAACCTTAAATAATGAACAATATATATATATATTTATATATTTACATATATAAATATATTTACATATATAAATATATTTTCATATATAAATATATATATCTTATAACTTAATGAATATTTGAATGAAGTATTTTTACTTGTGCATAATATGGTTTCAGGCAATAGATTCATATAAAGTAGAAAAATGAAAGTTAAAAGATTTTATTCTTTAATCTTGAACTAAAACACTAGTCAGCCATCCTCTCTCTTCACTTACTGCTTGAGTCATCCTGTGTCACTGTGTCTCTGGCCACATTTACTTCCTAACACTTGAGATCATATATTTTGCTCCAAATTCTGTTCAGTTCACACGTTAACTGGATTCATTTGTAAACAGATGGTGTAGAAATTAATATAATTATTCAATGCTTACTTTAAAGCAAACTGAACAGCAAATCAGAGTTACAGTCTTTCTTCCTTATCTGATAGTCAGTCATACTGGACACTTCATGAGGTCATATCTGTAGGGTAAGAGCTATGTTGATGGAATGAGAGGCACAAGACACAGTACCCTGAGACACCTACTTGTGTAAATTTTTCTTTTTTTAAAGCTGTTTGGATTCCGTGTTCATTTTCCATTTATATTTGAAGTTAGAGTGATTCTACACATGTATCAGAGAGTACTATTCAAGAGTAGTTGATAACTTCAATGAGACACTTGTTCCATGACCAGACCATCAATATTCCCCACATAGTACAAAATGTACATAAATTCTACTCCAGTGGTATGAATGCAAAATGGCAGACTGTATTGTGTATGTGTGTTTATGTGTGTGTGTGTACTGTAATTTTGTACTAAACTTTGTACTGTAATTATGTTCATGGCCCTTGGATTTTCCTAAATTTGTGAATATGAGAAGATTTTGTTATGAGCAAGTTCCTCTAGGTTTATAAAAATAAATAAGTACAGAAAACTCAATTGTATCCTATGTAATTTTGGTGATATGTTTTCTTTAATAATACCATTCCAACTTAGCTTCCCAAAAGTTTTGCATTTGTTGCTTGTTGTTGTTGTTGTTGTTGTAGTTTGGGGTGGGTGTTTCAAATGTTTTTTTTTAATTTTTGTACTGTAATATGTAATTACAATTATTTTCACTTTTCTTCCTCAAAACTCTCCTATCTACTCTCTTTTTCATTAATTTTTACTGCATACATATATGTATTTGTACACTCCTAATTGTAATGTACTGGATCCATATACTGTTATCTGTGTTCATGTTTTCAGGGCTGACAGCTTGGCACAATCAACTAGTGTGCTGTTCCCTGAGAAATACTACTTCTCCCACTGTCAGCCTTCCTCAGTTCTGCATGTAAGATTGGCCATTCTGGTGTTTTCTCAAATGACTTTAAGATATCCTTTGGGTTCATACTTCTGTAACCCCACTTATTGACACAATGTTGGTGAGATTTTATGTGTGTGGCTTCCAACATTACTTGGAGACACACTCTCACAGAAAACTTCCCGATCCTCTGGCTCTTATAATCTTCCCACTCCCTCTTTGGAAATATTCCCTGGGACTTAGATGTGGATGTGTTTTATACATGTACCCATTGTTATTGGGATTCATATCCCTGAAATTTGGCTGGTTGTAGTTTTCTGTAGTGATCTCTTGATAAAGAGTGAACTACATTTATCTATGGGTATAATAACAAATGTATATAGTTTGTTGTTATGGATTATGCTGGTTTAGCTAGTTAATTTAGTTAATTAGAAAAAACCATGCTTTAACAATCACTGACTGGTTAGCTGTAAAAGTAATTTCTGTTCTCCGGATTTAATGTGGCTTACTGTTGAATAAGCTCACCCTTTCTAGCTCTTTATGAACTCCAGCTGACTGCTTCATTCAACTCAGCTGTTCTAGCTCATATTCCTCTTAATGTTTACTGATTTAATCGCATTTCTCTCAGCTTCTTATTGAAGCCTGCTTGGCCACAAACTAACTCTAGCAATCTGTTGTAATCTTCTAGTTTTTTTCTCATTCTCTGGTCTGTCTTTTTTTACTTGTGTCTAGATATTGTTCTCTCTTCAACTTGTCTCTGTAAAACTGTCCTTGTTAGAGTGCCCCTCCCTCTCTGCTCTGCTCTCTTAATTTGCCTCTCTTTCCTCTCTGTTCTTCTGAAAATTGGGAGTATCCTATTCTGGCTTATACTGTCAAATCTTCTTCTGAATTGTCACATTATCTGTCCCTTAATTAGATGCCATTTTGAAACATGGCCTCTTCTTTCTATAAATTAACCTTACGTAGATTATCTGGAGTTAAAGTTGTACTAAGGGCATGTTTGTTTTCACTAGAGTATGATCCAGCCTGATCATACTGTAATCCAGGGTGTGTCTGCATTCCAGATGTGTCACATAGACCGATAGGGCATCTTCAAAAACCTCAAGAGATCTGCAGAATATGGCATTCAAAGATGTTATCTTAAATTAAGATTTTCTTCTTTTTTATATCGAGACATATCAGCTCCTGACAGCACCCCCTATTCTACTCCAAGTAGAAGATAAGCATCAAAGAATCTCCAGTGTGAGATGGTTGAATTAGTGGCAAGCCTATCTCTTGGCATGAAAAAACTCCTTGCTCCAACTGCAGACAGACTTCTGTCCAAAAAGGAAAACATTTGGTAGCAGGGAAGTCGACAGCCTAGCTCTGCCAAGACAGGGTAGGTAAGTCCTTCATAATCCCTGCTCTAAAACAAATGTCTGTCAGAGAAACAGGACCCAAAGGCTGAAGACTGATGCAGTAATGTATGGAGAGAAAATGGGAACTGTCCAGGCAGTCACTGGTATGTCATTTCTTAGTTTTGGAAGCTGCAGGCCCTGCACTTCCTATATAAGCAGATATATTTATCCCTCTCAGGTCTCTGAGGTGGTTGAAGAATAGACAGCTAGAGTCTCATAGTTAAATTTTGAGTTGTTTAGGAATCAAGAGGGTGTTATAGATCTAAGAAGATACTTTTAAAATTGTGTTGCAAGTTAGTATTAATGTTGAGTCAGATATAGACCTTTAAACTCATGGAGATGGTTAGATAGTAGAATGTTAAAGTCAGGGGCCAAATATGTATAAACTGGATATTGGGAAGGTATACTGGGCCATTTAACTCTCATAAATGTGTCATATTTATATCTGTTGTTTTGTATAGTATTTACTGTTATAAGAGAAGGAACCATCTGTTGGACTGAAAGGGGAAGCTGCTGGGGGGAAGAGGGTGGAAGGGCAGGATAGGAAGGGGGAATAGGGAAGTGTAGAGAGCTGCGACGTGCCACGCCTTAAAGATGGCGATGGTCTCCGCCTTCCACCAGCCCGACGGTGAGCGCTCTCAGTGGTAAATAAGTCCATATTTGGCTAAGACCGCTGATCTGGCTTGCTTCCGCATACGTGGTCCTCTAAGATAGCACCACGTGGCTTTACTTGATTGGCTGTTCATTTAGTATTTAGCCTGTGGGTTGGGTCTGCCTGGGCATTCGGAAGACTGTTTTCAAGGGACCTGAATAAACTGCTTGAGAAGAGCTTTTGCGAGTTGCGTCGTTCTTGCTGGTCGAGAGGGATGCGACAAGTGGTGGCCTGTATGGGGAACCCAGAAAAGACTCAGAACTCCTGCAGTCAGGGGCAATGCGTTGGTAAGTTCCTGGGATAAATCAGGACAATAAAGTTTCACGGAGATAGCGAACACAAAGTAAAGATTCGCGGATAACAGCGAACATACGGTAAAGTTTCGCGGAGATAGTGAACATACGGTAAAGTTTCGCGGAGATAGCGAACAAAAGGTACAGTTTTGTGGGGAAGCTGCGAACCGAAAGTAAATTTTTAAACATGGGGTTGTCTGAGTCACACCCAATTTTTCTGGCTCTTCAGGAGCTACTTTTAGCTAGGAATTTGAAGATTAAGAAGTCTACCCTAGAA
>CAJQZJ010034276.1:637166-686207 GCA_907164525.1 Lophiomys imhausi | reverse complement strand
CCTGAATAACATCTCAGCCACTGTGGCACAGGCATTGGATACTCAGACCTCTATGAATTCTCATCTCAAAGGAGGTCTTATGATAGTTAATCAGCACATAGATTTAATACAAGAACAGATTGATTCTCTTTGCAACTAGCACAATTGGGGTGTGAGTGGAAAATGCAAGGTTTGTGTGTTACTTCCTTGCAGTATCAAAATTTTACAAAGGCTGCTAATTTGTCTAGACAATTGTCAAAGTTCCTCTTACAGGATTGGTCGGCTGAGTTTGAAAATTTGATGAGAGAGCTGAGAGCAACAATTGTCCACATCAACTCCACTCGGGTGGATCTGAGCCTGGCTACTGGCTTGACTTCCTGGATACAGACAGCTATGGATCATCTTAAGGAGTGGGCGGGCATAGGCTCTTTGGCGATACTGATGATACTAGCCTGTCTGGTTTGCCTATGGTGCATCTACAAAATGAGAGCCACACAAAAGCGTAATGCAGCCATGATTATACAAGCCCTTGTCGCCATTGAGGCGGGCCAGTCCCCTCAGGCATGGCTTGCTGCTGTGAAGTAAATCTTCACTAAGCATAGTCCCTGCCCACTGAGGTATTCGTTCCATGGATATTAGGGTCTGTCAAGTCAATGACAGAGTAGACGGGTAAGTCTCAGCCACCTAAGACAGGGCAGTCCCGAGTGGGGAGGCTGACCCAGAGATGGGTAAGAGTTTGAGCACCGCCCTCCTACAGTCTCAGGCCCACCGTGAGATCCCCAGATAGGGGGATTACGAAGCCCTTCCAGGGACTTTTACCAACTTTAGAAAAAATAAAAAAGGGGGAACTGTAGAGAGCTGCGACGTGCCGCGCCCTAAAGATGGCACTGGTCTCCGCCTTCCACCAGCCCAACGGTGAGCGCTCTCGGTGGTAAACAAGTCCATATTTGGCTAAGACTGCTGATCTGGCTTGCTTCCGCATACGTGGTCCTCTAAGATAGCACCATGTGGCTGTACTTGATTGGCTGTTCATTTAGTATTTAGCCTGTGGGTTGGGTCTGCCCGGGCATTCGGAAGTCTGTTTTCAAGGGACCTGAATAAACTGCTTGAGAAGAGCTTTTGCGAGTTGCGTCGTTCTTGCTGGTCGAGAGGGACGCAACAGGGAAGATTTTGTGACTGAGATGTCACTTGAAGAAAAAAAAATAAAGTATTTAAAAAAAAAAAGAAAGGAATTTTACTCCAATTAGAAAAATGTTGGTTACCTTCAAGATAAGTGTGTGACTACTTCACCAATAAGATGTCCCATGATGGTCACTGATGCAGTTTTAGCCGGGTTGGATATTGTTTGCATCATTATATTGTTCCTTTTGGTACCAATAAAGCTAGTCCTCAGAGAGGGATCATTCAGATTAATTCCACTGCAAGATCCTTTAGGACATATTTCTGAAGGCTATGATTTTTTTCAGCAATAAGGCCTTACCTTCCAGCTCCAGGGTAGGTTTGTCATGAAGAGCAATAAACATAGTCTCTGTGCTTGTTGCTTTCTTTTGAAGGATCTCCTTATTTTATACCTTAAGGTCATGAGTTAAAAGAACAAAATTCAAAACCTTTCTGAGTTGACAGAACAGTAATCATCCTTAAAGCTTATTAGATAAATAAACTATTTGGAGATGTTATACACATAAATAAACAATGAATTTTATATGTACAGATATTCACTCATAGATAGAACATACGTGTATGTCTTTTTTCTAATGAGATAGAGTTATTTTATGTATCATTTTCTTCATATAATACTAAAGATTCCCATTGAAAGATTACAGAAATAAAGAAGACAGAAGAAAAGAAAGAAAACAGAGAGAGAGAGAGAGAGAGAATTGTGTTGGAAATATCTGAGGATCTAAGGTTTTCTCAGGAATTCCATAATTCTTGAGGACATTTTTCTATAATTATATGGAAAATTGCTGGTGAATATAAAATTTCAACCAATATGTCAGAAATATCAAGGAATCTATAATCCGTGGCTTCATTGAAACTGTGAATTATTTTACTTGTCAAAGTAAATCATCTTGCTGAGATGCTTAGCAAAGCCAGGGTTCATATTTAAATGGATACATGGCCTGTATTTTCTTAGTTTCCATGTTCTAAATTCTACAACACTGAGAATTTTGAACAAGTTCATAGATGCATACTTTTCATAACATTTTAAAATCATACAGTATGTAGCTTTACTACAAAAACAGTATTTATTATGCTTGTATGTCATCCTAGGGAAATTTTGTCTATTTTATTTATATTATCTATATATATATGAAAATTTCATACTATAATGCTATAGTATTTATTTACAGTAAATATTCAATAATTACAGGATGACAGGTAAAATACTCTAATTGTAGCATATGTTAAATATACACATATATTTCTATTTACAGAACTTAATGATGTAAAATAAACCCATGTTAAACACTTTTCCCAGTATTTTTTAATTCTTTCCAAATTAATAGTGCATTAATATTCTATTTTTTTCTGATTTGTCAGGGTTCCTAAAGCTTTATTCATTACTTGTACCTTTTTATTTAACATTTCTATTTACTAAATTTAAGCTGATAATTTATTATTAGCTCATTCATTTTATCTGAGACTCTTTTTCCATAAAAATTGTTACTGCTCCTGTACCTGTTGAAAGGGGTGTTGAAAATTATGTGAGGATTAGGAGACTCTTGAGACTTACAAGTTTTGCTTACATCTTGACCCGTCCAGGATGGATGATTTCAATTTTGAACAAATCGCTACACAGCATTTCACACATCTCTCTATGTCTTGTATTTATTCTACCCTCATCTTCCATGATTTTCTCTGTGAGCTTAGCCTTAAACCTAATCAGAAAACAATATGTTGTATCCACAATAGTCCTGAGACTATTGTACCAATAGTCCAGTCTTGAATAGCATGTTGATACTCTTCATGCAGGAATGTTTTGATATCATTCCACAACATGAGAGGTTTCAGCTCAGAGTGAGTGTGCGTGTCGGGGAGGGATGGGGAAGGGGGACTTCCACTTTAGTCCTAGCTTGATTTATTCTTGTTCTATGTTAAAGCAAACATTGTGTTCAGCAATGGGACCTAACCATCTACGTCTCAAATGTAAACATCAGCAATTACAATGGATTTCATGATTTTTGAGGCCTCAGGGGGCTCTCTGGCCAACAATTCATAGAAAGGTAGCCCATGCCTTATACTGATATTCTGGAGGGGTCAGAATCACTGGCAACACACGTCAAGCTGAATATTTTCTCCATGCACTCTTCTTTAGGTTTTACAAGCTTCATTTCCTTTTTCCTTTCTCAATGGAGCATCAGCAGCTACAGATAAGGACAAGTGATATTTTACAATTGGAAATTACTGTTCTTTACATCTATCATTCCAATATCTGTTCCAGACCAATAATTCAGGCCCACATGTGACACTATGAGGAGGTAGAATTACTGCTGGACAAAGGACAGAAAATGCCATAATCCTGTCTCATATGTGGGTTATAGGAAAAGTAACTTTTTCTGATCCAGAAATAAGACTTCTTAAAATACTTAAATCTGTGTTCTTAGTTTTCTAGCTTCTACAACTGCAAGAATAGCATTTTTTTATATATGCTACCCTCCTAGTGGTAATTTATTATAGATCCTTTATTAGTTGCTTTTATATTCCTGGGATAAGACACCATGACCAAGGCAATTAATAGAAAAAATGCTTTATTGGGACCTATAGTTTCAGAGGGCTAAAGTCCATGACCATCATGATGGGAAACATGAGAGAAAGAGAACAGCATGGCGCTGAAGCAGTAACTGAGGTCTTACATTGTATCCGTAAGTTTGAGGCAAAGAGAAATTGAAAGATGACAAGGAATTGTAAGGGCTTTTAAAACCTCAAAGCTGTTACCAGTGACATACCTTTCCAACAAACCATATTTCCTAATTTTTCCCAAACAGTTTCATCAACAATGAAGGAATCAATCATTGAAATACATAATTGTATGGCAACTACACTTATTCAAACCTCCACAGAGCCCAAATTGACTAAAATTTAAAATTAGTACAGAGATATCATGGCATACAACTTCAACCTCAGTTCTCAGGAGGCAAAACATAACAGATTTCTGTGAGTCTGAATCCAACCTGTTCTACATAGCAAGTTCTAGGTAAATAAAGGCGATAAAGTGAGACCCCCTTCCTAAAAATGTTGCACATAATCTTTCTTTAAAACTCAATAGTAAAACAGAACTGAAATTACTAAAAATTTCACTACTTAGTAAAGTCATTGATTATTTTTAAAGATTAAATATTTAGAGAAGCACAAATTCAGTAAATACTGATAAACTCACTCTGCATACAGTGGATAAGTGTAGTATTCTGGTACAAGTCTCCTTATGAATTCACTCGTAATTAAGATTAATCAGATATATCATCACACATACTTCCACACAACCTTTTGTACACTAACAGAGACACATTACAGGTGCAAGAAATAAGCAAAAAATATATTATCAATTTTATTCAAATTCTAATACCTGTTTTATATACCATTCCACTAATTTCTTATAATTTATTTAACATAAGCAGAAATTGGAAATATATTGTTCTGTACTTAAAGGTCTTTAACTCTAAAGATTGCCTTAAGTTATCATATATTTAAATGCACTGAGATGTAGTTTCATCATTTTAAAATATGTATAGGCATATGACTAAAATTATAGAGTTTCAGGGAAAACATATAGAATAATGGAAAGAATTTTTTATTATAGAATATAACATATAATTATTACTTAGCAATTTAAAATATTATTATTATATTCTAAATATTTTAAATTAATATCTCATACTCTGATAAATCTACTGCACAGAATCACATGCTATTTGGGATAAATATCAAACTATAGCTAGTTATCTTTTATTTGCCTATAGTTAAGGAATCAGAATAAATGTCAGAAAACTTTTAACCATGTACTGAAATGTAAATGACAGGAATGTAGTAGAGTAGGATAGGAGTGTAATAATAACACAATTTTTTTCATCCTAAAACACCTTGTACAATATTTTCTGTGCCAGATGTTTTAGTATATTGCACTGCATGTTTTAAAAGTTCGTTTTGATAAGATGTCTTGGTTCATATGTTGTACACTAATAGGAGTAAATGTACATACAACATTTTTAAGAAGCAAAGACTAGTTATTAGATTTCCCCAGTGTTAAAGTCCATCTTATTTGTTTTATAAGGATATGCCTGACATGTAAGGATACTGTATTTATTAGAAAGTTTTAGCTTACTAAATTCTGACATGCAATACTTAAACAATTATCATGTTATATGTTTGTTAGAGAAAGATCTTGCACATTGGCTCTCAGATGTTGATTTCAATGCTCAGAGATCTGGTTACTGCCCTTTCTGAGGCACTGTCTGATTGCTTAAAAAAAGCCACTTATGGCCAATTAGCTGGGCAGAAAGAGTACAGGAAGGTGGACCTTCCTGGAAGGAACTTAAGAACCCTGGGTTTGCACAAAGGAAACTCTCTTACTCTCAGGACTCAGAAGTAGCAGGACATCTGAGTGTGAGCTCTGTGAGCTCTGATGGTACAGAAAGCCATATGGAAGACTGAGACTAGTTGCTTGTATTAACTTACCTCTTTGAGAGCCAGCTAAGGCCTAAGCATTGAAACATTAAAAGGACTTGTTGTCACCTGTGCCAGTGAGTTTGAAGGTTTTCCCCACTTTCTCTTCTAATGGATTTAGTGTGTCAGGCCTTATGTTAAGGTCTTTGATCCACTTGGACTTGAGTTCTGTACAAGGTCATAAGTATGGGTCTAATTTCATTCTTTTACATGTGGGCATCCAGTTGGACCAGCACCATTTGTTGAAGAAGATGCTGTCCTTTTTCCATTGTACTGTTTTGGCTTCTTTGTCAACAATTAAGTGACCATAGGTGTGTAGGTTTATTTCTTGATCTTCAATTCAATTCCATTGATCCACTGGTCTGTTTCTATACCAGTACCATGCTGTTTTTATTACAATTGCTCTGTAGTACAGCTTGAAATCTGGGATGGTAATACCTCCAGATGTTTTTTTTTTTCTTTCTTTTTTTATTTGTACAAGAGTGATTTAGCTATTCTAGCTTTTTTGTTTGTTTGTTATTCCATATGAAGTTGAGAATTGATTTTTCCAGGTCTATAAAGAATTGTGTTGGTATTTTGATAGGAATTGCATTGAATCTGTATATTGCTTTAGATAGGATGGCCATTTTTCTTATGTTGATCCTACCTATCCATGAGCTTGGGAGATCTTTCCATCTTCTGATGGCCTCTTCAATTTCTTTCTTCAGGGACTTGAAGTTCTTGTCATACAGATATTTCACTTGCTTGGTTAGAGTTATAATAAAACCAACGGCTCAGGATATAAGACCAGCAATCAATAAATGGGACCTCCCTAAACTGAAAAGCTTCTGTAAGGCAAAAGACACTGTCATTCGAACAAAATGGCAGACTACAGATTGGGAAAAAATCTTCACCAACCCCATATCTGACAGAGGGCTAATATCCATAATTTATAAAGAACTCAAGAAATTAAATGCCAATAAAAAAATAATATAACCAAAAAATGGGGAACAGAGCTAAACAGAGAATTCACAAAGGAGGAATTCCTAATGGCTGAGAGACACTTGAAGAAATGTTCAGCATTTTTAATCATCAGAGAATTGCAACTGAAGACGACTCTGCGATTCCATCTCACACCTGTCACAATGGCTAAGATCGAAAGTTCATATGACAGCACATGCTGGCTAGGGTGTGGAGAAAGGGGATCTCTCCTCCTTTGGTGGTGGGAGTGCAGACTTGTGCAACTATTGAGGTCAGTCTGGCAATATCTTAGAAAACTTGGAATAGCTCTGCCTCGGGATCCAGCCATACCACTTCTGGGTATACATCCAACTGATTCCTCAGAGAATCACAAGGAAGTTTCCCCATCTATGTTCATAGCAGCCTTATTTGTAATATCTAAAAACTGGAAACAACCCAGATGTCTCTCAGCCGAAAAATGGATTAAAAAAGCTGTGGTACATCTACACAATGGAATACTACTCAGCTATCAGAATCAAGGAAATCATGCAATTTGCAGCCAAATGGATGGAACTAGAGAAGCTCATCCTGAGTGAGCTAACCCAGACTGAGAAGGATGCACATGGCATCTATTCATTTATAGTCGGATTTTAGCCATATAAAACATCGATAACTATACTACGATGAATGTACTGAAGAGAATATGAATGTAGACTTTGTTTCCTGTCAGTGTTACACTTTGCCCTAGTGGTGCTGCCTTGTAGGCCTCCAGTGTATGAAGAGGCTTTTGACCCTCATATGACTGCTGAATAGGGACCGGATATTGTTATGTAGGGATACTCCACACCAGAGGAGTGTGATGGAAGTGATAGGGGGTAGAGGA
Organism: Lophiomys imhausi; assembly: GCA_907164525.1. Taxonomy (NCBI): domain Eukaryota; kingdom Metazoa; phylum Chordata; class Mammalia; order Rodentia; family Muridae; genus Lophiomys; species Lophiomys imhausi. The sequence continues at coordinate 678,745 of CAJQZJ010034276.1, read as the reverse complement.
TGGGAGAGTTGGACTTGGAGGGGCAGAAAGAGAACAATGTGATGGAGATATAGCCTGAAGTAATCAACAAATACTTAAAAAAATAAAGTATGGGGTCTCTCTCTCTCTCTCTCTCACACACACACACACACACACACACACACACACACACACACACACACACACATACGGTCTTGTTTTATTTAATTATTGGGAAAAAGATCTTCATGGGTTTCTGGCCACCAGGTGAAGCAGTCCTACAGGCTTCTGTCTGGGCCTCCACAGGCTGTTCTGCTGGCTTAATATAACAGTTTATTGTTATTAATAAATATCTTTGTTAACAAGGTTTCTGTTTCAGGTGCTTGATATTGCAAAGCTGTTCTGATCACCTTGGATGACAGGAATGAAAAGGAGTTAGACACCAAAGTTCTAACATACTAATTTTATGATATTAGACTTTCTCTAACTTGCTTTTTCTTCATAAAATATATACCATCTCCCATCTGTCGATTGCTACATACTACTAGCCCAACTTTTAATAACAATTTGAGAAACAATCTGTACACAAACCAAATCCCAAAAGTGGACAAAACATTTTTTTGTTTATACCAATCCCATGTAGGAGTTTCAATCCCTGAAAATCCAGCAGTTAGATCAGAATGATATGTCTTATTGTTGCTGTTGTCAATACTTGTATTTTTTAGTTAATTCATTTTGACATTAAAAAACATGTAATTCTGTGTGAGTGGGAAGGTGCCTGATACACAACCCTGGTAATAGAAGCTCCATTGTGAAAACCATAGTAAAGGTGGAACGAAAGAACTAACTTATTAAGCTTGACCTTTGTCCTTTACATGTCAGGTGCAGGGTCATGTGGTCCCCTACAAACAGATGCTGTAGATAAAACATATTTTCATTCAGGGCTATCTCAGTGAGACTTTAATTATAAGAATTCACAATTATGCCTTTTGTCCTTAAACAAATACACCTTTATTGTACCCCCTTATTAAGTCTTGGTCTTAAATTCATTTAAAGCTATCAAGTATTTAAAGAAAAGACAGCATTTGCAGATATTTACTCAAGCAATACATTGTTAATTTATGTTGTTTTGTACTCCTTCCTATCTGAATTTATTTTACTATCTCCTAAAATCAAGGTTCAGAAAACACTGAAACTTTATGGGGCGGGGAATTTTTTTTTTAACTACAAAGGAAAATTTCAGAGAAAAAGTCAACTTCAAAGAAATATGGAAGAAAATATTTACAAGCTTATCCAACAGTTAGAAAATAAGTGACTACAATATCTAAGAAACACATAAAACTAAACATCAAGAAGAAAAGTGGACTATGGAGCTGAATAGAAACATGTTCTTGTAAAGGAAAATAAATGACTATTAAGTACCTTAAAGATGTCCTTCACTCTGAGCCATCAGGGAAATGCAGATTAACAAAACAGAATTATTCTTCCTCACCTTGTCACATAATATAAATGGCAATATTGCTGATAGGGTTGTGTAGATAGGGGAGCCCAAATACATTGTTGCTGAAGTAAAGCTAGAACAATCACTTTGGAAATCAGAGTAAATTTATTTTGCTTAATCTTCTACATTACCATTAATCAGGAATGGAAATCAGGGAGAAACTAGAACAGAGGCCAATGAAAAATGCTGCACCATTTTTGTGAAGACTGCTTTATTATATAAGACAGGACCACATTACCAATAGTGGCAACTTACCATGAGCTTGACCCTCTTGTATTAATAACTAATAAGGATAGTGCCTTTCCCCAGATTAACCTTTAGGCCAATCCAATGAAGCCATTATATTTGACAAGAAATGAAATTTGTTCTAGCACATAATAATCAAAGCACTAAAAACATAGAACAAAGAAAGAAAGAATATTCGCTCTTTTTTTCTGCCAGGAACACGGAAGAAGACAGATGTTTTTGAGAGCTCTGGAAGATATAGAGTAGAAGTCAGGGAAGCAGGAGAGTCATCACCAGGAGAGGAGTCCATGGGTATGAGACACTCAAATACCAAGTGAGCAGCTCCAAACCAAAGACAGGGGTACTTGGCATCCTCCTGAGTTCCCAGCTTCCATGCAGGCATTCCAGCACCAAAAAGAAGACCAGTGGAGTCACAGGAACAGGTATACTATCAGTCGAATCATTATGGCTGCAACCCACAGCACATTCTGAGCTGCACGAGAACAGTGGGACTACCTCAGTGTATCTTCAGTAGAGCAGAGGTTTGGAAGGCACAAGCATATTTGGGCTTACCCAGAAAGATGCTGGACATACAGGTCCCCCTACTGGATTTACAGTCACTAAAAAGAACATTGCCACTTTGAAATTTCCTCTTCCCAGATGATCCTAGTTTTCGTCAGACACAAACTAACTAGATGTTTTTTTCCGAATGACAGTGTCTTTTGCCTTACAGAAGCTTTTCTGTTTCCTGAGGTCCCATTTATTGATTGTTGGTCTTTAAGCCTGAGTTGTTGGTGTTCTGTTCAGGAAGTTGTCGCCTGTGCCAATGAGCTCGAGGGTTTTTCCCACTTTCTCTTCTATTAGATTTAGTGTGTCCAGCCTTATGTTAAAGTCTTTGATCCACTTGGACTTAAGTTTTGTGCAACGTAATAAGTATGGGTCTAATTTCATTTGTTTACATGTCAACACGCAGTTAGAACAGCATCATTTGTTGAAGATGCTGTCCTTTTTCCATTGTACAGTTTTGGTTTCTTTGTCAAAAATTAAGTGACTATAGGTATGTGGGTTCATTTCTGGGTCTTCAATATGATTCCATTGTTACACTGGTCTGTTTCTGTACCAGTACCATGCTGTTTTATATTACTATTGCTCTGTAGTACAGCTTGAATTTCTGGGATGGTGATGCCTCCAAATGTTTTTTTATTGTACAGGATTGATTTAGCTATTCTGGTTTTAATGTTATTCCATATGAAGTTGAGAATTGCTTTTTCCAGGTCTATAAAGAATTGTGGTGGTATTTTGATAAGAATTGCATTGAATCTGTTTATTGCTTTTGACAAGATGACCATTTTTATTATGTTGATCCTACCTATCCATGAGCATGGGAGATCTCTCCATCTTCTGATATCCTCTTCAACTTCTTTCTTCAAGGACTTGAAGTTCTTTTCATACAGGTCTTCACTTGCTTGGTTAGAGTTACCCTTAGGTATTTTATACTGTTTGTGGCATCCTACAGATTAGGAAAAGATCTTCACCAACCCCATACCTACAGAGGTCTAATATCAAAAATTTACAAAGAACTAAACAAATTAAATCCCAAGAAACCGAACAATCCAATAAAAAAATGGGGAACAAAGTTAAACAGAATTTACAAAGGAGGAATCCCTAATAGCTGAGAGACACTTGAAAAAATGCTCAGCATCCTTAATCATCAGAGAAATGCAACTCAAGATGACTCTGAGATTCCATCTCACACCTGTCAGAATGTCTAAGATCAAAAACTCAAATTATAGCACATGCTGGCAAGGTTGTGGAGAAAGGGGAACCCTCTTCCATTGCTGATGGGAGTGCAAGCTTGTACAACCACTATTTAAAGCTGTCTGGCAATATCTTATAAACCTTGGTATAGCTCTACTTCAAGACCTAGCCATACCACTTCTGGGTATGTATCCAAATGATTCCTCACCAAACCACAAGGTTCTTTCTTCATCTATGTTCATAGCAGCCTTATTTGTAATAGCTAGAAACTGGAAACAGCCCAGATATCCCTCAATGGAGGAATGCATAAAAAATAATATTCAGCCATCAGTAACAACAAAATCATGCAATTTGCAGCCAAATGGATGGTACTAGAGAATTTCATCCTGAGTGATCTAATCCAGACTCAGAAGGATGCACAGGGCATCTATTCACTTATATTCGGATTTTAGCCATATAGTGCAGGATAACTATACTACTGCCAATGCACCAAAAGGAACAGGAACATAGACTTTGTTACCTGCCAATGAGACACTTTTCCCTAGTGGTGCTGCCATGTAGGCCCTCAGTGTGTGAGGTGGCTCTTGGTCCTCATATGACTGCTGAACTGGGGTGGAGGGCTGATATGTAGGGACATTCCACTCTGGAAAAGTGGGATGGAAGATATAGTAGGTAGAGGGTGGGAAGGCCGGACCGGGAGGTGTGGAAAGAGGGTACTGTGATGGAGATGTAACCTGAAGTGATAAATAAACATAAAAAAAGAAAAAAACTAAGTAGCCAAAGTCCAGTATGACCCAACTGTACTATTCGTAGACATAGACCCAAACAACACTACAAACCTGTGAATTTACTTTCACTGATACTCTATTTATATAATCTAGAAAATAAAACAAATCTACACATCTACCATCAGATAAACACATAGTATAAACATGTTACATATTCACAATGGAATTTTATTCAGTCATAAAGACAGATGCAATTACAATGTTTTCAGAAAAAATATGAGAAAAGCAGAAGTGATATACCCCTGGAACAGAAAGTAAAATGCTATATGCTTTCTTTTTTATGTAGATTATAGCCTCGTATTTGCTCCTTTAATTAAGCATTTCCTAGAATCTTCTTTGCCAGTCTTCAGTAAAATTACAGTGTCAGTTTTATTACATAGAAAATACCTCCCTTACACTATCAGTTGAAGTGAAAGCATCAAAATTCCTGTTTCTGTACTCAACAGAAGTGTACAGAGCACCTTTGTGATCGATTGTTAACATAAATATTAATAAGCTGCAAACATACCTTGGGTGGATAGTAGTCACTTAAGGCTATATTAAAGGAATATGTTTCTAAGAAAATAACCTTCCCTCAAGGTCTCTATTTTTTTCTTTCTAATATTTATTAAAAAGTGTTGATAAATCAGTAAAGATTACACATTATGTAATTCAGATTTTCTGAATATAGCCTTTGTATAATCATAGTGGTCAGCTGTGTTTATCTATCAGTCCCTAGGATAAGGGTTACTTATTGACTTGCAATTGTAACAAGGGGAAGAGTTGGATTCTTAAGGTTTTCTTTACCTCTCCATCTGGGAGCACCTCTTATGTGCTCACAAACACCACGGTCAGCACTCACATCCTAAATACACTATTTTCCTAGTTTAATTTCTCTTTTGGTTCCTGCTCTTATTCCCTATGGTTCCATTTACTACAGAGCATACATCTTTGCAGCTGTGGGGCTGCAGCTCATGCTCAATTAAGGCCTGCAGAATGGCTAACAGTGTCAGTAGAGAGCAACTCTGAAGCTGTTTATTTTCGGCTTTTTAACTTTGTATGCACTAATACACAGAATGACTCATTACTTTCCCAGAGTGACCCTAGTATTCCCACAATTTACACAAGTGTTTAGTGAAACACATTTTTTTTATTATATCTTAGGGTGTGTTCTCTATTAGGATTCAGTTCCACATTTACAGAAGTTAAAAAGAAAAATACAATATATCCAATTCCACAGCCTTTTGCTTATGAGTTTACATATTTTTTGGAGTTCTTGTTCAGTATCAGGTGAGGATCTAGGCAAAGGACACTAAGTATACATATTCACTCCTTGTTAATTTTAGTGAAGAGTCTAATCTGAAAAAGAACATAAATGTACATTTTTAAAAATACTGTCAAATATACAAAGAATACATTATTTGACAAACCCTCAGAATGAAGCATTGAATAAAAATGACTGCTCTGCTTATTATCCACTAGGGGAATAATTTTGTCTATTTACTTAAGAATAGCTTTTAAAAATAGAAATATGAACTTTATTATTAATAGCTGGTATGGAATACTAAAGTGAAACAATAAACATGTTATGATATAAAAATAATGTATTGTAGTCCTTATCTTTTTTCTTTTATTGTATTATGGATTGTACTTCAGAATTAGTGCCTGCTAAATACAATCTGTAGCTCTTAGAGTTAATTCATTGGTAGAGAGAATAATTCTAAAATATATGATATTTAATGAGACACAGATAGAGAAAATACTCAGTAAGGCAGGCAATAGAATTTATTACAAAGAATATAAACTCATTATTATTTAAAATTAGTCACAATTCTCTTATAAGCATGTTTCATTTCTTTTTTTTTTTTACTGTTATACTTTACTATGGCATCACATTCTGGTTCCATATTTGTCATAAGTGTGGCAACTTCTCTGTAACAACTCTGCTTCCTTCATTTCTCATTAGCTCTAAAAACTATAACTGAATTAACTTGAAAGGAAAGGTAAGTAATGTTTATTGAATTGATCTTATTTTTTTTATTAATTTAAAGCACCAATGTTGGTTATTAGCTACTAAACATGGGTTCAAATGCATACAACCTATTCTTTCCAGAAAATCATTAATTCATTGACTGAAGCAGAGGCACGGGAAAGCTGAGTATGCATATTGATTTATCATCAGCTTACAGGAGTGATTCAATCAATAAAGCAATGGATAACCATTTAGGCCATTTGTAACAGGAAATTAGATTCTCTTAATGTCAAAAGGGTCCATTTTGAGTTCTTTGTGAGTCATTTACTTGGAAAGACAAAATGGTTTGCATGACATTATAAAGGTGTTACTCATATCTGATACTTTTATGCAAACTTGGTGTAATTCCTATATATTTCATATATGTTGAACATTTCTCACTAATATAAAATTCAGGTAACTGATTTTTATTTTCAAGTATAATTTATAGGAAAAAAGTTGTACCAAATTAATGAGTTTTAAAATCTACAACAATTTGGAAATTTGGATACACTACACATTTATTTATGCATTCTTTGTGTATATGCAACCTTTTTAGCTTTAATTGCCTATGGTAACAAAATTCCATATTTTTTTTCTGATTTGTGTTTCTAATTTTTTTCTTTTTCTTTTTTATAATTTATTTTTTATTTCTTCAAGTTACATCTCAATCACAATCACCACCCTACTCCCCCCTCCTATCCCACCCTTCCACCCTCTTCCCCCTCAACCACCCCAACCTCTACCCTTTTTTTTTTTAGTTTAAGGTATATCTTTTCCCCCCAACAGCTCCCCCTTTCAGTCCAACAAATGGTTCTTTCTGTTATAACAATAAATACAATACAAAACAACAGAAATAAATAGGCCACAATTATGAGAGTTATATGGCTTAGCATACATTCCCAATGTCCAGTCCATATGTATTTGGCACCTGACTTTAACATTCTACTATCTAACCATCTGCATGAGTTTAAAGTTCTTTATCTAACCAACTTTCATACTAACTTGCCTCACAATTTTAAAAACATCTTCTCAGATCCAGAACACCCTCTTGATTCCTAAAAAGCTCTAAATTTAACTATGAGACTATAGCTATCTATTCTTCAACCACCTCAGAGACCTTAACCATTATACAACAAAACAAGACATTTATATATATTGCTGCTTAAGCTTCAATAAATAATAGTCTTTTTGGCTAGGTATTGTAAAATCCATCTGCTTGCTCATATTTAGCAGTTATGTTGTTAAAAGAAAACTACCTGAACACTGCACTGCATATATGTTTAAGCACCAGTCCTTGTGTACAATGTGGAAGAAATATTTAGGATCATTTCAGAATGACAGTACATATATGTAATTAGTTGTAAATCTGTCTGTAATTTTAAAAAACAAAATGAATTTGCTTAATTTCTTTTTGTAGAATTTCAGTATTTAAGTTATATATTATAAAATTGTTATGTTTTTATTATGATTTACTATAAATTAGGGTAGTTTACACCAAAACCACATGTTAGCATTCAGTGCCTGTTATAACTACATTACAAGGTCCTCACTTGGATTCAGGTTCAAGGTTTCTCACAAAGTTGAAAATTGTTTCCTAGATAAAGATTCAGTTGTATTACCATGCGTTTACTCTTCTTAGGGAAAAAAAAAAAAAGGAGAAACAATAATTTGTTTGCAGAAGAATACTCCTCTAAGAATGAGGAGGTTTCTTAGTAGAAACCTTGCCAACCCAAAAGGTGTAGAATTAGAAGAAAATCGGGTGTACTAACCAAGAAATCCACCCTCGGAAAAAAGTTCAAATATATGTCAAATGTGAAGCAGCTGCATTAATGCAATCTTTTAATCAAAGCATGATGCTTGCGAAAATACAAACATTCAAAGCTTGTGAGCATTTTGATGATAGAGAGATTTTTCAGGACATTTAGGGATTTACACTGAGACTCTGGCCCAAATAAATAAATAAATGATAGGTAGATAGATGATACATAGATAAATAGATAGATAAACAGACAGACAGACAGGCAGGCAGAGGTAGATGAGAGATAGATAGATAGATAGATAGATAGATAGATAGATAGATGGACAGATTGATTGATGATGATAGATTGAAAGGTGATAGATGATAGATAGATAGATAGATAGATAGATAGATAGATAGATGATATGTAAATGAAAAATAAAGACAGTTAAAGAGAATGATAACCATCTAACCATCTACAGTTCCTCAGAAGCACATTTGCCTTCATGAACTAATTAAAAAGTTAAAGCATTTAAAATCTGCTAGGCGGGGGATCCAAGATGGCGGCGGCTGATATGGATGCATTTTAATCTTGGGGAAAAACGCGATGTTATAAGACTCTGTACAAAAATATCTAAGAGACCTGACCCCCCCTTGGTCTCACCCAACTACCCGGGGACCACTAAAAGTCCCTGGGCAGGACCCTCCCTCCCACTCTCGCACATGCATGGAAGCCACTGAATCCAGGAATCTGGATCCCCCTCCCCCACCAGGAGTGACACACCAGGTAAGTTCAAATCTAATACCCAGCGGGCAGACTCAGACCCCACACAGAGATACTCTCCAGCCTGCTGGCCCCCTTCCCAGGTCTCACATAGATGGTCTGGCTATCTGGCAAAGGCTTGCAGACCCACGGGAGCGCACATGGCTCAGCAGTAGAATACCCATCAGGCTGTAGATTGCTGCACACTGCAGTTTATGGGAACTTGGTCTACTGTGACACCACCTGCCAGTTTCCAGAGCCGGCTTAAGGGGGTGAAGGCGGGTTTTTACCCACCATAGGATTCAATCCTGGGCAAACTGTGAAGTCTTTTCCACTATTATTGGTCTTGTTTTTGCTACTATGGACACTTCCGGTGGGGAGCCAGAGCTTAAGTGTATAAAGCTCTGCCCCCTTGATAAGTGAAGTCTCCACCCGAGAGGCAGGGTGGAAAAACAAACCTTATAGGAGTGGAGTCAGGCAACTCGACCACTACACTAAAGCACCTCCTTTGGATCTAAGAATAGAAAACAACAGGAACAGACAGCTAAGACAAATGGCCAAGGGCCCCAGAAAAAGCAGGATAAAAGGTGGAATGACTCCAACAAAAGAAAACAATGCCATTTCAGCCAACCCGGATCACACCACCACAACTGAAACACATGAAAATGATAACAATTCTACATTATGGAAAGTGATACAGTCCCTTCAAGAAGAACTTAAACTTATGAAAGAATTCAAAGAGGCCACAATTTCACAAATAAAAACTATGGAGAACACAATTAGAGAACTTCAAAACAAGGTGGCTTAGCTTGAAAACAAAAAGGACAGGGCAATAGAAGACTTCCAGGCAAAGACAAGCAAACTGGAGCAGAAATTGTACAAAACGAATAAAACCATCCAGGAAATGAAAATGGAAATGGAAACAATAAAGAAAACACAGTCAGAGTTAAAATGGAAATGGAGAGCCAAGGGAAGATAACAGGAACTATGGATATCAGTACCAAAAATAGGATTCAAATGATGGGAGACAGGATCTCAGACATGGAAGATTCGATGAAAGAAATCAGTACAACATCAAAAGAAAATGAGAAAGCTAAAAAAATCTCTCACCCACAACATCCAAGAAATCAAGGACTCAATGAAAAGAAGGGAACTAAGAATTATAGACGTAGAGGAAAGAGAAGACTCCTGACTCCAGGGTCCAGCAAATATCTTCAACAAAATCATAGAAGAAAACTTCCCAAACCTAAAGAAAGAGACGACAATAAAATTCCAAGAGGCTTACAGAACACCAAACAGATTAGATCAGAAAATAAACTCCTCTCGCCACATAATAATTGTAACTCTAAATATAGAGAAAAAAGAAAGAATATTAAAAGCTGTAAGAGAAAAAGGCCAAGTCACATACAATGGCAGACCCATCAGAATTACACCGGACTTCTCCTGAGAAACTTTAAAAGCTAGAAGGGCCTGGAAGGATGTCCTACAAGCCCTGAGAGAACATAGGTGCCCAGCCAGACTACTATACCCAGCAAAACTCTCTTTCAACATAGATGGAGAAAAAAAAAAGATATTCCATGACAAAATCAAATTTAAACAATAACTCCTCACAAACCCAGCCCTACAGAAGATCCTAGAAAGAAAATCCCAGCACAGAGAAGATAACTACACCCAATAAAACAGAGGAAATAGAAACATCCACAGCAACTAAACAAAAAGAAGCACAAGACGACTACCTATACCAAAATAATGGCAAATAACAACCCCTGGTCACTAATATCCATCAATATCAATGGACTCAATTCGCCAATAAAAAGATACAGACTTACAGATTGGATCTGTATACAAGACCCAACTTTTGGCTGCATACAAGATACATAACTCACTATTGAAGATAGACACTATCTCAAAGTAAAGGGCTTGGAAAAGGTCTTCCAAGAAAATGGACCCAGCAAGCAAGCTGGAGTAGCCATCCTAATATTGAACAAAATAGACTTCCAATTGAAGTTAATAAAAAAAGACAGAGAAGGGCATTACATACTCGTTAAGGGAACTATCCATCAAGAGGACATCTCAATATTGAACATCTATGCCCCAAATACAAAAGCACCAACATTTGTAAAAGAAACGCTTCTAAAACTTAAATCTCACATCGATCCCAACACTTTAGTAGTAGGAGACTTCAACACCCCACTCACAACAATCGACAAATCATCAAGACAGAAGCCAAACAGAGAAATAATGAGTATAACAGAGATCATGAACCAAATGGACCAAACAGATATCGACAGAACGTTTCACCCAAACACAAAAGAATACACATTCTTTTCAGCACCACACGGAACCTTATCCAAAATTGACCATAGAGTTGGACACAAAGATAGCCTCAACAGATACAAGAAAATTGAAATAACCCCTTATATCTTATCAGACCACCATGGAATAAAGCTGGACTTCAACAGCAAAAGAATCAACAGAAAGGCTACACGCACATGGAAACTGAACAACTCTTTACTAGATGACTATAGGGTCAGGGAAGAAATAAAGAAGGAAATCAAAGACTTCTTAAAATCCAACGAAAATGAAGACACAACATACCCAAACCTATGGGACACAATGAAAGCTGTGCTACGAGGAAAACTCATAGCACTAAGTGACTTCAAAAACAAAATTGTGACAGCTCATATTAAAGAATTAACAGGCAAACTGAGTGAATTGGAAAAAAAAAAAGAAGCAAATACCCACAAAAGGAGCAGAAGTCAGGAGATCATCAAACTTAGGGCTGATATCAACAACTTAGAAACAAAAAGAACTATACAAAGAATCAATGAAACCAAGAGTTGGTTCTTTGAGAAAATCAATAAAATAGACAGACCCTTAGCCAATTTAACTAAAAGACAGAGGGAGAAAACACACAAATAAACAAAATCAGAAATCAAAAGGGAGAAATAACAACAGACATTGAGGAAATCCAGAAAATATTTGGGTCCTATTTTAAAAATTTATACTCCACCAAATTTGAGAACTTAAGCGAAATGGACAATTTTCTTGATATTTTCCACCTACGGAAGCTAAATCAAGATCAGATAAACAGATTAAAAATCCCTATAACTCCTAAGGAAATAGAAACAGTCATTAAAAATCTCCCAACCTAAAAAAGCCCAGGGCCAAATGGCCTTAGCACAGAATTCTACTGGACCTTCAAAGAGGAGCTAACACCAATACTCTTCAAACTCTTTCACCAAATAGAAAATGAAAGAACATTGCCAAACTCATTCTATAAGGCCACAGTCACCCTGATTCCTAAACCACACAAAGACCCAACAAAGAAAGAGAACTTCAGACCAATCTCCCTCATGAACATAGATGCAAAAATACTTAATAAAATACTAGCAAACCAAATTCAAGAACACATCAAAAGTATCATACACCATGATCAAGTGGGTTTCAACCCAGGAATGCAGGGATGGTTCAACATACGAAAGTCTATCAACGTAATTCCCAATATAAACAAGATAAAGGAAAAAGCCCCATGATAATCTCACTAGATGCAGAAAAAGCATTTGAGAAAATCCAACACCCCTTCATGCTAAAAGTTCTGGAGAGAACGGGCATACCAGGACCATATGTAGAAATAATAAAGGCAATATACAGCAAGCCAGTGGCCAACATCAAATTAAATGGAGAGAAGCTTGAAGCATTTCCTCTAAACTCATGGACAAAACAAGGATGTCCACTTTCACCATATCTCTTCAATACAGTACTTGAAATTCTTGCTAGAGCAATAAGACAACTAAAGGAGATCAAAGGGATAAACATTGGAAATGAAGAAGTCAAATTTTCCCTATTTGCAGACAATATGATAGTATGCATAAGCGACCCCAAAAATTCCACCAGAGAACTCTTACAGCTGATAAACACCTTCAGCAAGGTGGCTGGATACAAAATTAATTAAAAAAAAATCAGAAGCCCTTCTTTATACAACAAACAAATAGACTGAGAAAGAAATAAGGGAAACAACCCCCTTCACAATATCCACAAACAATATAAAATACCTGGAGGTATCTCTGACCAAGCAAGTAAAGGACCTGTACAATAAGAACTTCAAAACCTTGAAGAAAGAAATGGAAAAGGCTTTTAGAAGATGGAAAGATCTCCCATGCTCATGGATAGGTAGGGTCAACATAATAAAAATGGCTATCCTACTAAAAGGAATATATAGATTCAATGCAATTCATATCAAAATACCAACACAATTCTTTATAGACTTTATAGACTTCATATGGAACAACAAAAAGTCCAGAATAGGTAAATCAATCCTGTACAATAATAAAAAAAAAAACCATCTAGAGGTAATCCCATCCCAGATTTCAAGCTGTACTACAGCGCAATAGTAGTAAAAACAGCATGGTATTGGTATAGAAACAGACCAATAAATCAATGGAATCGTATTGAAGATCCAGAAATAGACCCACACACTTATGGCCACCTAATTTTTGACAAAGAAGCTAAAACAGCACAATGGAAGAAGGACAGCATCTTCAGCAAATGGTGCTGGTCTAACTGGATGTCCACTTGTAAAAGAATGAAATTAGACCCATACTTATCATCTTGTACAAAACTTAAATCCAAGTGAATCAGAGACCTCAACATAAGGCTAGTCACCCTAAATCTACTAGAAGATAAAGTGGGAAAAACCCTCAAACTCATTGGCATAGGTGACAACTTCCTGAACAGAACACCAACAGCTCAGGACCTGAGATCAACAATCAATAAGTGGGACCTCATGAAACTGAAAAGCTTCTGTAAGGCAAAAGACACTGTCATTCGAACAAAACGGCAGCCTACAGACTGGGAGAAAATCTTCACCAACCCCATATCTGACAGAGGGCTAATATCCAAAATGTACAAGGAGCTCAAGAAATTAAATGCCAAGAAACCAAATAATCCAATCAAAAAATGGGGGATGGAGCTAAATAGAAAATTCATAAAGGAGGAATCCCTAATTGCTGAGAGACACTTGAAGAAATGCTCAACATCCTTAATCATCAGAGAAATGCAACTCAAGATGACTCTGATTTCCACCTCACACCTGTCAGAATAGCTAAGATCAAAAGCTCAAATGATAGCACATGCTGGCGAGGGTGTGGAGAAAGGGGAACCCTACTTCATTGCTGGTGGGAGTGGAGACTTGTGCAACCACTACGGAGGTCAGTCTGGCGATATCTTAGAAAACTTGGTATAGCTTTGCCTTAGGACCCAGCCATACCACTTCTGGATATACACCCAAATGTCTCCTCACAGAATCATAAGGAAGTTTCCTCATTTATGTTCATAGCAGCCTTTTTTCTCATAGCTAGAAACTGGAAACAATCCAGATGTCCCTCAACCGAAGAATGGGTTAAAAAACTGTGGTACATCTACACAATGGAATATTATTCAGCTATCAGGAACAATGAAATTATCCAATTTGCAGCCAAATGGATGAAACTAGAAAAGCTCATCCTGAGTGAGCTAAACCTGACTCAGAAGGATGAATATGACATCTATTCACTTATAGTAGGATTTTAGCTATATAGTAGAGGATATGGATACTACAACCAGCACACCAAAAGGAACATGGACATAGACTTTTTATTTTTTATTCTTTTATTTTTATTTTTTCTTTTATTCTTTTTTATCTGTTTGTTGGCTTGTTTGTTTGGTTTTTTAGTTCTCTCTCCCTGGCAATGACACACTTTTCACTGGTGTGTGATACTGCCTCATAGACACCCATTTTATGAGGAGGCTCCTGGCCCTCATATGACCTATATACTTGGGTGAGGGACTCTTATATAGGACACCCCACTCCAGAGAAGCAGGATGGAAGGATCAGGGGATACAGAATAAAATGAAATGTGAAGTTTCGGCCTTTGGCTTCTAATTGTCATAACCTGTTTAGGATAATTAAGAAATGCAAACTAATAGTCATGCAAGCCTATCATTTTGTTAGGTGCTATGACAGTCTATTATAGTTATTTTCTAAGCTAATCAGAAATCAAGTTGCTAAGAGACAAGCAACTTTTGCTTATCCTAATATAAGAGATAGATAGGGCCTCTTCAAAAACCTCAAAAGGTCTGCAGAATATGGCATTCAAAGATGTTAGCTTAACTTTAGATTTTTTGATATTGAGACATGTTAACTCCTGATAGCACCCCCATTCTACTCCAAGTAGAAGATGAGCGTTGAAGAATCTCCAGTGGGAGATGATTACAAACCTATCTCTTGGCAGAAATAACCCCTTGCTCTAAATGTAGAGAAAATGCTGTCCAAAAAGGACAAAAATTGGAAGCAGGTAAGTTGACAACCTGGCTCTGCCAAGACAGGGTAGGCAAATCCTTCATAATTTCTGCTTTCAATCAATGTCTGTCAGAGAAATGGGGCCAAACGGCTGAAGATTGATGCTGTAATGTATGAAGAGAAATTGGGAACTCTCCAGGCAGCCACTGGTATGTCATTTCTTAGTTTTGGAAGCTGCAGGCCCTGCACTTCCTACATAATCAGACATAATTATCCCTCTCAGTTCTCTGAGATGGTTGAAGAATAGATAGCTAGAGTCTCATAATTAAATTTTGAGTTGTTTAGGAATCAAGAGAGTGCCTTGGATCTAAGAAGATGTTTCTAAAATTGTGATGCATGTTAGTATGAAAACTGAGTTAGATATAGAACTTTAAATTCATGGAGATGGTTAGATAATAGAATGTTAAAGTCAGGTGCCAAATACTTATGGACTGGACATTGGGAATGTATGCTAAGCCATATAACTCTTATAGTTGTGGCCTAATTACCTCTGTTGTTATGAATGGTATTTATTATTATAAGAGAAAGAACCATTTATTGGACCGAAAAGGGGAGCTGGTGATATCTTTGAAAACTTAGAAGAAAAATTCCAGGAATGAAAACAGTGACGTAAAAAGTGGCTTTTGTTTCTGTCTTAAGGTGTGGTTTATTTTGAAGTGAATAACGTTTCAGCTAGGATCTAGCTTGGTCCCTTAGATATGGACTAAGACTGAAACAAGTTAGTAATTTGGATTGCTCTAAAGGAGATTGATACCACTCTCTGTTTTAGAGTGAACATGAATCTAAGCATAAGTTTTTGACATATTATTTTACAAATGAGGAGCCCAAAAGTATAAGCCAGAGAGATTAAGATGGTTACATGTAGTATATATGATGGTTAATCTTTTAGTTGAAAGATTGATTATATCTGGAATCTTCTATATATACAAATGACTTGATGAAGCTTTGCACAATTTTTCTTGACCGGAATATTTGAGGTGGGAAGGCCACCTCTAAATTAGAGCTACATCTTAATGGGGCAGCTCAAAAAAAGAACATGAAAATAATGAAGCTTTTGTTTCTTGCTTGCTTATCCCCACTGTTGATAGCAGGTTCATCCATCATGACCTAGGTGTTATTTCCCTGTTATTAGAAAATATTTCAGGTTTTCAAAGTATACTGAAGACCATTAGAGGCATTTATTATTGTGAACTGCATAACTACTAAGTTCTTCACCTTTCTATTAAGAAATAGCCATTCTTGCACTTGCCTGTAAGCCATTATAATAAATCTCATTTTAGTAGATGCTAAATAGATAAATGATACGTAGATAGGTAGATAGACAGCTAGATGATAGATAAGCAAATAGACAAAAAAAGATAGTTATAGATAGATACATGGTAGTTAGATACATGATAGATTTTAGGTAGATTATGACAGATGATGACAGATGGATGCATAGATAGATAGATAGATAGATAGATAGATAGATAGATAGATTGAAATTGATCCATTCATTACATAAATTCTACTTCTCTAGAGCATCCTAGTACAGTATATTTCCTGACTATATAATTATGCCTTCAGTGCTTCAGTGTATCTTAGAATGAAACTATTACCATTTTTACTATGAATCTTCATGGAGGATGGTTGTAAGGGTCATTTCTCAACTTTGTAGAGGTTGTTTGTATTTTAGAGGCTTCAGATCCATCAGCATTTGATTTACAAAATGTCACAAAGCTAAAAGTGAAATAATGTTTTGGTTTCACCATTTTATTTAGTAACTTATCATTAAATTATATTGAAGAAGAAGGCATTCACCATCCCTTCCTTCCTCTTGAAGATAAGCCGCTCAGTGTTAGGTAACCACAGTCATTTTTCTGAATATTAGTTTTACTTTTTCATTTGTCTGTCTTTCAGGAACATTGTCCTTAGTCTTATTGTTATTTGAGCCACCATTTTTTCAGGTTGATAATCTGCCATCCTATCTGATCCACCATCTGGCTTGCTTCTGTACTATGAGAGAACACATTATTAATTTTATTTTTCTGTTTCTCCTGGATGAAATATTAGAGAGCATCAGATAAAACTTTCTCTTTTTTTCAGAAGCTTCACAACAGTCTTGGCTGGTATTGACTCCCTCATTAAATCTTTAATTTGTTTTGATTATGTTAGCTCATCTTTGGAGTGGTGAGTTGAATTTCAGAGGACATTATCCTTAATGTATCTGAGAATAAAATCAATAGCATTTAAAGCAAAATAACATATTAATATATTAGTTTAATATTAAAGTTAAATGCATTATCTTTCCACTTTCCAACATGTCATATTTATATTGCATTTAGTATGTGTTATTGTTTTACTTTGGCTGGCTGTTATATTGTCACAAGGTTATTTTTTTAATTATAAAATTTCGGCAACAAATTTAGCTTATAATTTTGAGATGACAAAAATAATTAATATATTTGTTTTAAAATATGGAAATGTAATCACAGTTCAAGGTGACACAAAAATTGATAGCTATGTATTTATTCATATATAAACATTTATGTGCTAAGGTAGGAATGTAAACTTGTATGAATGTAATGGAAATCAGGTTTATTAATAATCTAAAAATAAAAGTGCCATATAATTCCATTCTCATTTAGAAACCTAAAGGGCTATACAGTCACAATACTAGGGATATAATTGACATCCATATTTATTGATAAACTATGCAAAATACCTAAAATATAAAATATCCCTAGATGTCTATGTGCAGAAATGGAAAAAGAAATTCTATTGTATATGCAAAATTGAATAATATTTAGTTGGGGAGAATCCTCAAACCAACATTACAGAAAAGTGGGTATAACTAGGGGGTCATAAAATTAAGCAAAGTAAGGTAGAGTAAGGGTAATTATTAAGTCTTCTCTCATAAATAGAATCTATATTTAAAATTGTATATAAACAAACTGATATTTCTTAATATATGTAAGCTATGAATGGTGGAAATTATCTAAATGGAAATAATGAGAGAAAAATGAGTCATGAACATACATAATGTGATAAAAAGGAAAGTTTTTAGGAAGAAGAAAGAGACAAAAAAAGAGGTTGAGGTATGATAAGACAGAACAAATAGGGTCAATACTTTTTATGATATAATTACATACATATATACATATGAAAATTAAAATTTCACAGTGAACCCTTTCACATGCTAGCTAAATTAATTATAATGATAGGTATAATAGATAATACATCTTTTATGTGTAATATACATATACATGGAAATATTTATATGAAATCTTGGATATATATCAATAATTATGTATCAGAAATAAGATATACGACCAAAAATACTAGAGTACATGTATATCGAATTTCAGGAGGCAAAACAAAAACATGGGAGACTGCTAAATCCTATGTTTATTGGGTTCTTTGATGCAACTCATTTTATCAGAATCATGCGACAAAAATGGATTCTGATAAAATGTTAAAAATGTGAGTTGATTTAAGCTCCAATGTGCCAGTTAAGGCACATTTTGTACCACTGACACCACTCATAACAGAGAAAGGAATAATCACCTTGTAAGATAAGGTCATAAATAAATTAAAGATAAATATGTATTACAGAGAGGCAGAAATAGGGATATACAGAGAGCCTGGCATTTCCTTAAGGACTAAAACAGATACCAACATCACAGTTCAAGAAAATTATGTAATACAAATTTGTTCATTAAGAGTAAAGAAAAACCCCCCTAACCCTTCTGTCTTCTTACTCCTCTGGAGTGGGGTGACCCCACATAACAGTCCCTCGCCCCAGTTCAGATGTCCTATGAGGGCCAAGAGTGAAAAGTGTCTCATTTCTGGGGAGGGAAAACTAAAAAACAGACCAACAAACAAACAAACCAACAAAAACTAAAAACAACAAAATATGAAAGAAAAAAAAAGTCTATGTCCATGTTCCCTTTGGTGTGTTTGTTGTAGTACTGATATCCTGTACTATATAGCTAAAATCCTACGATAAGTGAATAGATGCCATGTGCATCCTTCTGAATATGGGTTAGCTCACTCAGGATGAGCTTCTCTAGTTTCATCCATTTGGCTGCAAATTGCATAATTTCATTGTTTCTGATATCTGAGTAATATTCCATTGTATAGATGTACCACAGTTTTTTAATCCATTCTTCAGTTGAGGGGCATCTGGGTTGTTTCCAGTTTCTAACTATTACAAATAAGGCTGCTATGAACATAGATGAGGAGACTTCCTTATGATTCCATGAGGAGTCATTTGGATGTATACTCAGAAGTGGTATGGCTGGGTCCTGAGGCAAAGCTATTCCAAGATTTCTAAGATATCTCCATACTGGCCTCCATAGTGTTAATTCTATAGCAGAAGGCCTCACAAGATTTCATAGTCAACATGTAGGCACAGAGCCAGGGTTTGCTGCCTGACAAGCAAAGCCAGAACCTAGACAGTTGGATTTTTAAAATTTAGGATTGCCAGAAGGTCATAAGCAAGTTGGTATGAAGACAGGGTTCTAGGTTTAGAAAGAGGGTTTAACACTTAAGAGCACTCATTGCTTTTTCCAGATGAACTCTGTTTAGTTTTCCAGCTTTCAGTCTTGTCATCTGAAACCTACATGTAACTCCTGGGTTCAGGAGTTATGCTACCTTCTAGACTCCTTGAGTTACCTACTCTCACATAGATAGGCATGCACTTTTAGAAAAAAAAAATCATTCTTTTTAAATGGTTAAGTGTGGTTTCCTAATTACTCGAGGACAAAGGAACTCATAAGAATGGAAAGGAATTAGACTAGGCAATGTTCATGGTGTGCAGTGATGTATTGTATCACAGGCTTAAGCATCATCAGCAAGTATTAAAGGTTATAGATTTCTTTTCACTAGAAGATACTTCCTGTAGGAATTTGAGATTGTGACATCAAAACTCAAAGCATTGAAATCTGGGATGGTGATACTTCCTGATGTTTTTATATTGTACAGGATAGTTTTAGCTCTTCTGGGTTTTTTGTTATTCCATATGAAGTTGAGAATTATTTTTTCCAGGTCTGTAAAGAATTGTGTTGGTATTTTTATTGGAATTCTATTGAATCTGTGTATTGCTTCTGGTAGAATGACCATTTTTATTATGTTGATCCTACCTACCCATGAGCATGAGAGATCTTTCCATCTTCTGATGTCCTCTTCAATTTCATATAATTGGATTTTAGCCATATAGCACAGGATAACTACACTATAACCAATGCACCAAAAGGAACAAGTACACAGACTTTGTTTCCTGTCAATGAGACACTTAGCTCTAGTGGTGCTGCCTTGTAGGCCCCCATTGTATGAGGAGGCTCATGGCCCTCATATGACTGTTGATTTGGGGTGGGAGACTGATATGTAGAGACACTCTACACTGGAGGAGTAGGACAGAAGGGAGAGAAAGGACAGGGTGGGAGGGTGGGACAGGGAGGGGTGGAAAGAGGGCACTGTAATGGAGATGTAACTTGAAGTAATAAATAAACATTAAAAAAAAAAACTTCAAAAACCTGACCAACTGGTTTCTACTGCATCTGCCCATTCTTGAAGATCCTTCTCTAAACACACTTGTCTGTTTTCTGGAGCTCTTCTTCTGAAAAACCTTTAAATGGTTGCTGTTTATGGAATGTGTGGTTTGTACAGATAGATATAAGATGCTTTCAATATTAGAAACAGCAATGTGTGTAGTTTATATTAAACAACCAGTTCTAGGCTGTGCCTGGCATGGCAGACTTCTAATCCTAGTTACTCAGGAGACCAAACAAATGATCACACACATAGTAATATTATGCCTGTCATTTTAATTGATTTAAATAGCACATAAAAAGATTCCTGGTCTTAAAGGTCAGTTCAAGTACAATTAGGATAATTTTGTTACAGTGTCTCAAAACAAAACAAAACAAACCCCCAAACAACAGGGATAATAGGAGCTACATCTCAGAGGTAAATGGCCTCCTCTGAATATGCAAAACTCTTAATTAAATTTCTAATAGAAAAAAAGAATGAAAGAAATGGAGAGAAAAGTTGATGAGGAAGAAAGAAAGAACAACACAAATATATTCCATTCTGAGTTGCTGTCTTTCTACTAGAAAAAATAGAAAGAAAATACAAATAGTGGATCCTTCATCCATGTACAATCCAACAGTTATATGACTACTTTTAATCAAGGTCTCCATACTCTAATCCATGCACTATCATTAGAAACTATTCATAACTTATAATACTCAGATTACTTAGAAATTAAGTGACATTTAACAGTTGCTTTCCTGAAACAGTTGTTGGGAAACTACCAGGTAACATTTTGATAAGAATGTTATAAAATACAACAAATATTCTTGTATGACAGCAACAAGGAAATGTTCACTATATTCCATTAGAACCATACACAAAGTAAATATGATTAATTGTGCTCATACTTAGAGAAGAATCTTAAATACAGCAAGTGTCATCTAAACAAAAACAAATACTAAGTAAAGCCAAATATGAAATGAAATCAGAAACAAGAGGAAAGAGTAACAGAGAATTTAAAATGTAAAATAAAGTAAATTAAAATCTAATAAATAGTTTCAAAATGTGGTCAAACATTTGCTCAGAAAGTAAGACATTGTAGTAGGTTGACTTAACTAATAATAATATACTATATATTTCACCAGAGGTGGGTCTTTGATATCTTTACAAAAACTTGATAAATGCTTTATATGTTGAATATGTTAAAAAGTCAAACATCTTTACTGAACTGAATACACATATAAGAATCCTTACTGTATATCATAAATATTTATAAATAATAAGTGCCAATTAGTTTAAAGGTGCTAATGAATAATATAAATTAAATAACATTTTAAACCTTTACAAGTAGAAATAATAGTAGGCTGTACTCTAGTAAATAATTTCAAATTTTTAAACTTATGCTACCAAAAACCCATGCTCATATTGTATAGAACAATTTTAAAATATGTCATATAAAAATGTGTAAAGTTTGGAAGACACACAGTGGTTTTCACTCAGATGTTTCTACTTGTCTGTGAGAAGGAATCTAAAGTACATCAAGGACAAAATATTTTATATCATCACGAAGTCCACAGGGGAGATAAGCTACTGGGAGTCCAGTGGTGAAACCTCGGTCTATGTTATTGTCTTACATTTACTCTACTCTGGGACGTGTTACTGTCAGCTGTTTGATGACTGAATAAGGAGGTTCTCCTGTGTAGAAAAAAAATAACTAATTAAACATTTAACCAGTATTTATATTATCTTTAATTGTTTTGGTAGCGTAAATCCTTAACCTGCCATTATAAATGAATACACACAGACAGCGGGTGGATCTGAACAAGCCTAGGCCTGGGTTGTGCAATCCTAGCCCATCTAAGCTAGCTCATAATTCTATTAGCCAAATATAACTCCATATATACATACGTCGCTTTGGACTATTATTCTCCACGCTAAGCTGATGTTTCAGGCCATGTGGAAGGATCTTCTTTATTCTACCTTATGGCGTGTCTTCCTTGTTTGCTCCTGGCTTCTTCTCTGGTGACAGTGACCTTCCTCTTCTCAAGATGCTCTGTATCTCTCTAAAAGCCCATGAACCTTAGTCCTGCCTACCTCTGTCTTTGCCCAATCTCCAGGCCTCAGCATTTATTTAACCAATCAGAGTCAGTTAAGTAACAGACAGCAAACAGGACCAATTAACATTTAGAATGCTTTAACACTCCTGTCACATTTACACACCATTCTACCCAGGCAATTGGTAAACTTTAGCAGAACACAGCCAATGCTTCTCTTCTTTTCTTCTTTCTCACTCAGGGAATCTTTAGGAGTTTGCTCCCCTGGCAGGGTGGTATTAAGTAAGGGCTTGCTATTAACTCGGCCTAGGTTTTGGACCTTGTGTGAG
Organism: Lophiomys imhausi; assembly: GCA_907164525.1. Classification (NCBI taxonomy): domain Eukaryota; kingdom Metazoa; phylum Chordata; class Mammalia; order Rodentia; family Muridae; genus Lophiomys; species Lophiomys imhausi. Next base: position 655,784 of record CAJQZJ010034276.1, on the reverse strand, counting down.
GGAGAATCTTGGATACCTCTAGACAGGGTCTTGAGATCTTCTAGTTTAGAGACTGCAGAATCCCATGCTTTACCATCTTCATTATTTCTGGTGGAAAGGAGAGAATGGCTGGCTAGTCTGAGGAAAGAATAGTCTGTGGCAGGAGTGGCAGTCAGTAGGACCCATCTTCAGAACACCCAGAGACCCCTACTCTGCTTCTATCAAATCCTCTCGGGACTGTACAGATGTTCTGTCCTGTACACAAAGTGTGTTCTGTGTGATATCAAACTGAAAATAAAAACAAAAGTTGAGAGAGATGTATAAGAAAGGAAAGTTTCATGTTTAAGTCATGACAATGTTCTTTTTCTTTTGAATAAGAGGCAGTGGGTGAGTAAAAGAGGTAGATGATCTTGATCATAGCTTTCTTTTTTCTTTTTATCTCAGGTACATCACTTGAATCTTGTCTGGAATACAATTCTTTATTAGATGATGTGAAAAAAGAATTGCTTCTCCTATTGTTATGAAAAATAATATTCAGCTTAATTTTCTGAAGAAGCACACATACAAATGATTCTAATAATCAAGTAAATATAGAGACACATTGAACCTGCAATTTAATTATCAAGTGTATATTAGTAAGTATAAACTGTAAGATTAGGCTGGCGGAACAGCTAGTGGGCTGGCGGGAGGCTGGCAGCCCTGGCTCACATTAATTGGCAGCTTGACCCATCCTGGGGATAAAGCCCTGGGTCAAGGGTGGGCTTCACCACCTGCAACCTAAACTCTGTTAACTAATATGTTTATTAATTACTACAAACTGTTATAATAGGTCAGCAGAAGAGCAAGCAGTGGCGGCCTGGCAGGGTAGTTGCTGAGGTCTTCCGGGAGGCCTGTGGCCAGAAGCCTGAAACCCGCAGTGGCCTTTTTCCAATAGTTAAATACACCGAGACCTTTTTTTTTTTAACATGCAAACAAGTATTTATTAATACTCATAAGTGGTCAAAAGACTTACAAGGCTCAGTATTATAACCACATATATGAAATATCAGTTAGTTACATAGAGTGAAAGACAGATATGTATTTATATTAAAAAATACAGACACACATACTCTCAAGTTTTGCCACATGGATTTATGAAGGACGAGGCATCAGGCTATATAAGTTCCGATATACATAACACATTAAAGAATTGAACATAAAATACTTAATGTTTCAAAAATAAAGTTTCCTTTTCTTCAAGCAGTCTGATCTCGGCTTAAGCAAAGCAAGTAATGAATACCGATGATTTTCATATGATTCTACACACACTGAAACTGTCAACATACAAAAGTCAAAACCAAAAACAAACAACTAAACAAACAAAAAAAAAACAACAAAAAGCAAGTTGTAGGAATGAACAATGCATTTCATCCACAGTCTAACAGTGTATGTTTTTTTTCATCCTGGCACTCAGTCATTAAAAATCACAATTTACATTACTTGAACAGCAAGGTAAGCCAGAACAAAATAATCAACATTTCAATACTTATCCCTTAGCTGAGCAGACTCTCAACTAGCTAATTTAAATTAACCTGGACCACCTAATCCCAATCAGCCATGTGGCTTCCTGTACCTTCCAGAGCTCTCAGACACATCTCAGACACAGTCCATATCTCCTGGCAGAAAGAGAACTTCTCTGTGTAATACCCATCGTTCCCTTGTTTCTGAAATCAGCCTCTAAAACCAATGTATTATACTTTCCTCCAACAACACATACACTTTAAAAATACATAGCTATTCTTAGCTATGTAGATTATAATTATTATATAATACTTCTATATAATAATTATTAAAATTCTGTAGATTATAAAAAGACTAGACACATAGCTGGACGTGGTGGCACACACCTTTAATCTCCACACACTGGAGGCAAGAGTGGGTGGATCTCTGAGTTCGAGTCCAGCCTGGTCTACAGTGAGTTCCATAACAGCCAAGGCTACACAGTGAAATCCTGCCTTGAAAAAAAATTCTTCGACACTCTAGAGTCTTAACTCTCATTTAAAACTAATGTCTAATAGGTTTAATTATAAAATGTCAAGGTCTATCGTGCTTCTGAATTTTCAAAGTGAGCCTTGAGGAGCATGAGTTTGAATGTTTCCCTCTGTGCTTTCCAATCATAAAGTAAATGAGAAAAGAAATGTTTATTACAATGCTGTTTGGTGATTCTTTGTATTACCAAAGGAAAAATATATGGTGTGGTTTTGTGTATGTGTGTATATACAGTTAAAATTATTTCATGAACTGCTATTTTATTTTATCAAATGAAAATAAATGTTTTGATTGTGTGTGTGTGTATATATATGTGTGTGTCTGTGTGTGTATATACATATATAAGTACAGTTAAAATATTTTACAACTGCTTACTTTAAAAATGTTTTCAATTTAAAAAATACTAGTATTTATTAATAATATGATTAGCTACTAATAATACACGTGTGTGCAAAATTCCTTCCTCTATCTACCTTCATATTTCTAAAAATATTTGCCTAATAGCTTAAATAAAACACAAAATATGATATTCTTACATTCAAAAGGAAGCTTCCTATATTATGTATTTTACTTTTATCATTCTATTATTACACTGCACATTTAGTCTCTAGATTGTTTTCAGGAAAGACAACATTAACCAATAGGTGAGCAAACTATGCTAAAGTCCTGGAATCATCAAAATTCTGCACTCTTTTTGCATACTCTAACTATGGATACTCAAAATTACTGTTATATTGTAAATATAAAGGAAGCTTGAAATATTGCATTTTCCCTTTGTCTAAAACAACACTCATTTAAATGGGATTTCTATTCATTAAATTGAACCAAGCCATTTACAAAGCATTGCTTTCATGCTCTTATTGATGGATGTGAATGATCTCTTTATTGTGGTTGTTATTGTACTATAGTAGAGAAATCTAAACAGATAGATACAGTTTTCTCTAAGAACAAGATCAATTTCACTTCTTTGTCAGTTTCTAAATTGTATTTGCCAATAGTAAGTGGAATGATGAAGATAAATGATCACTGGCCTTGACCCTTTATTACTCCAAGGCCACGGTGCTAAGTAACAGGTGTTACCTTCAAGTTTTCCTGATTTGTTTCAATTTTCAGACTCTGAAGCTTCCCTCTCACAGCTCAGGGTGATACAGCTTCCTGGAAAGACTTCTGGAACACCAATATTTATGCTGCATGTCCTTTAGCTAACTTCTAAGGTTTTAGCTATTTTGTTCATTCTACAGTATGGCCTTTTATTTTATGTTTTTTTAATTATGGAACTGTTTAGACACAGATTAACAAATTATTTTGTCTAACAGCACCTGGCCATTGTACTTATGAATAACTTCCATTTGTTTTCTTTATAAAATTAAGTTAGAAACTTTTGTTACACAAATGGATGAGTGAGAATTATTTTACTACATTTCACTAACTACCCAGATATTAGGGTCAATGCTCTGAAGAAAGCAACATTGTCAATAGTTAACTGTAATAAAATGTTAAATGCCCATTGTAATGACTCAGTTAGTCCTTAATCCTAGCAGTACTAATGTTGAAGCAATGTGGCCTGCCAAAGTGTGTAGTCTGAGCCACAAAACTATCTGAGTCCAGCATAGAATACAAAATGCAACTCTATTTAAATGAACAAACAAAAAACCCAAACAAACAAAACCAAGCATAACAACCACAATCACAGCAACAAACTCAAATAAACAGTACCAGGGGGACACACCAGTCTGTAACTGGTTATTGGTGTGGTAGACTCTTTTAGCAAATGGTAGCGATTTACAGAGAAATTTAACCTTACATAGGAAACTTCACCTTTCATTAATTTTGGGCTTTCAAATGTCTTTTCTTTTATGGTTTTATTTTATGAAATGTTGAACCGTGTATCAAAAGTATTCTTTCCTTTTAGTTATTTCAATTGTGTGCTTATTTGGGGGAATATGCATGGCAACACATGGCTGAGGGTAAGTGGAGAACTACTTGTATCCCTCCATGTTTGTGTGGGTTCAGAAGTATATGCTCAGCTCTCCAGACTTGGATCTGACACATAAATAGTGTTAATGACTATATATGCTAAATACAAGATCACCTTAAAATTTCATTTCATATTTACTTGTTTTTTCTATGACATTTAGTATACTTCTTTGTTATGCTCATGGAAAGAAATATTTAGATTAGAATCCTGATTCCTTAGGGGTCTATTTGCCAGAAAACTTGATACAACCTTCTCTCTTTTCAAAACGTTATCAAAAAATTGATAATTAAGTTATATTAATGAAAAGTACATATGAGTGACAAAAATGTCAGGATACTAAGAATGTAATACAAAATATCCATTTCCACTTGATTTTTCACCAAAACCTTAAATTTTGAAATCATCCATTCATAATCACCAGTTTTTATAACTCCATTTTTAAAGGAAGATAAGTAAATTAATAGTGTTTTCAGAAATCTGTTAGAATTATTCAGATATGCATTTAATACATAAATACCCATGCATTTTACATAGACCCTAATACTTTATTCTGTGCTTATTTCTCTAGACTTTAAATTCTCATGGTAATAACTAAAATTGCTAGATTGTATTTACTAATCTGAATCTACTATCATTAAGCCATTGGTGAATGGTTACATGGATTATTTTGCACATTTAACAAGCATCAGCGAATCAATTTGTAGCATAGGTATAATATATGTAATGGTAGAAATTACATGTTCTATCAGAATTGTAAATAAAACAGTCTTGAATCTCATAATAAAGATGGAACAGAAAGCAGAGTTAAATTATCTAAAATACAGTATTTGATGTAATCATTTTCAATAACTCTTCTAAGAAACAATAACTATCAAAGAATTCATTGTAAGTAATTTATTCTTTGTGAGATCTCTTTTAGAGTAAATGACCAAAATGAAGACAATGGGGAATTTAAACAATAGCTGTGCTTCTGAATATGTAATAATCAAGTCTATTCAGGATTATTCTTCACCCTGTCTCATACACTCTCACAAACTGACATCTAAGGAAGCATGTTAATATCCCTGGTATAATCCATCACCTAGGCATCTGAGCCCTCATATCCAGAATATTATTTTATATCTTTGCAAAATATAATTGCTGTAATACACTGAAAAATTATCTACAACAGTGATCCAATTAAATATGCATATTTCATATTTCTCATTGATTTATATTCAAGAATAATCAAGTTAATCAAATAGTATTTTATAACCTAAAAATATCCTCCATTCTCACTTTGCAAAATTTATGTTGTTGAAGAGGTCTATTTTCCTTAGCAGTGTTATTGATTTGTATCAGGAAAATGTGGATTGATTTTTATTTTGACAGTGTCTATTTAATTATTAAATAAAGACAAGGCATTTATGGGACAAATTTAACAAGAGCAACTCAATTATGTACCCCCTTGTATCCATTTTCAGATTTTTTTTTCATAAATTTTCTCCCCCCCCCCCTCACAAGTTAAATCTGGTCAGGAGTCTAGAAAAAAATTCTTTTATAGCATCTTGAGAAAAATCAGTCTACAAAAGTGTCATGAACTTTTGGTGACTAATATGTCCATTCTTCCAGAACCTCTATTGACCTCATACAAATTGGTCATCTCTTTTCAACTTGTAAGTCATCAACAGCCTATTGACCACATCTTTTTTTCCTGAAAGCACATTTTCCATAACTTTCTGTGATGTAACACAGAAATTTCTGGTGTTAAGTTCTTCTGTGCTGCTGAAATAGAACAGTAGACTGGGTTTTGAGTCTTTTTTTTTTTTTTAAAGATTTATTTACTGTTTATACAGTATTCTGCCTGCATGTATGCATGGAGGCCAGAAGAGGGCACCATGTTTTATTATAAATGGTTGTGAGCCAACATGTGGTTACTGGGAATCGAAGTCAGGACCTTTGGAAGAACAGACAGTGCTCTTAAACTCTGAGCCATCTCTCCAGCCCTAGACTGGTCTTTGCGGAAAAGCAATTTCCTCAAGGATGTAAGCCTTACAATACCATTAGACATTATAGAGCAGAAGTTCCTGATGTGATCTATAGGAAATGATTGGCCACATAACCATTGTAACAGAATAAACAAAGTACAGTTAGGCGGTGTTAATGAGACTAACTGTATTTCTTAGTTCTTCAGACCTAGTTGTGAAAGATCAAGGGGTGAAGAAGGTAAAGTGGGACCAAGATTCTAGTAATATACTTCCCAGGGAGTCTTCACTAAGGATGCAAACACAAAGGCACTTTTCAATGAGGTAAATTTATTCATGCTCCAGTAAATGATCCCTTAGCCATCCTCCTATAAGTAAGTCTAGTGATCATATTTGTTAGCACACTCAGCTCAGATGGAATAGTGATTTGAGCTGTCATCTGTGCCCTGTTTCTGGTGAGTAGACATTTGTTTAAGTCTCTCTAAGAAAAAGTTCTACACAAAGGCCAAAGCATTAGCATAAAAGTAACTGTTAATAGTGGTGAAACTGGAAGAATTCTCTGCTCTGATTACTGTGCATTCATAAGAAAAGCTGCATTATGAAAATGACTCGTAAAATCTTATCTTTTGTGCTGCTCCCATGCTAACTTCCAAACTTCCTCTGCTGTTACTTCTGCCATTTCCTCTTCAGAAATATAAACTGTCTCAAAACCAAACCAAACCGAATGAAAACTAAACAAAACAAATAAACTGATAACAATAAGCAGAAAGAAAAAAAACAAAGCAAAACTAAACAAAAAACAGAACTCTGAGATTTTTTTTTTTCTGGGGAGACATGTTCACTTTTACATGCAGATGGAAGTCAGACGACAGCTTGTGAGAGTTTGGTCTCTTCAGCTACACTGGTTTCCAGGATAAAAAGCAGATTCTCTGACTGGATGGCAAGCACTCTGTCAGGCTGAGATATTTTGCCAACCTATTCACCTTATTTTTCATATACTTTTAGATTGTTTTCCTCTGTATTAGTGTATATCTGTGTGGAGGTATATGCACATTAGGGCAGTTCCTTGAAGAGGACAGAAACATGTATTTCTTTGAAATAGAGTTATATATGGTTGTGAGCTATCAGAATTGTGCAGGAGACCAAACTCTTCAAGAGCAGTGTTTTTAAAAGTTGTGCATCTTTCCATCCTTCCTCCTGACTTTCTGAGATAGATCTCTCACTAACAGTTAAGACTTATTGATTCTACAATGATAGTTTACTAGAGACCACCTGTGAACTTTCTATCTCCACCTTCCTGAGGACATAGGTGCACACCACCACTCGTAGCTCTTCACATGGCTGCAGGGGATCAAAATGAGGCCACAGTCCTGAAATCATATATTCAAGAAAAATTATGTATAATGAGTAGTTTATAGTTAAGCACAAGAATATACATATACACATATACATATATATATACGTACACATATACTTTGATGCATACAGTAGCAATTAGGAGAAAAGAAGCCATAAATTTGAAGTATAAGGGGAGATATATATGGGAAGATTTGAAAGAGAAGGGAGAAATGCTATAGTTGCAATTGAATCATAATCTCAAAAAATTTAAAAATATTTTTATAAAAATTAAAACTTTAAATTTTTCTGTGTTCTGCGTATTGTTTATGATTTTCATAAGCCTTGAAAAATTCCTTTTACATTTTTTAATTGATTTAGAAGAATTTTAACCCAGCAACGAGGCTACTCTGCTAGATTACTTCCATATACCTAAGCCTGTGTGACCCAGATTTAATAACAACATGCACTTATTATATACCTTTAATTCTCTGTCTGGAATGCAGGCACACCTTTAGAACACTCATTAGTCTTAAACAATGATATCAAATTGAAGGACAGACAAAGTGAGGAATCAGAAAAAGATTGAAAGAATGAGTCACAGATACGATAAGCACAACTCTCATGAAAACAAGCAGGAAATATATCTCAGAAACAAGGAAATCATTCAATTTGCACCCAAATGGATGGAACTACAAAGCTCATCTTGAGTGAGCTAACCCAGACTCAGGAAGATACACATGGCATCTATTCATTTATAATCGGATTTTAGCCATATAGTACAGGATAACTCTCCTACAACCAACACACCAAAAGAACAAGAATATATACTTTGTTTCCTGTTAGTGGGGCATTTTCCCCTAGTGGAGTTGCCATGTAGGTCTACAAGAGGAAGCTGTTGGCCCTCATATCACTGTTGAACTGAGGGGGGGCTGATATGTAGGGGCAACCAAATCTGGATAAATATGATAGATGGGAGAGAGTGGAGAGTGTGGGAGGGTGGGACCAGGACGGGTGTAAAAGGGGGCACTATGATGTATATGTAACTTGAAGTAATAAACATAAAAAAGTGGTATATATAGAGAGAGCAGGGAGTTTGAGAAGAGTACAGTACAGGAATACAGCAAAGTTCCTGCAATTCAGTGCAGTTTTATGCAGTTTGGATGAGTACAGTGAAGACAGTTCAGTACAGTTCAGTTCCTTTAGTTCAGAGGCAGTCTTTTTTTTGGTTATAATATAGGCTTCTTTATGTTTATTTATTATTTCAGGTTACATCTCCATCAGAGTACCCTCTTTCCACACCTCCCAGTCCCATCATCCCACCCTCTACACCCTATCCCTTCCATCCCACTCCTCCACAGTGGAGTGCCCTTACATATCAATCCCCCACCCCAGTTCAGCAGTCATATGAGGTACAAGAGCCTCTGCATACACTGGGGACCTACATGGCAGCCCCACTAGGGCAAAGAGTCTCATTGACAGGTAACAAAGTCTATGTTCCTGTTCCTTTTGGTGCATTGGCTGTAGTTCTATCCATTTGGCTACAAATTGCATGATTTTATTGTTTCTGATGGCTGAGTAGTATTCCATTGTGTAGATGTACCACAGTTTATTTATCCATTCGTTGGTTGAGGGTCATCTGGGTTGTTTCCAGTTTCTAGCTATTACAAATAAGGCTGCTATGAACATAGATGAGGAAATATCCTCGTGAGGGATCATTTGGATGTACACCCAGAAGTGGTATGACTGGGTCTTGAGGTAGAGCTATTCCAAGTTTTTTAAGGTATCACCAGACTGATTTCCATAGTCCTTGTACAAGCTTGCACTCCCACCAGCAATGGAAGAATGTCCCCCTAACTCCACAAGCTCACCAGCATGTGCTGTCATTTGAGTTTTTGATCTTATCCATGTGTGTCAGATGTGAATCTCAGAGTCATCTTGAGTTGCATTTCTCTGATGATTAAGGATGCTGAGCATTTCTTCACGTGTCTCTCAGCCATTAGGGATTCCTCCATTGTGAATTCCCGGTTTAGCTCTCTTCCCCATTTTTTGATTGGATTATTTGGTTTCTTGGCATTTAATTTCTTGAGTTCTTTGTAAATTTTGGATATTACCCCTGTCAGATGTGGGATTGGTGAAGATCTTTTCCCAATCTGTAGGCTGCCATTTTGTTCGAATGACTGGGTCTTTTGCCTTACAGAAGCTTTTCAGTTTCATGAGGTCCAATTTATTGATTGTTGGTCTTAGACCCTGAGCTGTTGGTGTTCTGTTCAGGAAGTTGTCACCTGTGCTGAAGACTTTGAGGCTTTTCCCCCCTTTCTCTCCTTGTAGATTTAGTGTGTCCGGCCTTATGTTAAGGTCTTTGATCCAATTGGACTTAAGTTTTGTGCAAGGTGATAAGTATGGGTCTAATTTCATTCTTTTACATGTCAACATCCAGTTAGACCAGCACCATTTGTTGAAGATGCTGTCCTTTTTCCATCGTATGGTTTTGGCTTCTTTGTCAAAAATTATGTGAACATAGGTGTGTGGGTTCATATCTGGGTCTTCAATTCAATTCCATTGATCCAGTGGTCTGTTTCTATACTGTTTTTATTACTATTGCTCTGCAATACAGGTTGAAGTATGTGATGGTGATGCCTCCAGATTTTTTTTTTTTTATTGTACAGGATTGATTTAGCTATTCTTGTTTTTTTGTTATTCCATATGATGTTGAGAATTGCTTTTTCCAGGTCTATAAAGAATTGTGGTGGTATTTTGATAGGAATTGCATTGAATCTATATATTGCTTTTGGCAGGATGACCATTTTTATTATGTTGATCCTACCTATCCATGAGGTTGGGAAATTTTTCCATCTTGTGATGGCCTCTTCAATTTCTTTCTTCAGGGACTTGAAGTTCTTGTTATACAGGTCTTTCACTTGCTTGGTTAGAGTTACCCTCAGGTATTTTATATTGTTTGTAGATATTATGAAAGGTGTTATTTTCCTAATTTCTTTTTCAGTCCATTTATTTTTTGTATAAAGAAGGGCTTCTGATTTTTTAAAATTAATTTTGTATCCAACCACTTTGCTGTAGGTGTTTATCAGCTGTAAGAGTTCTCTGGTGGTATTTTTAGGGTTGCTTGTGTACACTATCATATCTGCATATACTGCAAATAGGGATAATTTGACTTCTTCTTTTCCAATTTGTAACCTCTTGATGTCTTTTAGTTGTCTTATTGCTCTAGCAAGTACTTCCAGTACTGTGTTGAAGAGATATGGCAAAAGTGGCCATCCTTGTCTTGTTCCTTGGTCCAAATGCCCTTCTAAAAATATGAACATCTTTGAGCACCAAGCCTATGCAAAGTCTCATCATTAGTCTATGAATTGAAAAACTGGAGGATCATACTCATCCATGTTTGTTCATATAATCCCCAGTCATGAAATTTTGTCAATGTTATTGATTGTGAATAACACCCAACAATTATCATAGTTCATTGCAGTTTCTCTTCTCTATGCTGTGTCCTTCAAGTACCTTAGTCAATAAGAAAATTTCTTAAAATTATAAACCATGAAGTGGATAGTTTGATTATCACATCTAACACAGGAAACTGTATGTCTTTCAAGCCAACTTTCCATCTCTTTTTCTATGACAACTCTATGGCAAGAATCTTTTATGTAGAGCTAATTTTCTTTGAACACAATGGGCTCCTTTTTGCCCTAACCCCATGTAAATGTGCCTTCTGAAATACTGATTATAGGCATAAATAGGAGAATCATATGGCATTTCAGCAGAAGAAAAGATGATGGATGACCTTTCCTGTTTCTACTTACAGAAGACAAAGATAAGCCTGTCTATAAGTGGTAAGGTACATTAGAATGTATTTCTATTCTGTTCCATTGATCAGTATTATAAGGGATATAAATAAATAATAAAAACAATTTTAGAAATTGTCCTTTTATTTATTTTGTGTACTCTAAATGATAAGGAAAGGTATTATCAAATACTTTTCTGTGCATTATATAATAAAAATTAAGATTTTTGAATAATAGCAAATTACTAAGCAATATTAAAAATTGTATTGAGCATGTAAATCACTTTAAATGTTTACAAGCATTCAGTATTTCTGACCATGTCTGAAAAGATACAAACACTCAGATATGTCATCAGAAACAGATTATTTTAAACTTATGTATTTTTATCCTAATGCTTAAGCAGTTTAAGCATATTTTATAGAAAGACATGTGTAAATATTACTTAGTAATATAACTAGACCAATGATATTCCCTCTTTTAGCTATATTGTCATTCTGTTATTAAAGATGAAAGATAAATTATGAAGCCCTTCTTGATGTGTTTTAAAACTAAGTACATTAAGCTTAGTATTATTCTACGATGTTATGTTTTCACTTCTAAATAATCTGTTCCTCTTTCCTTGCCTACTTTCTTTGTCCTCATCTACACTAAGATTGCTTCTGATTCTCTCTGACAGTTTTCTGATTAAAAAAAAAATAGTTTTCTTCTGTTTTTGTTTTTGTTTTTTGTTTTGTTTTGTTTTGTTTTGTTTTTTGTTATACTCATAGACTGTTCTAATGCTTCTTTTTCCTGGGACAACAGATCCGATTTCACTCTGTATTCCACAGATCTACATCTGATAGATGTGTACAGCATCTTTAGAAACACAGACCTCTTGTTTCCTCAAAGCTGTGGTGGCTCCTGTAAGGTTTGTTCTAAATTTCTTTATAACATGTTATTGTTGGGGAAATACAAAGTATAGTGTACATGTTTATATGTTGTGCCTAAATGCAGTTTATTTCTGCTAACCAATTTTTTCTCACAGCTCAAAGTTTAAATATCCAAAATTGCCTCTCTTCTATTAGACAATATTAATAAGAAGCATATTACTATCAATCATGGCAGTTTGAATTTTATTTCCAAATTCTGACAAAGGTTCAGAAAGTCTGATGGGAGACCTGTCTCCTAGTAAACCTGCAAGTGTACCTATAAAATCTTGCCAGCATGATGCTTAACATTAGTTCAACAAAGACATCTCCAGGTGGATGGATAAAAGACCACAAGGATTCAGTCTTTCATAATGGGCCACTAAGGAATGCTGAGAGTGTAAGAAATGATACACCCTTAAGAGGACACTAATAGGTAATCCAATGCCAATTGGTTAGTCTTTAAATCATATGCACAAGTAACATGACACCGGAAAGGTAGGTTATATTTAGGAACATATAATTATTTATATATATGCATGTATATCACAACAATTAATTTAAAAGACAATGAATTTGCAAGAGAACAGGGAGTGGTTTATATGATGATCTGGGGGAGAAAAGAGATAGGGATAAATGACATAATTGCATTATAATCTCAAAAATATAATGTAATAACAGAATAATTTACCTACATGCAATTATTTAGGAAACAAAAATAGTTTCACATGAAACTTTCTGCTCTTTAAAATTAAAATTTTTCCTCTCCTCTTTTTAGCTACCTGACACTAGAACCCATTCCTCAAAGATAGAGAAGGTATTTTTAAACATAATCAAGATACATAGCACTCCTCTTTGTGGAGATACACAAAGTACTGGCCCTGCCTCTAATTTGTACATGAGATAGATTTTTAATGGATTAGGTTCATTCTCAAGGTTATAAAAGGAATCTTAATTCCAAAGTTAAAGATACAAGCACCCTGGGTATTTGAAGGTACAGCTCAGAATCCTCTGAGAAGACATAAAATCACTGTTGAAATGTGTCATTCCCTAGAAGCCAGAAATGAGAAAAATTAAGCTCTCATCACGTGGGAGGCAGAGAAGAGAACATGAATTTTGCTACAAAGTGAGTTCAAGGCCCATGTAAACTATATGAACTGTTTCAAATATAAAACAAACTTAGAAAGAAAAATCTGTTCTGTATCTTTACAAAGGAGAGAAACAGTTATTCTTGCTTTTGTTTTGTAACATGGACAAATGGAAAATATTATCTTACCTTCATACATCAAAGCCATCTACAAAAATAATCAATCCTCATAAATATGTTACAAGATTTAACAAATTTATCCATGAATTTAAAGGTTCTAACATGGGAAAAATACTCTGGATTTTACAGGCAGTCCAGCATAATCATAAGGTTTGGAGTATGGAGGTGATAAAGAGTCAAAGACGGTAACCACAAATGTAAAAGTGTAACACTATTAGTCAAGACATGTTGAGAGATTCCAGAACCTTTAAAGATCAAAGAACTAGATACTACAAGGAGTATCCAAGGGGAATCCAGCCTTATTGACTTATTAATATAAGAACTTTTAATATCCAGAAAAGCATGAAAATCATTAATACTGTTTAAAACACTGCTCATGGAAGCTTTTTATTGTAATTACATGTTACAAATGCACTCAATGAATAATACATGTGATTAATTTTGTCTTCTGTATTCATTCCTGTGAGTGATTTTGTTGTCAAGAGTTTTAATTTGGTAATACTATAGAGACATAAATGTTAACTAAGCATGTGGCAAATATGAAAAACAGTTTCAAGACATCAATGATGTTGGTCATTATTAACTTATTCTGCACAGAAACATATAAAGTTGCGAGTGAAGTATATTATTTTATAGTAATTTAATCCATGGAATACACTTTTTATAAGAAATAACTAGGGAAATGTATGAAAATTTAATTAAAGTTATGAGTATATTTTTATGTTTATGTTTAGTTATTACTTCAAGTTACATATCCATCACAGGTCCGTCTGTCCAACCCTCTCTATCCCACCCTACCACCTTCTCCTCCCTCTCCCACCTATCCTACTCCTCCGGTGTGGGGTGCTGCCAAATATCAATCCCCCCCCCACAGTTCAGCAGTTATCTGAAGACTAGGAGCTTCCTCTTGCACTGGGGACCTACATGGCAACTCAACTAGGGCAAATTGTCCCACTAACAGGTAACAAAGTCTATGCTTCTATTTCCTTCAGTCTGTTGGTTATAGGATACTTATCCTATACTATATAGTTAAAATCCAGTTATAAGTGAATACATGCCATGTGCTTCTTTCTGGATCTGAATTAGCTCACTCAGGATGAGCTCATCTAGTTCCATCCATTAGGCAGCAAATTGCATTATTTCCTTGTTTCTGATGGCTGAGTAGTATTCCATTGTGTAAATGTACCACAGTTTTTTGTCGGTAGAGGGACATCTGGGTTGTTTCCAGTTTCTAGCTATTACCAATAAAGCTGCTATGAATATAGCTGAGGATATGACTTGTGGTTTGGTGAGGAACCTTTTGGATGTGTCATTAGAACAAAACAACAACCTACAGATTGGGAAAAGATATTTACCACCCCCACATCTGACCGAAGACTAATACCAAAATTTATAAAGAAGTCAAGAAATTGAACACTAAAAAACCAAAGAATCTAAACAAACAAATGGGAAACAGAGCTAAACAGATTTCACAAAGGAGGAATCTCTAATGGCAGAGAGACATTTGAAGAAATGATCAATATCCTTAATTATCAGAGAAATGCAACTCAAGACAACTCTGAGATTTCATCTCACACCTGTAGAATGGCTAAGCTCAAATTCTCAAATGTCAGCGCATGCTGGCAAGGTTGTGGAGAAAGGATAACACACCTCCATTGCTGGTGGGAGTGCAAACTTGTACAATCACTATGGAAATCAGTCTGGCAATATCTTAGAAAACTTGTAATAGCTCTACCTCAAGACCCAGCCATACCACTCCTAGGCATATATCCAAAATATTCCTCATCAAGCTACAAGGCTGTTTATACATGGTATTGATGATAAGTAGGTACCTATACTTTAAAAATATTAGTACTAGGTATCTTCTATGGCAGGTGGTGCTGGTTTACTGTCATGGAAAACAAAAAAATCATGGAAATCATATTTTCTCAAGGGATACTCTCAACTTCAACAGTGAGGACACACTGCAAATGCAAGCTAAAAAAATTCTGTGTGGAAATGCAGTTAAGTCTGGAGACTAAGTTTTATTTTGTTCAAATGAGTCTTCTAAATAAATTCAGATATCTTATCTAATACATAATCTCATACATATCAAATGAAACAAGTTACTTTTTTCTATCTATGATCTATATTAGCAAATAACAATGTTTGAAAATAGTTGAAGGGTAAAAATATGTATAAGAATGACATTTAATTCATTCAGTTTAAAATACATCTAGTATTCATGAAAGTATACTTCAGTTAAGGTATATTATATGTAATTAAAGTCCTTTTTTATAAGCACAACATAAATTATAATGCTTTTTTTCTGTGATAAATGAATGATATGGTTGCTGAAACAGGCTTCATTGTGTAAAGACTTTATTATTAAAGTAAGAAAACTATAGAACTGGAATGAATTAGCAATAGATTTTCACCACTATGAAACTCATTATTTTAGGAAAATACACTGCAGTGTTCTCCCAGTTTTGAAAAAGGAACATTTCCATAATTATATATTCATGTTTTATGACCTTTTAAAAACAAATAAAATTAACTGTGATACTAAATACATCAAAAGCCATTATATATCACCAATTACCTGCTTTTGTCTCTTAATAGAAATTAAAATACAGTAGAAATAATGATAGCTACTTGATGAGTTTTATTCTTTAAAAAAATACTTAACTGCGAATTACAGGTCATACATTGTATGAAGGGGAAACTGAAAAAATATGGGAGGTGTTTTTAGTTGAGTAGAGCAATACAGAGAGAAGGAAGTAAGGAGGGATAAATATCTCTAAAGATGTTTCAAAAATAGTAAGAAATATTATTTTATGTTTATCATAAATTCTATATTGTATACACTGCATGTATGCACACAGTCATATCAATACTCACATATATGGTACATATATATGCAAACACATGCATATATTATATACTTCAGATGAAGTAATGCCACATGGAAACAAAATTCTCTTCAAAAGAGCTATAGACTATATAACAGAATCTTCAGTAACAGGCATATTAAAGCCTCCTTTCTTTGTTTAAAATAATGAGTTGTCAGTGAAGTTCAAGAAACTACCAGAAAACCATACGAGCTCTTTATTTTTACCTTATTTTTCACCCAGAATTTTTATGTAAATAATTATTGTTGAAGACACAATATATGTTGGGCACAGTACTTGTAGAAATCAAGTTGGAACTGACCTAGAAACCTCTTTTCTGAGAATTAGTTTTCATAATACCAGAAAATATTAAGCATGATATCAAGGACAAAGAGCAATCAATTGTCCTAGCCAGCTGGGATACCTACCAAACACAACGATGACCATCACAGTATTATTTGTGTGGGGGTTCAATAGTTGAAATTATATGTGAATGGTAGTCAATATCTGTCTAATTGGACGTAAGGTCAGTCAACTCAACATGAGGTAAGTCATGCCTCATACTGCAAATGTAGCCAACTATTCATGACTAGTGAGGACATAGGACCTAGAGATTAGATAGAGACCTATTACTGCTACTTACTTAAGCCATTATAATTCCTAAATTTGTTTTATATATTTATTCACATACCTAGAGATATGTGTAGCTCCCACGCTTAAGCAAATACTTTTTTTTCCCCACACAGACTATTATAGAAAGCCACAATTGGTCAACATACAGAGATCAATAATAATTTTTAATAATCAAAAAATCTTAATGAATGTTTTGATTTTGTTCAGTGCTAGATCCTTGCAAGGAGAAGTGAGGCCCTAATTTGATATTCAGCACTGTAAGAGTTTAAACATATCTCCAGGAAGTCACTCTAGATGAAAAGAGGTAGAGCTTAGATCTAGAATGTCACCCACCAAATCAAGTGCTGAAAGTTTGTTCCTTAGATGGAGGTACTATTGAAAGGTAGTGGAAATTTTAGAGGAATTCCAGTGGGAGGAACTACGTACTTAGGGGAATGATTGAGCCCCACAGTTTCTAGCAAGGAACAAGCTAACACCTTTTTTTCCGTGCCCATTCACTATGAGGCTGCTTCCTCTCCACAAGCTTGAGAGGCATTGGGTTAGCTAGCTGTGGACTGAAACCACAAGCCAAAGTAAACTTGTTTTTTAAACTGGTTTCAGCAATATTTTGTCATGATAGAGGAAAAAATCACTAATAACCTGGGGAGGAATGAGAGCAACAATATTTGGAAAATAGTTTATGTTTGGATTTATAGATTTAATTAGAGTGAGAAAATAAAGGGTTGGGAAGATGCTTCAGTGGGTGCGGTGCTTGATGCTGAAAGACAAGGACCTGTGTATGGATCCATAATATCCATCTAAAAAGCCAGTGTTTATTTTCTTTTGGTCACCACAGTTCAGGGAGTCAGGAAGTGGAAAACATTCTCACAACCCATTAACTGGCCAGTCCACATGTAGAAAGTTGGTAAACTGCATGCTCATTGAGAGAACCACAAACTATAATGAGAAAAACAATAAATACCTGACATTCATATTTGCCTTCTTCACACATGTATGCATTTCTGCTAGCACACCCTCAGCATATATACACATGAATACATATAAACACATGCATATATATGTATAATAGAAGTGAATAATTTTTACTTATAACCTTGTTTCTAGTTAGTTATGAACATACTATGCAGATAAATATAGTCATGAAGAATAAACTTTTAAAATACTGTGTTATATAGAAAAGTAAAGTTAATTTGTCAATCTTTTAAACATATAACTATATGAATGAAACTATATAGAGATACACACCAATTTTTATGTAAAATTATTGGAAGATATTCAAAAGCAATTTGTCCTTAATGAAAATGCTCAGAATGTTAAAAACAACTAATTTCAAATGATTCTTAGAATACTTGCTACATCTAACAAATTATTTTATGTTCTGTTGAAATATTTGGATAGTATATTTTATTTTAATTCATTTTGAATTGTTTGCATTTTTTAGACCTTTGTTTTTTTCACAAATAAATTTATATTTGAAGGGAATGTGAATAGCATTATCTCAAGTCTATATACATGATAAAATTTTGTTTACAATATAGTATCACATTTTCATTTTATTCTAAGACTGTATTAGACAATTTTAAAAATTAAAATTAAGTATATGGTTAATTTAGAGTTATCTTTTATTTATTATTTATTTGATAAAGTGGGGAGAATAAGTGAACACAAGGAATTCTAATCCTACTTTACCCAAAGTAATAATTTTCCAGGAAGACATAACCCTCATCTCTTTAGACTGATTGCTTTTCCTGGGCTTTAGAAATTCTTCCTCCCATACTTCCCATCCTCCCATGCAACTCCCATAGCATCTCCCATAGCATCTCCCACAGCAACTCCCATAGCATCTCCCATAGCATCTCCCA
>CAJQZJ010034276.1:614925-637156 GCA_907164525.1 Lophiomys imhausi | reverse complement strand
TAGCATCTCCCATAGCATCTCCCGTAGCATCTCCCATAGCATCTCCCATAACATCTCCAAATTATTTCTTTCAAAATTCTGTAGACTTTTCTTCTTTGTTCTCCATTGCTGTGAAACATGCCAAATTATCTCTGAGTCATACACTTTGAGGTATTTGTGTGTAGTTTTGTCTGGTTATTTTTTGTTTTTTTTTTTAATGTTTTGCTGTTGATTTTGATTGTGTCTCTCTCTCTCTCTCTGTGTGTGTGTGTGTTTATTTCATTTGTGGAAATTAAGGAACACTAAATTCAGAAACACACTACAAGTGTAAGTTATAAATACATGATAAGGAAATTCTCAGATTGTAAAGAGAACAAAGAAAAGAGTCAATGTCATAGGAATGAACATTGTTCATTCAATGTTCACAATAAACATATTGTTTATTTTAAATTGTATAGGTTTTTATGTGTGTTCATATTGTGTACATGTGAGTTTGTGGGTATGAAGCACACATGTGGTCTGCAGAGGGCAATATCAGGGCATAGATCCTTGACTCTCACCTTATTTGAGACAAGGCCTCACTTGTTCCTACCTCACAGTATTTGCCTTCTGAGTTTCTATAGATTCTTCTATGTGCTTCCATCTCCTTATGAAGATGCACTAGGGTTACTGTGACCTGCTCTACTGTATCTAAACCCAGGTAACCGTTCTTGTATATCAAACAATTTACCCACTGTCCTAGTTAAGGTTATTTTGTTATGATAAAACACCATGACCAAGGGAATTCTTACAGAGGAAAACATTGAAATGGGAGTTTGATAACAGTTTCAGAGGATTATTCCATAGCCATCACAGCAGTGAGCATAACTGCAGGCAGGCAGGTACGGAGCTGAGAACTTACATCCTGAGACACAAGCAGGTAGGCAGCAAGAGACAGCCATGGCATTCACTTTTGAAACCTGAAAGCCCACTTCCAATAACACACCTGATCAAAGAGGGCACTCTTCCTCCAAGAAGGCCACTCCTGCTAATTCCTCCCAAATAGTTCCACTCCCTGGTGACAAAGCATTCAATATATGAGCCAGTAGGGGTCATTCTCATTGAAACAACCATACCCACTGAGTCATTTCCCCAGTTACTGTTTAAATGAGACTTTTCCTCTCATCATGGCTGAAAATTTCTGGATCCTTTCTTCTTTTCTGAGAACCTAGAGTGACTGTGAAGAAAGTAGTAGAGGTAACCCCACCAAGAACTAACTCATAATTATCTATGAGTACAGAAAGCTCATTCAATTTAAATATATGAAACTGTTAGTAATAAGAGGTAGCAGTCAGTGAAGGTATATTAAGGACCATACATTTTACTTTTCTTCTTCAAAAGTAAAGCATCAAAATCAATAGAAAATTGAATTGCACTTAATGTTTGCTTGAAAACTGATATAGTGCAAGAAGTAGTCACATTACATATTGAAATTTATGGTTGTTAGAGAATGACTATTCTTACCATTCAGGCAATGAAAATCTTACAGCGTCTCTTTCATCAGAGCAGAGCTCAACTCATATTACTACTGAATGATGGAGATAAAATTTTACAGTCTTTAAAAAATGAAGCAGAGTCATTTTTTTAATAACATAGAACTAACCCTAAATGATTTTAGATGACCTGAGTTAAATGTCATCTTCACTTACAGTGAGCATGATCATTTCTGTTTCATCTATATGCAGTTGATTTACTGTATGGATAGGTATATGAAGCAGTACATGAAATACAGAAAGCCATGAATGTGATCAGAGTCATGCAAAGGAATGAAAAGAATAGAGTCTTGTAGGTTTTGACTTTCAAGACTCTGGTTTCTGTCTGGATTTCAGGCTGTGAGGCCATTTTTACCTTCAGCTAAACAATTATTCACCCCAGGGGGTTCTCAACCTGGGGTGAGACCCTGTTGTGTGCACAAAGAGAATCCCTGAAGAGATTTTCTTTTAAGAAGTATTCATCTACTTTTTAAATAGGGAAAAGCAAAAATAGCAAATGAAATCAAAGAAAACAAAAACTCCAGGAGTTACCTAAGAGGATTTTCAATTAAAAAAATATGTTTCTTATATGAAAATACAAAAAACAGTCTCTTGGGAGAAACAAAAATAAAAATTAACACTTGTCCAAAATGGGGATCATATATTCTAGCCAGCTTATTGTTTTTTTCAAATCAGGAATGAAATATCTAAAATTATTATTACATGCATTAGAAAAATAAATGAGATAAAGAAACTATTGCACACTCTTGAATGCTGAAAATTATATAATTAAACATTTTTCAAATAAAATAGAACATCAAATTCTAAAGTGCTCATATTATCAGTAGAATTTATATTATAAATACAAATTTCTCATAACAAAGTGTATTTAAAATACAAATTTCTCATAACAAAGTGTATTATAAATACAAATTTCTCATAACAAAGTGTATTTAAAAGATTAAAGATTTTATTAATCATGCCCCATGTAATATTAAGTGATATTAACCTGAGTTTGTGCAGTAATAAAATTATTATCATGAACACCCAAAAGATCATTGAATAGAATTCTCCCGTCTCTTTCATACTTACAAACTTGCTGAGTACTAAAGGCATCTTCTGAGAAAAATCAAAAGGATACTGTAGTCACAACCTTCTTTTTATTCTAATGCACAGCACATCATCCTCATAGCATTAGCTCATTTTCAGCTGGTGCCCAGGATTGCTTAATAGTTAGTTAGTGGATATTAATTAGCAAAACTATAGGTATTTTGGGTCAGGCAATTGCTGACTTTTGGTTCCAGGGCTTTGCTATGGTCACTAAGTTTCCATCTACTAAAGGATTAATTGCCAATGTTTAGATGGTGGAGGTGCTGTAGAGAGAAGAGAAATGTCCTAAGGTAACCTTAAGAAGTAATGTCAGGGGAGATTGTTGGATCCTTGGCATTTTCTCTATTTCCATTTTACCCGTCCTTACAATGTGAAATTCTTTCACTACTACTGTCTTGTAAGCTATCCAAACTAATGAAATTATTTGATATTGAAGAAGGTCCCAGAAATAAAAAAAGAATTTTTTTCTCAATTAATTTATTATTTCAAGTATTTTATTACGTTGAATCAAAGCTGGGTAAAACACATTTTGCACCTTAATCATTTTTGTTGAGTCAGATACTCTATATTTGGAACACAGATACCATAGACACCAGCTTGAAGTCACATACTCTCAGGCAAGAATGTGCTCCTGACACACAGGATTAGTTAAGTAGAGAAGGCTGTCATCTTTATAACCAAATGTACAGGACTTATATAAGGAATTCTTCATCCTCATGTTAAAGCATACCTCAATGAGGTCCATATTCATGTGAAAGACATATTTTATACAGAATTTTTCACATATTCCTGGCTTTATCTCCATCTATCTTCAGCTTCATGTGAGGTTTGGAGATTTATTATTGTTAAATTATTTGGGGGAGATTACCTATGTCCCCTCTTGCTACTTATATCTATTGGGGAATTCTACCCCACTTTTGCCCACTTAGCTCCCAAGTAACTGACACAGAGACACTGTATTTTATTAGGAAGTTGTAGGCATTATACTGGGCAGGTTCTGAGCTTTTTTTTTTTTTTTTTTTAACATGTTCAGGTTTTTCAAAGTCATATAAATGTCCTGTTATTTTATTCTGCCTGGACTGTTTCTGCTACAGTTGTCTGTCCTCAGGCAAACTTTTCTTGGCCATGTACTCTTTGTCCAGCCAGACTAATAGCAACCTCCGTTTTCTTCTCTTTCCTCTTCTGTCTTCTCCTCGCGGTCTCTCTTCAGACTGCTCACTTGATCTGAAGTCCCACCTACCTATCCTCTCTACCCAGTCATAGGCTCCAGCCTTTTATTAACCAACCAGGTATTATTGAGGAACATTCTTTATAGCATATTGGTTAATACTATGTCCCTGTCCATATTCCAACTTGATATTGGGATACAAAATTCAGCACCTAAATACACAATGCATAAGACTAATCTCAACAACGTATGTGGAGTAGGGTTTTGTAGATGATTAAATAAATTTCAGGTCAAAATCTTAGTATTCACCAACAAAATTAAGTGTTGTCTTCTTTCTCTCTTCCATTTCTTTCATCCACCAATCAAATATTCATTTTATATATAGACTCATAATAAAGCTAACTTTATGATCTTTAAACCTTAGGGTGATTTGTTATCCTACTTATCATACTTTGCTGTATTCAACCTGAATTCTGATAAAAATAATAGATGATACCTTAAGTTTTCAACGTATTATTGTCCATATTCTAGACATATACATATATATGTATATGTCTAGAGTATGGAATATATATATATGTAAATCACTGCTAGACAGATATTCTTAAACCTCTCTATATATTTTTATTCCTACAATTTCAACATATTATTGTCCATACTCTAGACACATATATGTATCTAATATATACATACATATATAACCTAATATATTAGATTAAATCACTACTAGACAGATATTCTTAAACCTTTCTGTAAATTTTATACCTAAAATTGGATAATAACATTCTTATTTTCATTAAATGTAAATGAAATTATACAAAAATGGATTTAAATAGATATACCCATAAATGTTTTGGGAAATACTTCATTTTTTTTCTATGCTGGAAAAAACAAAGTTTAAAAAATAATCACAGTGATCTTATGAATGGGTTAGCATAATAGAAGTATAAATCATCTTACTAAATTATATTTTCTGTCATCATATTATGTTGCTTTAAAAGTATCAGCATAAGCAGTTTAAGAGTTTTAAATTTAGACTGCCTGCTAGTAATTGTCCAAACAGCAGTTATTTTTCAATAAACAAGTTGTTAAAAATAGAGTGCTTATATATTTACTCAAACTGGTATCAAGATTGATAATCTATTTATTAGTTATTCCTCATTTCTACACTGAATAAAACAAATAGGTCTTGAAAAATATGTGGCATTTACTTTGTAAAAAGTAAGATATACATTTGCATTCCCACCAACAGTATATGAGTGTTTCCCTTACCCCACATCATCACTAGCATGAATTGTGACTTTCTAGGGCAATGGTGCCACAAAGCTTGCTGGAGTAACCAACCAATAAGTTATTTGAATTAAGGTCCTCTCTACAAAATGGAAACCACATCCAGCACTGCTTTGGTGACCAAAAATCTGAGATTAGATTGCCCAGGGGCATAAAGTAAAACCAAATAATACTGTTCTAACAAATGTAGTGATAAAATTATTCTTAATGACATTCTGTTATATTCATAGATCAGTATTTTGATCAGCTATCAACATATATGCTTCTTCCTGAAGCAGATGGGAACAAAATATAGAACCTCAGTCTGACATTATGCAGAGAGCAAGAGACCTTGAAACATTCAACACTAAAAGGGTATCTCCATCAAGTCCCTTCCTTCAGAACTCAGGGAACCCAGAAGAAGAGGAGACAGAAATAGTATCAGAGTGAGATTGGATGGAGGACATCAATAACAAAAGACCCTCTAAATCAACATGAACAAAGCACAAATAAACTGAGATACAGAAGCAGCATCCACAGTGCCTACATGGGTCTTCCCTGGAGTCTCTGTGTTTATATTACAGTTTTCAGTTTAGTATTTTTATGAGATTCTTTTTTATTATTATTATGTAACATCTTTAAACATTTATTTATTAATTACCATTATATCTCGTTTAAAGACTCCTCCCTCCTCCTCTCCTGGTCCCACCTTCCCACTCTCTACCCCCTCTGCCACCTATCCTTCTCTTTGGGTAAGAGGACCTCCCCACATATCACCCCCCTCAGTTTTTCATTCACATGAAGGCTAAGAGTTTTCTCTTTCTCTGGGGCCCAACATGGCATCTCAGCTAGCGTGAAGTGTCCCACTAACAAGTAACAAAGTCCATGACTGAGACAGCTCCCCCCTCCCTTACCTACTAAGGAATCTACAGTAAGAACAAGTTGTCTATCATCTATATTTGTATAAGGGGGTATAGTTCTAGTCTAAGCTTTTTTTCTTCTTTTTCTGGTTAGTGTTTCAGTTTCTGTAAGGCTCTAAGGGCCTAGGTTGGTTGGTTCTATTATTCTTCATGTGTTGAAATTGACCTCTCTG
The DNA here is from genome assembly GCA_907164525.1 of Lophiomys imhausi. Taxonomy (NCBI): domain Eukaryota; kingdom Metazoa; phylum Chordata; class Mammalia; order Rodentia; family Muridae; genus Lophiomys; species Lophiomys imhausi. The sequence continues at coordinate 631,026 of CAJQZJ010034276.1, read as the reverse complement.
GATTGCTCTATTCCTCCTTTCTCTCTTTTTTTTAATAATTTATTTTTTATTTCTTCAAGTTAAATCTCAATCACAATCCCCTCCCTACTCCCCCCTCCAGTCCCACCCTTCCACCCTCCTCCCCCTCAATCCCCCCATTCTCTTCCCATTTTTTTTTTTTTTTTAGTTTAAGGTATTTCTTTTTTCCCCCCAACAGCTCTCCCTTTCAGTCTAAAAAATGGTTCTTTTTCTTATAACTATAAATACAATACAAAACAACAGAAATAAACAGGCCACAATTATAAGAGTTATATGGCTTAGCATACATTCCCAATGTCCAGTCCATATGTATTTGGCACCTGACTTTAACATTCTACTATCTAACCATATAAATGAGTTTAAAGTTCTATATCTAACTCAGCTTTCATACTAACTTGCCTCATAATTTTAAAAATATCTTCTTAGATCCAGAACACCCTCTTGATTCCTAAACAACTCAAAATTTAACTATGAGACTCTAGCTATATATTCTTCAACCACCTCAGAGACCTGAGAGGGATAAATATATCTGATTATATAGGAAGTGCAGGGCCTGCAGCTTCCAAAACTAAAAAATGACATACCAGTGGCTGCCTGGACAGTTCCCATTTTCTCTCCATGCATTGCAGCATCAATCTTCAGCCATTTGGCCCCATTTCTCTGACAGACATTGGTTGTAAAGCAGGAATTATGAAGGACTTACCTACCCTGTCTTGGCAGAGCTAGGCTGTCAACTTATCTGCTTCCAAGTTTTGTCCTTTTTGGACAGAAGTCTGTCTACTGTTGAAGCAAGGGGTTTTTCTTGCGAAGAGAACAGCTTAACACCAATTCAATCATCTCCCACTGGAGATTCTTCGATGCTCATCTTCTACTTGGAGTAGAATAGGGGCTGCTGTCAGGAGCTGACATGTCTCGATATCAAAAAATCTTAAGTTAAGAAAATATCTTTGAATGCCATATTCTGCAGATCTCTTGAGGTTTTTGAAGATGCCCTATCTATCTCTTATATTTAGATAAGCAAATATTGCTTGTCTCTTAGCAACTTGATTTCTGAGTAGCTTAGAAAATAACTGTGATAGACTGTAATAGTAACTAACAAATTGACACGTTTTCATGACTATTAGTTTCCGTTTCTTAATTATCCTAAACAGTTTATGTCGGTTGGTAGCGAAAGGTCAAAACTTGACATTTAATTTTTAAGTATTACTATGAACAATACCTTTAAGAAGCGTTACCCTTAATTTTGTATCTATAAACAAAGATCAATACCAATGTGGCCAAATATAATCTTAATTTTGTATCAATATACAAAGATCAATACCAATGTAGCCCAATACAATCTTAATTTTACATTAATATACAAGGGTCAATACCATTGTGGCCAAATATAATCTTAATTTTGTATCAATATACAAAGATCAATATTGATGCAGCCATATACAATCTTAATTTTGCATTAATATACAACGATCAATACCAATTTAGCCAAATATAATATTAATTTTGTATCAGTGTACAAAGGTATAAGGCTATATTCAATGATCTGTCCTTTTTTCTTGATCTTTCCTATACTATGTCTATGTCGCATTTTTCTCAAGTCTGTTCACTCCTATATAGGAGAGAAAGGAGGATACAGAAAAGCAAAAGAGTAGGTTATTTCCATGGTTTGGCATTAAAAAGCAGGTAACAGGTTTAAAACACTGTAAATAAATTAAAGGTGACAGCTGTTCAACCTGGTGTTACAAACCTCCAAGAGGTGAAAAAAGTTAGAGCTAAGGTAAAATAATGCATGGTGTTAGCCCATGCCGTTACCTCCAATAGAGACAGGAGGATCACTATAGAGTTAGTTGTCTTATAAATTCTAGAGTTACAAGAAACAGGGTGGTGATGGAGCACACCCTTAGTCCCATCATTGGGGAAGAATACACCCTTAATCCCAACACACTAGAGACAGAAACAGGAAGATCTCAGAGCTCAAGGCTACCTGATACAAAACAAGCTCTAAACAGAGAAAAACTTTGATCCAGGAGTGGAGGAGCACATCTTTAATCCCATCAATTGGGAACCAAATGTCCTTGATCCCAAAACTTAGAATGCAGAGACAGGCACATAGGATTTGGAAAGATTTAAGTTTAAAAGCTACTTACACAAGGCAGGCTGCAATTCAAACAAATTGTCCTTTGAGATCTCAAAATATATACACTAAAGGTTTGTTTAGCTCCAAAATATCAAAATAATTTCTTCTTTAATCCAGATTGAAAGGTAATACTTTATATATTATCAAAAAACCAAATTTGCTCCAGGAAAAATATTACCTGACCCCCCCCAAAAAAGGTAATTGTCCCAGAGTTAGGATTAGGACAGGGCTCTGTTCTTATCTTTCCAGGAGATTTAAAGCATCCATTCAAGGAATCCAGGGACAACTGGACAATGGAAACCTCAGCAGAAAACAGATCAGACACCAAAGAAGATGAGTGGCCCAGATGATCCAGCCTTGCAGACTTCTTCAATAGTAGTTTCCTCAAAAGTCTACAACCACAACAACTCAAAATCGCTAAGATCGTTCAGCTCCACAGACTACTCCAGCCAGATCTTCAGTAAAGCTCTCACGATCAGCTTCTGTCTATGAACTTCTTAGGACATCTATATAGCTGAGCACAAAAGGACTGAACATCAAATGATTCTATTAACATTTTTAACCATTTTTCCATTCTTATTTGGGCCCCAAACAGGTTTACTACGTCCCAAATCAGCAGGAAGTCATTTTAAGAGAACAACGTCCCATCCCCAGAAGGTGGGGAGGGTGTTCTCCCCCTTTGGTTATTTGATAGATAATAGAAAATTTTGTTATTTAGGGGAAAAGACTACAAGCTGTTAAATGGTCTTCTTAAATGGGTTTTGGAGGTTAGACCCAGGGACTTCAATCTGTTCCTTTTAAGCTTCAGGACACATTATGGAAGATAAGGCAGAGAGAATGTAAAAATAGCACACAGGGGGGGAGTGCCATGGAAGTCCTCTGGTTATGCATGGCTGTGAAATACATAAGCTCCCAGGGTCACTTTGTACTTAATATACTCTAACAAGAAACTAAAAATACCATTAAAATAAAAGCAATTTTTCATGATTGTTCGTCCATTTTCTCTAGAGTGGTTTTCTTCTCTGACTCTACTTGCAAGTGTTTTATGCTATCGTAGATCTGATGATTGAAAAATGCAGCTTCAATTTGAAGACTTTATAGGTAAGTTTTTATTTGTTTAATGTGTACTGGCTACTATATATTAGTATAAACTCATATATAATGTACAAACTATGGACTCATTGTCATATTACTAACTGTAGTGACCAAATCTTTTGCATTCACACAGACACAACTTTACAGTATAAAGTTATCTGATATCTTACCACTCACATCTCATCTTATGGGTTAATGTATATAAACAGAGAGAAAGCAGATATATTTGAAATATTATCATCCTGCTGGTATTCAGTTGAAGACAGCAGATAATGAACCTATTTTTGTCCTGTCAGATTGTGTTGAAACTTCAATGATTCTTAGAGGACCTTCCTAAATATTTCTCTTTACCAATTATGTTATGGAAAATAGTTTCATCTCAATAATCCAGTTTGGATTTGGCTTTCCTTTCTCTACTTCACTCTTACATTCTTCCCCTTCTCAGGTTTCAGTGATTCTTGCAGCCCTCACAAACAATTAAATACCTATTTTCTCAGTTCCCATATTCTCCTAAATTACTTGAAATAATGAATCTTTTTTTTTCTGTGTAACTAAAACTAGGGCCTGTATATGAGATCATTCAATGACTTTCCTACTGTCACTACTTCAAGTTTTTATGTACTTTTATGATTTTCATTTAATCAGAATAAGAATTTATAATTTGTACAAAGGACTGAACAATTAATAGTTTATGTATGAAACAATGTTAATTTCTTTATGGTTTCATATTTTTTTTTGTTTGTTTGTTTTTCGAGACAGGGTTTCTCTGTGTATCCTTGGCTGTCCTGGACTCACTTTGTAGACCAGGCTGGCCTCGAACTCACAAAGATCCGCCTGCCTCTGCCTCCCAAGTGCTGGGATTAAAGGCGTGCGCCACCTTGAAAATGCTGTGTTTTATTTCAAGACATTATCTTGGTGTAAAGGGGCTGGGAGGCCACATGACAAATAAATGGTCTTTTCAAAGTTTCATTTGCCTTTAATCAGTATTGTACCATTTATGTTTCTGAGTATATAATTGCCTGTACACTCTTGAAAGGAAAAAAAGAATCAGTTTTCACGAGACAAAGATTTTCTTCCCAAATGTGGAAAAATTTCTTTAAATTCCCCAAATTATAAACACATATGTTTCCTTGCAAACCATAATTAAGTCTCCCTATAATTTGTGTTGGTACGGATTTAGCTCTGACTTCTGTATGATCATTGTACAGCCAAGATACAATAGCAATTCCTCATATGACCCTGCAGTGGCTGGCTCCTTAGTCCAAATTAGCATAGAAGGCATGAAATGCCAGAAGCTGGATAAAGGAGGGAGAAGTAATTCTTCAGAGCTTTGATTGCCATACTTGGACTCATTACTAGAAGCTTCCATAAAAATACTTTGATATGTATATAATTTTATGTCATAGAAATCACTTATTCAAAAATCAAGTCTTTTAGAATTTGTAAAAGGGAAAAATTCCAGCATCACTTAAAATATTTATTGACATTCTTTTTTCTTCAATAAATATATTCATGCAATCTTTTTTAAAAAATATTTATTTATTACTTCAGGTTACATCTCCATCACAATGTCCTCTTTCCACTCGTCCCAGTCCCGCCCTCCCACCCTCTATCCCCTGGAAACTATGTAAATTCCAAGAAAATGATTAAGAAGGCTAAAATTTACTATTTTATGAAAGGATATTAAACCTTTTAATGTATTAAAATAAAAGTTTCATACAATATATTTTGACATTATTTCCCCCTTTATTTACTATTTACTTCTCCCAGATCCTTCCCACACTCCAACACACCCATCATCATGCTTTTTCTCTCCCTTCCATCAAAAAATGTAATCAAACAAACAAACAAAAAACAAATGAGCAAAGTAGCAGTTTCTTAAACTCATGATAGTCCAAAGGTTCTTATTAACTAATTTGTCATCAACTTTTTGCTCAATGTACCACCAGGTGGCAGGATTGAGATACAAAAGTACTAAAATTATTGAAACCTGCTAGCAAGAATACAACACTATGTTTTCACTGTCTGGAGAAGAAAGTCGTTTCTCTTCCTGTGCTTGCAGACGAAGATTCATTCTTTTCCTTAAAGCATATGAGGCTCTGCTCTGCTAAGACTCTGTAGGGAGGCAATAATTTCCAGTTGTTATCATAAAACCTGTCGAAAGCATCTGGTAGACATAAATTTGGATCATCTTCAGTCTGACAAATACTTTTTGCTTTCTTAAACTTTAAATAGGTTTTAGAAACTTAATCTAATCCTGACTGTGAACTTTTTTTGTAAACTCCAGTTCTAGCAAAGACACCTTGCTCAGTTAGGTTGTGAAGAACACTCTACTCTCATCATCTGAGCTCATATTCTTGCTGTCTATCCAAGTTCTTCTTCCTTCATCATGCCTCAGGTAATATCCAGTCAGTTTGCTTTGGCTACAGCATGACTCTCACTAGGTTGAATTAGCTAGAATCTTCCAGAACTCGGGTATTTCCTTTTTTGTAATTTACAATATTTTTTCATTTACTAATAGCCAGCTTGCACTTTATCATAAATCCTACTTGTGTGTATAGCACTGGAACAATGTCAATCTCTTTATACAACTGCAAATTCCCATTACTATGGCTCTTAATTCCTACAACCCTACGTATGAAGTGTGAATCACTGTACTTCAACAATTAGCATTGATTTTATTTTTTTCTTTTCTAAGATTCATTTTCATCTAGGACAATTTAGAAAAATGATTCTACTCACTTAATGAGGAAAAGCTTGAAATTTAACAATATGCCTTCTAATGTTCACATATTTCAAAGTGAATTGAGCACTTTTGCTAAGGATTTGTAAAAATTAAACAGTGACAATTAAATAATTGTTAATAAAATTAAATAATAACATCATGCATGGCAAGCTTTGAGAAAATTATTTAAAATTAATAATAACCTAGATGTGGGAGGCTAAGCCTACCTACATCAAATATCTATCAAGAAAATGCACCCCAAGCTTGTCCAAGAAGTCTATATGGTGGGGTATTTTCTCAGTTGAGCTTCCAAAATGACTTCAGCCTGTATCAACTTGACATAAAAAGTACCTAGGAAAAAAGCTAATCAAACTAAGTAACCTCACAGAATTACCTTTAATTCTAGATGCTTCTGCAAAGGAACTAACAAAAATAAAAGCAAAGTCATATTCTCTAAGCACTATAGGCCTATATTCAAGGACAGAAAAGTCCCCATAAACACAAAAAATATGCAGTCAATTTGGATGACACAGTCTCATTTGTTGTTTGAATTTGAAACCTAAAGTCTTAAGCTTTAGTATTTTTTTCTTCTGTTTATTTCTTCTGTCAACAGATACTAACTTTGTTAATAGAGATGATGCTTCAATGCTTACCCTGAGTGTCTGAATGAAAATACCTTATTTAATCACCTAGTATAGAGTATGATTGTGTAATTTCTATGTTATTAAATAGAATGAACATATTTAAAAGGAACAATTGGAAATTACTACAGAATGTTATCTGTAGAGATATTATGTAGGAATTTATAATAAGGATAATTTCTGAAAGTTTATGAACTATGTGACAAAAGATCAGGATAAAAATATATGAGAAAACAAATAGACATTATGTAAGGGAAATATCCATTATAACCTGTGTTATAATACTACTCTATATGGAGAATCTAGTATGATTCATTTAATGAAATATGATATTTTCTTCAGATTAAGTAAATCTCATAGTAATAATGTTTTGCATCTACTATTAATCTAATCACAGAAGAGTGAGTTGATATTGAAAAAAGATCTGGTAAGATGGAAATGTTGTTTTCTCCTGTGCTCAAGTCACTGTTCTGAAACACATACATCTGTATCCATGCAGACATTTTGTATTTTACTTTACATAGTAGCAGTTTCAACCCAAAACATACACCATAAAAGTACTAAACTTTCCTCAGTTCATTGTGTTTTCAATAGCTACTGTATTTTTATTATTAAAATATGCTATTTCACATACAAGAATCACTTGTAATTTGATTTTGTTAAAAGGCATTTTCTTCTCACCATTTACTTCTACAATGTAAATAAAAGCAATAAAATCAGGCATCTAAGTCTTATTTATATATATTGTAGAGGAATTTTAATCCAACAATGTGGCTACTCTGGCAAGGGATCACATTCAAAAACTTAGATCTCTGCTATCTGGCTGGTATATAGACATTAGTGTATACCTTAATACTTCAGGATGAAATTCACACATTTATTCTCTCTAGTTGGAATACAGATACATTTTTAGTACTCACCTTTAATCCCAGATAATTATGGCTAATTGATTGACAAAGTGATGAATCACAGAAAGATTTGACAGAATGAGTCAGAAACAGGATAAGCCCAACTATCACAGGAAAACACAGGAAAAAGAAGTTACATTAGAAAGAATAGAGAGAGAGTAGTAGAGTTCATGGAGATAGTACAACATAATTCAGTTGTACAGTACAGTTTTGTGAAGTTCAGTTGAATGCAATTGACTGCAGTTCAGAGGCAGTTTTTCAAAGTAGAGAAATTCAGTGAGAGGTAGGATAAGAAACCAGTTGGAATCAGTAAGCTTGGAGAGGAGTTTTGCACCAGAACAGCTGAGTTGAACCAGCGAGAAAGAGTCTGGAAAATAGAAAAGGTGAGCTTATTCAGCAACAAGTCTCAGAGGGTGAAAACATTCTAGGCCTAGATTAGCAGACAGAGGCTGGAAGCTGAAACCCTGAAGATCTGGGATTGCAGAAGATTCGATTGTACAGAGGCTAGAAGCTTCCAGGCCTAAATCTAGGGACAGTTAGATAGATATGCTCTGGGCTCAGCCCAAGCCATATATTCAAAAATATTGGGTATGTCTCTCATCTCTTCTCTTTTGAGGAATTTAAAAACTATATTTAAAATGTAAGATGTTTTCTGGACTCACTAGTTTTATTTTGCATACAGAAATTATTTATTATTATTATTTATTACTCAAGAATGATGTCTTTGTGTAACCTGTTTCTATTTTTTCAAGGAGAAAGAATAAAATGGCAAGTCATTTTCCTAAATTGGCAGTTGTATTAGATTTCAAACAGCAGTGACTAATACAACAGACTATTTCCCTGATAATAAAGAATTTCTGTGTTGAAGAGGCTATACTAAAGGGCAGATTATTTTGCCAAATTTTATCAGTATCCCCCAGAAAATGACAGAGATTTACAGATTAGCATTAGAAATTTATCAGATTTTTATTGGGGGTGGTGTTGGGATGGACTAGAGACCCAGTAACCATGGGCAGCACTATATCCTGTTACATCTTGTTCAGGATTTGTTTATTATATACCTTTTGTCTTGTTACTTAGTTCTTCTACTTAAACTTAAATATCAGGTGAGTATCCCAAAGAAAAACTTGAAGTTACTAGATCTTTCTACAGGATCATCTTCCTAATAAGTTTATTACATTCCATGTATCTACTTTTAATCCATATTCATTTTTTTTCTTGACATAGTATGATAGGGAAGAAAATGCAGAGGTTCTTATATGTTGTGTTTTGGCTGCAGTCATTTTAATATGAAATAGAATTTGACCTCCTTGAAGAAGAATCCCATGGAAAATTTATTAACTCTATTCTAGGAAACAAGGTCAAGATGCCCCAGTTAACTTATCTTAGCTCCTATTAAATTGTCTGCTTGCACAAACCTCACCTTCAAGCTAACAGCTTACCTTAGCTTCTGTTAGACTATTTGCTTGCACAAAACCTCCCCTTGCAGCATCTGAGCAAATTACCAGAATACGGTTTTTGCCTTTAAGCACCTCAGCTACTCTTGTGTCCTAAATAATATGAGTGTAGTCCATCCAGCTGGAATAGAGACCTTAAATTGACTCTAAACTGTGACTGAGTGGTTAACTCTGGTGCAATCCCCTTACCAATAATGGGTCAAGTGGCAGAGCTTAGCCTTCTCTGCTTGCTAGAACAAGGGCATTTGTTATTACATGCCTGTCACAATGCTATGTAATAAATATATAATAATCATAAGCAATTATGACATTACTAACAAGGCTCAATTAATGTGTGACACCTATGATAGTAAATTTAGTTTTGACTTAAGGCAAACTACTGTATTTAGTCAACAAAATCCATAGAATTATAAGCAAAACTATTCAACAGCAAATTTACTATATTTTCTGCCATTGTGAGAAAATGGAATTTCAGGAAGTTGACTAACTTTTTCCAGAGGGTAACAAAAACTTGAACCTGGGTAATTTATCCTAGGTCTCTCTTTTGTGTTGTCAATGACAGAATAAGTAGAATTTTGTAGAGTGTATAATAAATGAGATAAACAAAATTGTTTCTAAAAGTATCAGCAATCATCACACAAAAGAATACAGGTGGCAGCGGCCAGACAAGTCAAAAGAAAGGATATGGGGAGAGTCACCATTCCCTATTGGGAAGAGGAATTGTAACAAAAGTGTGAAGCACATGACTGCCAAAACAATAAACACACTGTCATACTCGTCTGACTTTGTCGATGGGAAACAGGAGAAGGACATTTACATTTTGATCTAAGTATGATCTGAAAATGGAAGCTGTGAAATATGATTTAGGAATCAGCATGTAATTACTTTCTAAGTGATATAAAAATATATCCAATATTACAAACTCTATAGTAGTCATTAAGTTAAATATTCTTGTGTCAATATTTTTCTTCAAAACACACTTTATAAATAACTGTTCATCTTTGAAAACCTAAGGTATGATCATTGACTTTACTGTCTCAGAAATATCATTGCCAGTAAAAAAGAAATTGAAAGAACTTTTAATTTTAATTCTATAACAGTTATTTATTTTGGTGTGTGTATGTGTATCTATACAGATGTTATAGTGTACATAGAGAAATCAAGGACAGTTAGTGGAAATTAGATCTCTCCCCCTACTAAATGAGTTTAAAGGATAGTACTCAGGCACTCAGACTGTGTGGCAATTGCCTATACCTGATGAGTCATTCTTACAGCCTTGTTTCAATTTTTTGTTACATTATACTCAATTTAATGTTAGACTCAATAATATATCCTTCTAAATAACATTATGCTTGAAGAAATTCCTGCTGGATTTGGAGACTTTCTCTATACAAGGACTTGATTCAAGTATAAAAAATAAGTACTACAATACATTTATAAAAAAATATATTGTAGTATTTATTTTTGAATCAAAAGTAATGAGAGATTATTTGTTATTGAGTCAGCTAAGAGAGAACGGACCCTGGGGACACAGATGCCACAAAGATTTTCTTTTTTTTTTTTTTAATACTTTATTTTTTTTTCTTCAAGTTACATCTCAGTCACAAACCCCTCCCTATTCCCCCTTCCATTCCTGCCCTTCCAACCTCTTCCCCCCAGAGGTTTCCCCTTTCAGTCCAACAGATGGTTCCTTCTCTTCTAACAGGAAGTATTATACAAAACAACAGATATAAATATGCCACATTTATGAGAGTTAAATGGCCCAGTATACCTTCCCAATGTCCAGTTTATACATATTTGACCCCTGACTTTAACATTCTACTATCTAACCATCTCCATGAGTTTAAAGGTCTATATCTGACTCAACATTCATACTAACTTGCAACACACTTTTAAGAGTATCTTCTTAGATCTATAACACCCTCTTGATTCCTAAACAACTCAAAATTTAACTATGAGACTCTAGCTGTCTATTCTTCAACCACCTCAGAGACCTGAGAGGGATAAATATATCTGATTATATAGGAAGTGCAGGGCCTGCAGCTTCCAAAACTAAGAAAGGACATACCAATGACTGCCTGGACCGTTCCCATTTTCTCTCCATACATTCCTGCATCAGTCTTCAGCCTTTGGATCCTGTTTCTCTGACAGACATTTGTTGTAGAGCAGGGATTATGAAGGATTTACCTACCCTGTCTTGGCAGAGTTAGGCTGTCGACTTCCCTGCTACCAAGATTTGTCCTTTTTGGACAGCAGTCTGTCTGCAGTTGGTGCAAGGGGTTTTTTCATGCCAAGAGATAGGCTTGCCACTAATTCAACCATCTTACAGTGGAGGTTCTTCGATGCTTATCTTCTACTTGGAGTAGAATAGGGGGTGCTGTCAGGCGCTGATATGTCTCGATATCAAAAAAAAAAGAAAATCTTAATTTAAGATAACATCTTTGAATGCCATATTCTGCAGATCTCTTGGGTTTGAAGATGCCCTATCCATCTTGAATTTAGATAAGCAAATGTTGCTTGTCTCTTAGAAACTTTATTACTGGGTAGTTTAGAGAATATCTGTGATAGACTGTCATAGTAGCTAACAAAGTGACATGTTTGCATGACTAGGAGTTTGTTTTACTTAACTATCCTAGACCGTTTTAGACGGTTGGTATCAAGAGGCCAGAGCTTTACATTTTATTTTTAAGTATCTCTAGGTATGATACCATTAGGAAGCGTTACCTTTAATTTTGTATCAATATGCAAAGATCTACTCAATTGTGGTTAAATATACTCTTAATTATGTATCAATATACAAAGATCATTGCCTATGTAGCCCAACACAATCTTAATATTACGTCCATATACAAGGGTCAATACCATTGTGGCCAACTATAATCTTAATTTTGTATCAATATACAAAGATCAGTACCGATGTAATCCAATACAATCTTATTTTTGCACAATAAACAATGGTCAATACCACTTTAGCCAAATAAACTACTAATTTTGTATCAATATACAAAGGTATAAGGGTATATTCAATAATCTGCCCCTTCTTGGACTTTCCTGTGCTATGTCTATATCTCATTTTTTCTCAAGCCTATGAACTCCTACATAGGAGAGGAAGAAGGATAAAGAAAAGGAAAAGTAGGAAGTCCCTGGGGCTAACCTCCAAAACCCATTAAACAGGACCATTTATCAGCTTGTAATCGCTTCCCCTAAATATCTGAGTTTTCAGTTATCCTTCAAATAACCAAAAAGAAGGGTGGAGAAACACCTTCCCCACCCTCTGGGCATGGGACGTCGCTCTCTTAAAGTGACTTCCTGCTGATTTGGGTCATAGTAGACTTGTTTGGGGCCCGAACCCAAATGGAAAAAATGGTTAAAAATATTAGTACACTCCTCTTATGTTCAGTCCTTCTGTTCTCAGCTGTTTAGATGACCTAAGGGGTTTGTAGGCAGAAGCTGATCTTGCAGGTTTCACTGAGGTTCCTGCTGGGGCATTGTGTAGAGCTGAACTGCCCCAGCGATATTGGATTGCCTTGTTGGTTGCAGCCCCCATGGAGACAGCTATTGAGGAAGTCTGCCAGGCAGAATCAACTGGGTCACTCGTCCTCCTTGGTGCCTGATTCTGCTCTCTGCTGAGGTTTCTGCTGTCCATCCGTCCCCGGGCTCCCCTAATGGACGCTTCGATTCTCCTGAAAAGATAAGAACAGAGCCCTGCCCCAATCCCAACCCTGGGACAATTGCCCCCTTTTTTTTGGGGGGGGGGCTAGGTAGTACTTCTCCTGAAGCAAATTTGGCCTTCCGACAACATACAAAAAAAAAAAAAAGGCAAGTGGCAGGGCTGAAACACTGTGAATATAATAGAGGATACAGCCATTCGGCCTGGTTTTGCAGACCTCCAGGTATAGAGAAGACGTGGAGCTAAGGTAAAATACAAGAGAATTGTGGTATTGGCCCATGCCTTTGACTTCAGCGGAGACGGGGGGAGCACTGTAGAATTGGTGGTCTTATGTATTCTGGAGTCATACGGAGCGGGTTGGTGAGGGTGCATACTCTTGGTCCCACCATTCAAGAAGAGTACACCCTTGGTCCCAGCTCCCAACACACTGAAGACAGAAATGGGCAGATCCCAGAGCTCAGGGTCAGCCTGATGCAGGGCAATCTCTAAATAGAGAAAGACTTCGATCCAGGAGTGGTGGAACACATCTTTGATCCCTTCAGATGGGAAACACAGGTCCCTGATCCCAATAATTAGAGTTCAGAGACATACACATGGGATTTGGAGGGACCTAGGTTTGGAGGCTACTTACAAAAGGCCTTCTCGATGCAGGCAGATTGTCCTTTGGGATCTCAAAATATATACACTAGAGCTGGTTTAGCTCCAAGGTGACAGAATGATTTCTTCTTTAACCCGGATTGAAACAAAGATTTTCAAAACAAGCATGTCTGTAAATGTGTTTCTTAGAATAATCTATTCTTATGGTAAAGTGATACAAAACAATTCTCTAGTAAAATCTCATCTAAGATGAGAAGTTGAATCTATTTTATTAATTTATTTTTTGAAGTTACATCTCAATCAAAGTCCCCTTCCTCCTCCTCTCCACATTCCATCCTCTCTCCCTCCCTCTTCCTCACCACAATCCTCACTTCCTCCTAGGATAAAGTAAGCCTGCACATATTAAATGCCCTCAGTTCATTAGTCACATGAGGTCTAAGAGCTTCCTCTTTACTGGGGCTTCATATGGCAGCCCAACTAAGGCAGTGGATCACCAACAAGCAGCAGGACCCATGACTCACTGCTGAGTGGAGTTTTTCATAGGACAGTTATGCTAGGTTCCTGTCTGTTTGGGTCCGTGGGTTGTAGGATGGTTGTCTTGTGCTACAAGGTTAATATTCATTTATAAGAGAATATATATTATGTGTGTTTTTCTGGGTCTGAGTTAGCTTACTGTGGATGAGCTTTTCTAGTTCCATCCATTTGGTTGCAAATTCCATGATTTCCTTATTTCTGACAGCTGAGTAGTATTCCATTGTGTAGATCTACCACTGTTTTTTTGTTTTTGTTTTTGTTTTTGTTTTTGTTTTAATCCATTCTTCAGTTGAAGGACTTCTGAGTTGTTCCAGTTTTTGGCTATTATGAATAAAGGTGCTATGAACATTGTTGAGGCAATCTCTCCACCTTGTGCTTTGGTTCAGAATCTTTTAGATATATGGCCAGGAGCAGTATGACTGGATTTTGAGGTAGAACTATTCCCAATTTTCAAAGATATCACCAGTTTGATTTTCAAAGCGATTGTACAAGTATGCACACCCACCAGCAATGGGAGAATGTTCCTCTTTCTCCACATCCTCATGAGCATGTGCTATTTCTTGAGTTTTTGATCTCAGCCAGTCTAACGGATGTGAGATGGAATCTCAGAGATGTTTAGACTTGCACTTCCCTGATGACCAAATATGTTGACCATTTCTTCAAATGCCTCTTGGCCTTTAGAGAATCCTCTTTGTGAATTCTCAGTTTAGTTCTGTATCCCATTTTTGGATTGAATTATTTGTTTTCTTGGTGTTAATTTCTTGAATTCTTAAATATTTTTGAAATTAGCTCTCTGTCAGAGATGGGTCTGGTGAAGATCTTTTTCCAGTCTGTAGGCTTCCATCTTGTTCTAATGACAGCATGCTTTGTCTTACAGAAGCTTTATACTTTCATAAGGTTTCATTTATTGATTGTTGATCTTGGAGCCTGAGCAATTGATGTTATGTTCAGGAAGTTGTCACCTGTGTCAATGAGTTTGAGGCTTTTCAACACTTTTCTTCTATTAGATTTAGTGTATCCAGCTTTATGTTGAGGTCTTTTATTCTTTCACCTTGTTTACATGATGGATTACATTGATGGATTTTCATATGTTGATGCACCATCCCTGAATTCCTGCGTTGAAGCCACTTGATCATGGTGTATGATACTTTTTTTGTGTTCAAACATTTATTTTGAGGCTGTCTATGAGCCTTAATCAAGCATATTCATGAGATTAACAATTATCACGTCTATAAGCCAAATAACCAGGAGAGAGTGAACTATACAATAAATTTATTTATTTATATTTAAAATAATTTTTGAAGTTGTCCCTTATTTTGTTCCACTAATCTAACAAAAAAAAATATGGAGGTTATGTCTTAGAAGACCATATGAATAAAACAGATACATACATATGATCTAGTATAAACTTTATAAACTCAATGTTTAAGAAAAATATTGATGAGTTCCATTATTACATATATCATTTAAGAAATGTAAAAATATATGGGTACTAAAATATAAGAGTTAATATTTCCCTGTTAATATTACAAAATAAGAGATGAAGGGACATATGACAAAAGTGAAGAAATGGAGTCAGAAAGACAAATAACCCAATAATAGTATTTCCATCTTATATTAAATATATCACTTCCTTAATGTAGAACAATCCAGAATAAACCATGTAGTTCAGTCATGATGTCAATATTTTCACCATTTGTTTCCATTTCCTAATGACCTTTACTTCATTATACTTATAATTGTGTTTGGATAGTCATATTGTTGAAACTGTATGAGCATAGCTTCTGAGATTATAAGGAGACACAATCTCACTTATATTGACTTTTAATAAGAAACAGGAACCACATTTCATGTATATATGAGAAATTAAATTTATTCTGAATTCTTACCTGAAAGAAAATTGGAATCCTAATAATAAGGTAATGGCAAAATTTTAAGGGATGACCCCTCTGTCATCATCAATAGTTTGTAAAACACAGAGTTGAAAGTGAACGACTAAAATTGTTGATTAAATGTAAATCTGAGTTGAATCTATGGATTGACTAGAGATATGGTATTATGAGGTTTTTTTTTAATCCATCTTCCTTATGACTGAATCATCTAAATTTTTTCAAGAGATATTACAAGACAAAGGATGACAAGACAATCCAGATAAACCTAGGGTTAGAGACTATAACACTAGCTATGTTTGACACAGAATACCTTATATTTAAAATATAAACAAAATAAGCAAATGAAGAAACACAAAATTAATTCCAGGATATATACATGTACACACACACACACACACACACACACACACACACACACACACACATA
>CAJQZJ010034276.1:572048-614525 GCA_907164525.1 Lophiomys imhausi | reverse complement strand
CCCTCAAAGAGTTTAAAGAGTTCAAATAGTTCAGACTCACTTGCTGGTCACCGAGAGTACCAACCGCAGTGAATCAAGCTTGCCTGCTGTAGATAGCAGAGGACCCAGCCACTTGCTGTTAATAGCAGAGGTCCCAAGGGAGGGGAGCTATTAGACTAGGCCCTGGATGTAATGGCCCTCACTGGGTACTGCCAGATTCTGGCCCCTCCAATTCTGCACACATTGCCTCAGTCTACTCTGACCTGTCGAAACTTGTCTTTGAAAATAGATGCTCTTCTCTTTATTAAATTTTAATGGAAGATATTATAAAGGAATGATTTTTAATTGAATTTGTTACATGACATTTTCGTACTTGTATAAAATGTATTCTGATTACTACAGCCCCCACTGTCTAATCTGCCACCCAAATACATCATACATTCAGGTCTACTAATCCCTTTCCCACAATCATAACTTTGTTTGTCTTGTTCTCTTTTGTTTTGTTTTGGATACCTATGGAGTTTAATCATGAACACCATGTGACCCTAGATTTTGGTTTATTCATTGGAGACTGGTAGACTTTTTAAAATATACACAATTGAAGAGAATGTGTGAGCCCATCCCAAAACTTATAAGTAAAAAAATTATACTTATAAAAGTTATAAGTATATAAAAGTTCATGGAGGCTGAAAATGTTGAGTTATTTTGCAAGAAGGAAGAGTACAAGACAAAATGAAAGAAAGAAAAATTAAGAGTTACAATAGGAGTATATTCTAAGATTTTAAGGATTTTTGGTTCAGTATCAGCATATACATAGAATAAATAAATTTTCCTGTTTTTATGAAATGAGAAATAATTAAATAAAGTTAATTAATATATTTCTTACCTCAATTATTTGATTTTCCTAGTGAAAAATTAAAAACATACTATTTCAACAATTTTAGAACATGCTATACATTATTATCAATTATTGTCACAACGCTAAGCAATAGATATATAGCCAATTGCTCTTTCTCTAAAAGTCTTGTACACCTTAACCAATATATTCCTATCCCCTAAGCCTAAGCTCTGAGGAGAACCCTTCTTCTGATCTTTGATCACCAATATTCTTATTTTCACTTCTATGAATATGGCTTTCTTTCAGCTTTATTTATCTTGGTTTATTAATGTTATTGACAAAAGAAATCTCCATTTTAAAGGTGGGTATTGTATGGATTTACAATACACTCATCTTCTGGTCAGGGAATAATCATTCATAACTTAGGGAAATACTGAAGCTATCCCTTGTTTTATTCTGAAATGGGAATACTGTCTTATTAATAGCAAACATTTTAAATTTTCATTTTTACAGAATTTATACAAGTGTAAGGTTTAAAACAAATGACAAATTGAAGGAGTCAGTGAAAGCAGTTATATTTCAATGACGTTTTAAAAGAAAATATTGAAATGTGATGGCTTATCGTAAAATCATTTTAACATACTTTTTTATAATGTGGATTTTGAAAACATCTTCACTAATTTATTTTGCATCACAATCACCAAAATACAGCATGAATATATCAATTTGTTTTGTAAATTCTTTCATAAGACTTTTTCCAAATCATAAGACATCTAGAACCTGTTTGCCTCATTTAATTTTTTAGTGTAAAGAGACAGTACACTGGACATTTGGTAGACTTAAATTGTGTATGTGTGTCTGCATCTCTGTGGGTAACATTTATAGATTTCTCTATACAATAAATTTAATCATATTTTCTCTCCACTAATTTCTCACAGGCCTCCTTACTTCCCACCCCACATTCAATTTCATATGCATTCCCCTTATTCAAATAAATACAAAAGAAAAACACAAAAATATCAAACCTCACCTCTTCTACCAATGCTATCATATTTGGAGAATTCCATTTTTTATGATTAAGTGAAGCAGAACTACTTTCATTTTGTATATCCACAGAAATAAATAAATTCTGATAATTTCATATAATTAAAGTATTATAAAAGATCTGGTATTCAAAGTGATCAACAGGGCTTGTAGAACTGTCCATGTTTTTGTGGTTTCCAAAGTTTTACTATAGTCACATTATGGGATTACAAATTGAAATGATGGCTTCTCTGTTAGTTGGTGTCATGGCTCTGATTGTTAGTTGGAAGGTTTCTTAGAGTCGTATACATGTCAAATATCCTGTGAACTTTCCAGTTTATGTTCCTTATTTTAAGTTTCTGTAGCAAATCAGAATGATAGGAAATACCTAAAAGCTAGAATCCTAATTGCCACATTATTTAGTCAGTATAATTATTTCAAAAAAATAAAAATAAATCAACCTGACAGTGACAACTTTAGCTGAAGACATAAATAGAATTGATGTTAAGGAAGTCTTAGTTCCTGGTTGACTGTGGTTTTCATTAGTAGATTTCATCTGTTATAGAGAGATGTTTTCTTTTTTAATATTATTATGATGCTTATTTATTACATCAAGTTACATCTCCAACACAGTGCCTTTGTCCACCCTTCCCAGTTCCACTCTCCACCCTCTCCTTGCTCTCCCACCTATCGCACTCCTCTGATGTAGAGTGTCCCTAAATACCAGTCCCTCTTAGTTCAACAGTCACATGAGGGCTAAGAGCTTACTCTTCCACTAGGGGACTACATGGTACCACCCTTAAGGCAAATTGCCCAACTTATAGGTAACAAAGTCTATGTTCCTGATATTTTTGGTGTGTTGGTTGTAGGATAGTTATCCTGTACTATATGGCTAAAATCAAATTATAAGTGAGTAGATGCCATATGCATCTTTCTGAGTCTGGACTAGCTCATTCAGGATGAGCTTTTCTAGTTCCATCCATTTGGCTGCAAATTGAATGATATCCTTGTTTTTGATAGCTGAGTAGTATTCCATTGTGTAAATGTACCACATTTTTTATTTTTTCATCCATTTGTCAGTTGAGGGACTTCTGGGTTGTTTCTAGTTTCTAGTTATTACAAATAACGCTGATATGAACATAGATGAGGATTGATGAAGAATGGATATTGCTGTGAGACTGTGCCTCCTAGTAAAGTTAGAAGCTACCAGTGAAGGGAGGTCTCAGCCCAACACAAAGTAATATATGCAATTGAGGAATGTTGTGAATAGCTAAGGTGGACTTTGAGAGAAGAAGATACAAATTGGTTGTCCAGTGCCAAAGAGTTATATCTGAAATCATACATACACACATAGCAATTTATGGACTAACCAGATTATTTATGAGCATGTATGTGTGTACATATGCACATATACAGAAATGTATGTAATAATTACTGAAAACACAGCCATGAATTCTAAGGACATCAGGGATGGGTATCATTTTCCACCATTTTGTCTCACCTCAGTCTGTATCTGACCTGATGTGTTGTGATGATGGTACCTCAGTGCCTACATTTCACTAAGAAATTCCCAAAACAGAGGAACACAGTGTAAAATAGTTGGAACCTCAGAGAGAGCCTTTGGTCTCACACAAGGAGGCACTGTGTGCGTTTGAGGTGTTAGCTAACACTTTTGCTAGGTTTTTTTTTCCAGTATTTTATAGAGTATTGTTCAGTGATCTGCTTGTTTTCAATTAAAAATTACCCCAATGTATGCTTAAAAGTTAATATGAATAAACATAAAATTCAATCCATTTTATAAAACAGAAAAATGTTTACTACAAGTCTTACCTGTGCTCACTTAGACAAAAATCTAATTTAATACTAAGAAGACATCAGGAAAACAGTACCTGATCAGTTGGAACAACAGGAAAGACATGAGTACATGAGGATAGTTTATTTGAGTGATTCTTTTGATTAAATGGGAGAGCCTTAAGAACATGTATGATATTCCAAAATCTGTAAACTGTCATTTCAAGGAAAATGTTTAAATAAGTACCCCAATAAATCACCTTTGTCTCATTTTTATGGAGATATTATAGAAGAAAAACAAAATATTTTATTACCAGTGGAGGCTATTAATATATGAACTTAGTTGAATTGCAGTTACCTTATATGAAAGTTAGAACACTATTAACAGAGGAACAACATATGAAAATTAAAATAGAGATGGTAGGGAGGATATAGGCCCAGGCAACTAGCTGAGGTCTTCAAAATCTATTAAGTTTTTGATGTCCAAAGAATCAGTCAACATTTCTGGGAGTGAGGCCTCTATCTCATTTCAAGAATTGTAATGATTTTGCAAAGACTGTGATTACCTTCAATAGGAAGATTAATGTCTTCATTTCTCCCATTTTTCTCAATTTTTCTTTGAACATAATCATCCACAGAGGCCAAATTATGCAGTATGAATTATAATTAAAATGAAATATGATGTGTTGTTTTAATATGTGCTGAAATTAGGAGAGCCTCAAATAGCCTAACCACAAGGTCTGATCTTTCTGGTACATATGAGTTTGACTTTGTCCGTAAACTACTCTCCTCTGAAAAGGACCAGACAAACTTCCCTGGTTACCCTTAAGTTTCCTGCAAGTCATTTCAAATAAAGGCAACACCTATGTGTCTTCCAAGTGTTATTTACAGACAGTCTGTTAACTACAATGCCTGGGTTTTTTTTTCAGATCTTTATTGTCTATTCTGTTCTCTCTCTCTCTCTCTCTCTCTCTCTCTCTCTCTCTCTCTCTCCCTCCCTCCCCAACAGTATATAAAATAGTGGAATTCTCAAGTGTCACCTCTATGTAGGCAAACATGCTATGCCTGGTATTTTCCTTTCCTGGGATAGAGCTGCTAAACAATAAAATATGCAATAAAAACACAAAGCTGTCACTATAATCTTTGTATTTTAAGGAGTCATGCATTGTTATTTCGATTAAATGAAAAAGAAATTAATTCATCATAAACATAGTGAAGAGGAAATGATTACAACACTATGATATAAGACAACTTCAAGATGATAATTGAAAAAAACAAATAGGAAGATGGGCTTTTAATTTTTGTCAAACTTAGAATGGTATGTTTTTAAGTATTCTTTTTTAGGCAATTCAATTTTAATTTCATGTTTAGACTACTATGTGTATTTAGATTGTTGTCAACATGTCAGTGTCAAGATTATTTTAAGATTGAAAACGGTGTTCAATGGTTATTAATGGAAAATGTAGGGCAGAAGATAGATATGCTTGTTGTTTACAATAGAAAATAATTATTTCTAATACTCTGTGGTTGATAATTTTAGGCCAACTTGAAACAGCTGAACTAATTTGGGAAGAGGGACACTCACAATGTGCCTCCATAAGATCAGACTGTAAACAAGCATGTTGAGAGTCATTTTCTTAATTAGTGATTGATGTGAGAAGGTGGTACCACCCTTGGCTGATGGTTTGGGGTGCAATGTAAAAGACTGAGTAAACCCAAAGGAACCAGGAAGTAAGCATCAAACAATCTTCCATGGTCTCTGTTCCTAGTCTGCTCCAGGTTCTTGCCATGAGTTTCTCTCAAAGATGACTTTATAACTGTAAGGTAAACAACCTCTTTTCAAATTATTTTCGGTAATTGTGATTTATCACAGCAAGAGAAACTCTGACTAAGATATTGTGAAATTGGAAATAATTTATTTCCCACAGAGGACTTTTTTCTTCAAACCGTTAATTATAATATAGATGAAAGACAAAGGACTTTTGAAAAGATTTTTTCTTTGCTTCCCTTTTATGGAAGACATAAATGACTCCACCATAAAAACAGTTCTGAGTTTCAGTAGGAAAGACTACCTGAAGAGTCCACTCCATCTTTCTGAGGTCAAATCTCAAAGATAAAATAGTAATAGTAACTTTAATTAATTGACAATCCAACTGAAACTTCAAATTGTATGAGCTACAAAGATTTTGATTCCTGCTGATTGTTTATGGCATCCTCATAACTAAAATATAAGGATAGTTCCTTAAACTCTCATGAGATCAGTGCAATCAAACTGATGTGATTCTTTTGTTGGACAGAGATTTGGATTATGGTGACTAAAATAATAATCATGGGGTCTCTTACAAATTCTGTAGACAAACTAGTGCAAGAATTTTGATATGAAAATGTAAGGCCAAGTACTGAAGTAGTCAATTCCTAAACATATATTAGATGTAAAATAGATTTCCAAATAATATAAAACTTCCAACTACAAAAGATGTAGGTCAAATGCCATATAGATTTCTATAGATGACATGAATCTACATGCTATGGACAGATATTAATGAGGGCTCAGCATATATTATACTGTTTCTCATGTTTGTGTTTTAGAAAAGAGTAAAAGTCAGAACACTCTTTCTCAGAACCATTCTTCTGTGTATGGATAAGAAAACTTGGAGAGATTTTACTGATTGTCCCTGGATGTGGGCTATAATATCCACGTTGAAACTATGCCATCTGTACACCCAAATTAATCATGAAGACTAAGATCCGTGTGTGTGTGTGTGTGTGTGGTATGCATATGAGTTATACATAGAAATATGTGTGAGCAAGTGATTCATGCATTTTTTTGTGTAATCCAATGATATGTGTGTGTGTTGTGTGTACACATGCATGAGTGTATGTGAGATTTCTATGAAATTTGTACAATGAGATTTCATTGACAGTAAGTATAGAGTATATTAAATAGACTCACCCAGCAGAAATATTTAAAGTTCCTCCCACAGAAAAAAAATTATACAGGGAATGGTATGAGTGTGGCTATATAGGAAACAGAATTAGTCATGAATTGTATAAATATTCTGGAATTGTAGAGATAATTAGTGTAACTAGGCTCAGGCAACAATAAGAGAGGAAGAAAAAATTCCCACCGAAAATTAAATAATAGAATAAGTCATATATCTAGAAAATGCTAACAATGAAGAAAGAGACCAGTAGTTCTAAGATCAGACTACAGGCGAATAAGTTTGAAAGTTCCTTTGGTTTAGGAGAATTTGAAAACATTAGCATATTGCCATTTTGGCCATTTTCCATATCGTTGCAGAAAAGTATTCCATCAAGGGATAACTGAAGGGCTCTAGAAAAGAGCACTTGTGATGAAATTTCAAACTTTAGATGCTGATAATTGTTTTCACAGGTAGAATAAATATGTGGGACATATGTCCTTTGTTCTTTAATTTCCTGTGCTATATATGGTGTTTTTATTGGGGCAAACTTGTCTCGTTCTTTTTAATTTGACCCATCCTAATGGTTCTTCGTGTCATACCATGAGACATGAGTAGTTTATTTAGTTACTTAGTTCCCATTTCTCAGCCCTATGTTTTTTTTTTAATTGTATTTCCAAAAGAACCTATTGAGTGAGGAAATTCTACATGCTTTTTCTTTTACTTTATTTGTTTTACACTTTCCAATCTGATCTCAAATTCTCACTGGTGACTTTACTGCTATGAATTATCATATTTGAACTGTACATAATGCAGTAATTTCAATTCCACACATATAATTTTTATGGTTGGCATAAATAAGTATCAGAAATGCATGGGTTAAATACATATAATCACAGATATAGTTGCACTAGTTATACATGTCAAATCAAGTTGTCTTATGAGGTGCTTCCTTCTAGAACCACTGAAAAAGATTTTCCATTCCTCTCTCCTGGTTCCTAAGGCTAGTAGTAATAATTGTTGATAATTTGGTTGTGTACATATTAACTGTTCCATGTCTACAACAACACATCACATTCCCTTCTGCTCTATCTGTGTGTTCTATTAGAGGAAAATCCAATGTACTATGACTGTATTTTAACTTGATTATATCTTCAAAGAACATACAACTAAGACATTGTTTAAAAGAACTATAAGTTAAATTTTTCTTGTATATTTTAGTGAGTATGAATCAATTCTAAATGTTATATTATAATAAACCTCAAAAACACATCGAACGATCAAATACAAAATAATGTAAATTCTATATTACAAATTGCTCTAAATACTTTATACAAAATATACAATATTCCCCCTAGACTATAAAAATAAAAGTAGTATCATTTCTCTCATCTCTATGAAATTGGTGAGTAAAGTAGTCATGAAATATTATTGCTTAAAGTCACAGAATTTGGTGGAATTGAATGTGTTGTATGGCTGTAAATTGAATGTCTTGGTACTTTTCTAAGTCTCATCTCAACCTATGAAGATATATTTATACATGTATAGTTCAACATATCTATAGATACAAATTTAAAGTAGGCTCATTTGAAAATTGTAGGTAAATATTTTTCCAGCATTAAACAAACATAAATTTCAAATTTTATATCTGACTAAATGTTATAGCTTTCAATTAATTGCTTCTAAATATTTATTCTTTATAAAACCATTCAATTCAAGCAATATTAAATCATATTTTCTGAAAGTATACAATAATATGGACCTCAAAGAAGCATTTACCTCATGGACATTGCTTTAAAACTGTCAGGACAGATATGTCAAACAGTGTACTTATAAGACAAAAAGATATATATAAAACTGTATGCATTAGGTGCATGTGTGATTACAAAGGTAGGGCAATGATTTTGCTACTTAATAAAACATAAATTTGAAACCTCAAGTGTAGAGAGCTGCGAAGTGCCGCGCCCTAAAGATGGCGCTGGTCTCTGCCTTCCACCAGCACGACGGTGAGCACTCTCTATGATAATAAGTTCATATTTGGCATAGACCGATGATCTGGCTTGTTTCCGCATATGTGGGCCTCTAAGATAGCACCACTTGGCTTTACTTGACTGGCTGTTCATTTAGTATTTAGCCTGTGGGTTGGGTCTGCCCCATTATTCGGAATTCGGAAGACTGTTTTCAAGGGACCTGAATAAACTGCTGGAGAAGAGTTTTGTGAGTTGCGTCATTCCTTGCTGGACAAAGGGGGACGCGACAAAGTGGTGGCCTGTACGGTGACCCAGAAAAGACTCAGAACTCCTACAGTCAGGGGCAACGCGTTGATAAGTTCCTGGGATAAATCAGGACAATAAAGTTTCAAGGAAAAAGTGAACACAAGGTAAAGTTTCGCGGAAATAGCAAACAAAAGGTAAAGTTTCGAGGAGATAGTGAACAAACGGTAAAGTTTCACGGAAATAGCGAACAAAAGGTAAAGTTTCGCGGGAAGTTGCGAACAAAAGGTAAAGTTTCGTGAGGAAGCAGCGAACCGAAAGTAAAATTTTTAAACATGGGATTGTCTGAGTCACACCCAATTTTTCTGGCTCTTCAGGAGCTACTTTTAGCTAGGAATTTGAAGATTAAGAAGTCTACCCTAGAAAGATTTTTAAATGAATGTGATTCTGTGGCTCCGTGGTTTGCGGTGTCTGGGAATCTTACAGTATCCTGCTGGGACAAATTAGGCAGGGACTTGGATTTTGCTTGGGAGCAAGGGACTCTGAAGCATGGAGTAAGACCGATTTGGAAAATGGTGAGGAGTTGTTTAGAAGATCAGAGGTGTTGTAATGCAATCAAAGAGGGAGAATCAGCCTTGGAACTGCTACAAGGGGAAAGATCTGAGCAGGTAGACAGTGAAAAGGAAAGTAACAAAGGCGAAAGATTTGAGCAGGCAGACAGTAAAAAGGGAGACAAAAAGAAAGTTCCTCTCTATCCTGATCTTAGAGATTTTAGAGATTTTAGAGATTTGGAGGACTCAGAGAGCACGGATTCTAAAGGAGAGCTACACGCTCTAATAGAACAGTTGGAGAGGACTGTTATTAGAAAAAAGGAAAAAAAAAGTAAAAGAGAAGGACACGCAGATGGCAGTCGGTGTGGGAGGAGCTGCTGCTGCAGTCTGTATGGGTGGAGCTGTTGCCATGGCGCCTAACACGTCAGCGGGAGTCGGAGTGGGTGGAGTCGTTGTTACAGCGCCTTCAGCCACGCTGGCGGCAGCTGGTGTAAACAAAGCCGTTGCCATGGCGCCTTCGACTCCTCCTCCATATCCAGAAGCCACTCAGACAGAGCAGCCAGTTCAGTCCCTGAAAGTAGGGAGATCTTTCTGCCTGGGGATGTGGACACAAGTAAGAACAGAATAGAACATTATCCCACTGCACTTGCTGCTTTAGCCTTGAATGGTATCCAACAATGCTTACAGTCTTTGGGAGTTGCTCCTGCCAGTATAATAGTGCCTTATTCCAGTTATCAAATTAAGATTTTTTGTGGCACTGTAGATGACTGGGCAATATTGCAATGTAGCTTTGAAGGAGTAATTGATAACCATTATCCTAAACATCCATTGCTATCATTTTTTAAGGAGCACCCAGTGATATTCCCTAAGGTTACTTCAGCAGTACCACTTCAAGGGTCACCAAATGTGTTTACTGATGGCTCAAAGACAGGCTGTGGAGCCTATTTGATAGAAAGACAAGAGCCCGTGTTATGTCAATTTCAACCGGGCTCCCCCCAAATAGTAGAGTTAAAAATAGTAATTAAGGTGTTTAAAAGATGTCAATTTGCATTCAGTTAGATTTCAGATTCAGTTTATGTGGTCGACGCAGTGAAAGTATTAGAATTAGCAGGTCCTATTAAGAATAGTAGTACTGTATGTGCCTTATTACAAGAGTTACAAGTTTTAATCTGGCAGAGAAAAAGGTGTTTTTATCACATACAGGATTACCTGGACCATTAAGTGAGGGTAATAATAAAGTTGATCAATGGACCAGGATGGAATGCATTTTTTGGAGCTCATTCCTGGACCAAGCCAGACAGTTTCACCAATTATTTCATGTAAATGTAAAAACTCTACAGCAGAAATTCCATTTGTCTAGAGCAGATGCTAGACAAGTAGTTTTGGACTGTCCTCAGTGTGTGATTCATCATGATCCTCCCAGTGTGAGAGTGAACCCTAGAGGGTTGTTGCCACTCAAAATCTGGCAAATGGACATTACCCACGTTAAAATATATTCATGTGTCTGTGGATACCTGCTTAGGTATCATACATGCTACACCTATGAGTGGAGAAAAGGCTCGCAATGTCATAGGACATTGCTTAGAAGCCTGGGCTGCATGGGGAAAACCACAGCAGCTAAAAACGGACAATGGACCAGCCTATACGGCTCAGTCCTTTGTCTCCTTCTGCAACCAGATGGAGATACAGCTTAATCACGGATTACCATAAAATCCTCAAGGACAAGGAATTGTGGAGCGTGCTCATCGCACCTCAAAAGTATGCTTGCAAAAACAAAAAGGGGGAATAGGCCAAGGCCGTACCCCCAAGGAGAGAATATCTTTAGCCTTATTTACTTTGAATTTTTTCAATTTGGATGCTCAAGGCCGCTCAGCAGCGGACAGACATCAGGATTCCCATGGTTCACCTAAAAGCATGGTGAAGTGGAAGGATATTTTGACAGGCTCTTGGTGGGGGCTTGACCCCGTGCTAACATGGGCGAGAGGGTCTGTTTGTGTTTTTCCTCAGGATCAACAAGATCCAGTGTGGGTGCCTGAATGCCTTGTGAGGAAGATTCGTCATGAAGACCTTCCTAAGGATCCTGGTGATAGTAGCAGTGAGTATGTCAGGAGCGCAGAGCAGTTTGGGTTCAACAAGATTATTTTTCCTTTAGCCCCATGATTAGTAATATAGTGAATAAGTCTTGTACAGGAATGCTTGATATATCTACTAGGGATCCTCAGCAGACTGCCACCAATCCTTTTGATTTGTGGCTTTTGTGTGGAGTAAATGGAAGTTGCATGGACTTGGGACCTGTCATTATGCTTGGAGGAGGAATTTATCAAAGAGGTAATTTTTCCCTAGGGTCTGCTACCAGATTGGATTTCTCTAGCAGTAGTGGCTCTGGTACTTGGAATTCTTTATTTTATTCTTGTCGCAACAAGAAATTTTCAGCCTCGCCAGTATGTCTCTGGCCTCCTTTTCTGTGGATTGTAAGTAATGGGAGTGTATCCTTGGGTGAAGAAAAGTTAGTATGCACTCCAGGCACATGTTTTTATGCCCTATGCTGGAATGCCACAGCCTTTTCTGTGGCTGTGGTGACTAGAATGCCTCGATATGTACCAGTTCCTGTAGAGGCTCCTAATACCATGATGCTATTCAGATTTAAAAGAGATTTTGGCATCACTGCAGCTATTGTTACTGCTATCACTGTTGCTGCTGTGGGAGCTACTGCCTCAGCTATTGCCTTGTCTAGTTCTATACAGACTGCCAATGCCCTGAATAACATCTCAGCCACTGTGGCACAGGCATTGGATACTCAGACCTCTATGAATTCTCATCTCAAAGGAGGTCTTATGATAGTTAATCAACGCATAGATTTAATACAAGAACAGATTGATTCTCTTTGGCAACTAGCACAATTGGGGTGTGAGTGGAAATTGCAAGGTTTGTGTGTTACTTCCGTACAGTATCAAAATTATACAAAGGCTGCTAATTTGTCTAGACAATTGTCAAAGTTCCTCTTACAGGATTGATCGGCTGAATTTGAAGATTTGATGAGAGAGCTGAGAGCGACAATCATCCACATCAACTCCACTCAGGTGGATCTGAGCCTGGCTACTGGCTTGACTTCCTGGATACAGACGGCTATGGATCATCTTAAGGAGTGGGCAGGCATAGGCTCTTTGGCGATACTAATGATACTAGCCTCTCTGGTTTGCCTATGGTGCATCTACAAAATGAGAACCACACAAAAGCGTAATGCAGCCATGATTATACAACACCTTGTTGCCATTGAGGCGGGCCAGTCCCCTCAGGCATGGCTCGCTGCCGTGAAGTAAATCTTCACTAAGCATAGTCCCTGCCCACTGAGGTATTCGTTCCACGGATATTAGGGTCTGGCAAGTCAGTGACAGAGTTGACGGGTAAGTCTCGGCCACCTAAGACAGGGCAGTTCCGAGTGGGGAGGCTGACCCAGAGACGGGTAAGAGTTTGAGCACCGCCCTCCTACAGGCTCGGTCCCACCGTGAGATCCCCAGATAGAGGGATTACGAAGCCTTTCCAGGGACTTTTACCAACTTTAGAAAAAATAAAAAAGGAGGAACTGTAGAGAGCTGCGAAGTGCCATGCCCTAAAGATGGCGCTGGTCTCCGCCTTCCACCAGCCCGACGGTGAGCACTCTCTATGATAATAAGTTCATATTTGGCATAGACCGCTGATCTGGCTTGTTTCCGCATACGTAGGCCTCTAAGATAGCACCACTTGGCTTTACTTGACTGGCTGTTCATTTAGTATTTAGCCTGTGGGTTGGGTCTGCCCCATTATTCGGAATTCGGAAGACTGTTTTCAAGGGACCTGAATAAACTGCTGGAGAAGAGTTTTGTGAGTTGCGTCATTCCTTGCTGGACAAGGGGGTCGCGACACTCAAGTAAATATATTTGTATATGTCATTTAATGTGATGCCTATATTTATATACTATTTAGTTAGCAGACTATACATACACACATATATGTATATAGCAGAAACATTCATAGGTAGCTAATTTACATATCAGAGTATAGAAAACTTTAGAATAAAGTAAAGAGCAAATTAACATAAATAAGTAATTTGAAATTATGAATAGTGGGCAATCTTTTCACCAGCTAGTACCTATTCAGTGTTATTATTCAGGAAAAGGCTATGGACATTTGTTGAGGATAAAAAGAATGTCTTGGTACTTTTCTAAGTCTCAAAGTAACTCTAAGTCATTTAAGTCTATTTAACAAATACATGTGTATTTAAGTTTCCAATACATTTCAGTGACAACTGTAATGCCATTCATGACTGCTATCAGATACAAGGTGGCAAGTGTAGCTAAAATACTGCTAGATTACATTTTGTCATATAAATGGACTTTATAAATAAATATATATAATGCATTGAGCCTAAATTAAATATATTTCTGTTATTTTTTCCAAATACACTTTTAATAAAAACAAAATCATAGTGTGCTCATTGAAATCTGACCCTAAAACTTTTAAATCCTACTGGTAGATCATTAAATAATTAAGATACACTATTGTGCCTCCTGCTAAAGTACACAGATAACCATATATGCTCCAGAGAATTTGAATTTGAATTTAAATTACCTATTAACTAACAATGAAAGAAACATTCTTTATGGTCTCCAGTGTAACTCAAATATTATATGCTTGTGTCCTAGTGCTGGTTTTAACCATATGCTTAAAATCTATATGTCTGTACAGTTACTCCAAAATGAGAGTGAGCTAGGCAGAAAGGGGGCCATGATGATAAAAATCTAGTAGATAAGGTGAGTAGAGGAAAAAACCAAGTTCTATGATCTTCAAATCCTAAAATAATGAATCAGCTTCTGCAATTGAGCAAAACCTAGACAGAAATGAATTCACAAAGGTTTCTATGAAACACAGCTTGGCAGTAAGGTAAGCAAGTTTGAAAAAGGTCTGCAACCTGTACACTACCACACTGTTATCAAAAGTAATAATAATGAGTAATACTGACAGAAATGATCACTGGATCAAAAGTTATTGTGGTCCAATAACTAATTTCATTCTCACAATGGCAAATGTTTCTAATATTATGTAAGCAAATAGATACAGCATTAAAACTAAAGGTTATAGAGTCAACCAGTTGGAATTTTTATTAATACAACTACGAAGAATAAGGAGAAGACAGGATAATCAATCAAGTATTAGCATTCAATGGCCTAGCAATGAACAAATTTGTTAAATCAATAGCTGATGGCAGCTGCGATCATACAAATAAATATCGGAAAAGTTGGCTTTCATCCTGATTCATGTGGCAGTCTAAGTTAAGTGTTTCTTTCTCCAGGCAAAATGACACAGAATTTATGACTAACAAAATATTTAATTCTACATAATGATAATACACAGCTGAGTGTGTGAAACAGAAACTTCGTTGTGGCATACATCAAGACAAAGCACCACATGGCTTTGGTACACAGTGGTAGAACACTGAGCCTGCAGTGTCCTTACTAAGATTTGTGAACAAATATATCAATCATTTTGAAAAATACACTCTTAAATAACTGCCTATTTCAGAAGCTATTATTTGAATTCAGTTTGGAAATGCATTGGGTTTATAGACTCAATTAAGGGGAATTGACATCTGTACAATGTTGTAAACTCAGAGAATGGAGCTTGAAGTTTAGGGAATTGAAAGCAGGCTGTTTCAAGAAAAAAAAAATAGTGCAGAAAAGAAAACTGCTGACACACAGCGATTCTAGAAGTTTTAGAAAGATGTTTGCTTTTCCTTGAATATAAAATGCCCAAAGTTAATATATTTGATATGAAGTATGAAGTAGCAAATGCCACATGCTAGGTGTTTTAAAAATAGTACACATTTTCTTTTAAGTCTAAAGTTTAAAAGATCATGGTGTTAGCAGGCTTTTTTTTGTTTTCTGGAGTTATACTTGTTCACAGACATCCATGTTTTAGGCTTTGAGGAGATGGTTCAATGATTCAGGTATTCCCTGTGTTATTGTAAAAATGACTGTAATTCAAAAATCTTCAGGGCCCACATAAAAGCAAGAAAAATGTAACTGTTGCTTCTAATTTTAGCATTTTGGAAATAAAGATGAGCAGATTTCTGGTGCAAGCTGACTGGATAAGCTAACCAGAATGGACAAGATCCAGGTTGAATGACAAACATTGCTTCAAGAAAATAAACAGACACTGTATGAGAAAGACACCAACATATCCATACACACTCATGGATCTACACATACATGTTTACCTCACACATGAAAATATACACATATGTGCAGCATACCTACATACACATGCAAAAAACATAAAAGGAAGACATAAAGTAAATTTGTGTCTTTTCGTACCTTCTCCTCTGTTTCTGAAGATGCATGGTATTTCATTTTCTTCCTATGAGACTTTCAGTCATATTGAATTTATGCCTTATGGTTTTCACCAGTGAAACTTCATATTCCAATTCATAGCTTTACTATACACATGAGTCAAGATACATAATCAATCTAGGTGTAAGCCAGCAGCTAATCAATAAGGAATATATAGTATTTATATACAATATACTTGATTAATCCATGAAGACTATAATTATTTCTTTTGTATAAAAACAGATGGAAATGGACACATTATTATGTTGCATAAAGATAACTGAACTCAGAAATCATATGCTTTACTTATAAAATTAATACTTTCATTGTTATCTCAAGTATATTTTAATTGGGTTCATCAGGCTGAATTTATGTGTAAATAACAATAATATTAAAAAAGAGGCCATAAATTTGATAGAGAGTGAAGGGAGATGGGAGAGTTTGGAGGAAAGACAAGGATGAGAAAAAGTGATGTAACTATATTTCAATATTTTTTTATAATTTTAGAAAGTATTTTATACTTCAGATCATGCAAAACATATAATTTGATTACTAACAACAATTGTTTTCATATCTGACAAGTCCAGTTAATTTCAATGATATTGGCTACTGTTCATCAAAATATAATTAGAAATAAGTAATATCTCAGTATTGTTAAATGTCAGCTACTTTAAGGATTATTATTTACTCTATAGGACATTCTTAACTATAGAATAATAATTTACCATACTTAATCTTGTATTGCTTGTCATTACTGTCATGGATGTCTAAATTTTCTATCATTAGGCTTACTATAAATCTTTCAAGAATTAATTTTTGTAATTAATATGTTTCCAGTCGACTTTTTATGTTTACATAGGTATATAAGATAGCTTTCATAATGTATGTAAATCAACATGTGATCAAAAGTTATGCATTTTTCTCTTTGGTTATACTAAACATGCATATTTGATAATGCATATTTATCTGTTTTATACATTATCTCATGTCTTCATTTTGAGGAATTTCATATTCAAAGGTATTTTATATTGATAAACATATATACCTACACACACATAAGAGAGAGAGGAGGAATGCCAGGACTCAGAGGGTACAAAAACACCACATGTAGTCCAACAGAACCAAATAAGCTAGGTCCCTAGAGACTTACAAAAACTGAAACAACAACCAAAAAAAAAAAAAAAAGCATATACAGATGGGACTTAGGCCCCTACACACACACAATTTTATATTTGATGAATAAAAAATGAATAATAACTGTCCTTCATGAAAAAGAAAGACTATAACTTATTTTGATAAGTAGTAATGTACAAAACAGTGGAAAAGGATCTTGTAGGAAACAGTAGCAGCAGGTCATCACAAGTACTAGCTAGTTTGGGTGTGAGTTATTTTGAGAATGCTGCCTCCTCACCTGATGGCTTCAGTTCCCTAATGTACTGTAAACCTTCACAGCCCAATTCAAACCCAGCTGTGCCTAGCTTTTCACAATTGCTTCTCATTTAACTACTAAAGTTATCTAAACTGGTGTTTTCCCATGGGCTACAACTGATAGAATGTGTATTGAAAAATTTCCTTCCCTCTTTAACATATGGATTTGTAAGACACCTATTCAATCTTCTATTTGTTAGACACAATTTTAGGCACTCAAATGAAAAAAATTAAATAAAATCTGATATTGTACCTGAGTATAAAGATCTCATAACTTAAAACCTGAATGTGACTTCTAAGTTATTTATTTCCATTGTTCATTGCAAAAGGAAAGTTATTGACATTTTTTTTTGTAACCTAAAAACAATTGATTGTCATAGTAAAATTTCTCTTGAAAAACCGAAGGTAACACTGAATGTACAATAATTTAATAAGTATTATCGAATTTCTATATATCACTCATTATGCTAAGTACTTTACAAACATTTCAGTTGTATTTGAAATAATATTTGAAGGTCAGTTGGTCTTTGTTTTACTTTGATGCAAACCAAGGCTTAAAGAGAAAAGCAATCTGCCTATGCTTGCCATACATGCATAGCAGTCTCATCCCAAGATACTGGTGCTTCAGTGTGTCCTCTGCCCCTCTGTTATCCTGCCTTTCTGCTTAGCTAGCTACTCAGTAGAAAATCCACTTATGGTGATGAGAGTTAAGCCATCTCTAAAATAGTAGCAGAAATAGTGCAGATTTCCTTTAATCCTCAACTCAATATATTTCAGGGATTGGGAAGAGGAATCACCCCCAGAAGCAGGTTTATTATTTTGTTTGATACAAGGTAGATAACACAGATAATAGAGTCTTATCTCAAGTATGGAGTGTGGCTCATAATGCAATACATGCTATGTGAGAATTGTAATTCATTCTCAGATTTCCAATGATCTCTATGTGCTTATATTTTTGAGAAACTGATAGATAGCAATATTTTAAAACTTATTATTATTACCCTCAAGGTAGAATTAATATCTATGGACCAATAGTTGGGTTCTTAAAAGCTGTTTATTGTCAGTTGTATCAAATATATATTTAATTAACTTAAAGTTTCGCATGTGTGTATGTGTGCACGTTGTAGGAACCTTGGTAGTAGCTCTAGGTTTATTTATCCCTTTAAGTTTCTTTGTAGCTTTCCCTGCACTGTTCATAAGATGGACTTAATACTATTTTATTCTGGTTTATTTATAAGGGTCTTACATCTTAGTAAATTACGTGTTATACAAATTGCTTAATGGTAAGCTCAAGATAAACCTGCCCTCTGATGACTTGTCTTATTTAACATGATCGAGATGGAGTTTTTAATCTATGTTAAACCTGTACTGCATTTTCAAAACCTGTACATTGGATTTGAAGCATAAAGTTGTTTTATGTATTTATTTGATCTGACCTAATGCATAAATTCTTTTTGATGATGCTATCATCTCCTGTTTTATCGAGTGTAGGGAAAAAAAAGCCCCAAAACTCAGTGGATTTTGAGGTAGTGCTTTTTAGAGAATGATTCAGAAATAAAAGCAAAAGCATACTCATACTAATTTCATAAATATCCAAATATATGTAAATTTCAGTTAGTTTTTAAATTAGAAAATCCCATTTAGTAATATTGTAGTTGATTTCCTTCATTTTATAGTTAACTATTTACTGCATGTACTTGTTACATTCATTTTAGCTGTTTCTGAATCATTTATATCTAAATTCAGTTTTAACTTTTGAAAATGTACTATATAGATATTGCACATTTAGACTTCATATGACAGATCCTACTCATTTGAATAAGGGAAAATGACAGCCGTGAAAAAGTGTTTAAACTTCCATCATGTATTTCAGACTACATCATTATAGAACAGCCACTCCCAAGCTCTACAAAGTAACTCCATTAAAATGTCAAACCTCTTGTCAGCCCTTTCAGCACTCAATTAGAAATACTCACAGTTGATATAACCTGGAGGCTTAGCATTCATAATAAAGACCAAATCCTCACACAGAGTACAAAGTGTGAGAAAACTTACTATATTGCAAATGTGCTCCTGCATAAGGATGCTACAAAGAACTGGTTATATTTGATGTCATAGTAGTAGAGATCACTTACAAAACAAACTGTTTTGCTGTGACACATACATTCACAGATTCT
The DNA here is from genome assembly GCA_907164525.1 of Lophiomys imhausi. Lineage (NCBI taxonomy): Eukaryota > Metazoa > Chordata > Mammalia > Rodentia > Muridae > Lophiomys > Lophiomys imhausi. The sequence continues at coordinate 595,239 of CAJQZJ010034276.1, read as the reverse complement.
CACTTTCAGTTTCTCCAGGATTATTTATAACAATAATAAAGGAGGGCCCTCGGATCCAAGATGGTGGCGGCCCGCACGGACGCATTTTTAACATGGGGAAAAAGCCATAAAAAGCACAGAGTTATTGGACACTGTGCAAAACCGGAGGGGCTAGACCCTCCAGGAACACACACAGCTCCCAAGGGACTGTTAAAAGTCCAAGGGCAAGGCTCCCCCCCCCATCTCTCCCAGACACTGAAGCCACTAAATTTGGGACTCGGGAACTCCCATTTGGAGAGACGCCTGGTAAGATCGACTCTAATAGACAGCAGGCAGAATCATATCCCACACAGGGATCACTCATGGATTACTAGGCTCCCCACAACTCAGGCAGACCTTATACCTATTTAGGAAACTTTGCGGGCTAGTTGAAATCTCAGCAAGGTAGAATCAGGGCACAGGTCTGCAGCCTCGCGAGCCGCAGCTAAGTAGGGAGGCAGAAGACCAAACAGGGGGGCAGGGCAGAGACGCGTGCCCGCAGCTAAGGAACCCAGCAGAAGCCCACACAGGGGGGCAGGACTGAACACCCCCCCACAGCTAAGGAGCCAGGCGGAAAACTGCACAGGGGGGCAGAACAGAGGCGCCGCAACCCTGGAGGAGGAGGGGTGCAGGAAGCCTGCACAGTGAAGTGGCAGGGCTGGGAGCACACAGAGGCACACAGAGGCAGAGCTAGCAGCGGAGACGCACAGAGGCCAAGGGCTCCAAAACATGGAAGCCAGAAGCCAGGGGACAATAGCTGTATTCTGGAAAACCCAGACATATTAGGCATGGAGCCAGGCCTTCTCAGTCTACGTGGGGACAACCAGAGTCCACAGAATCTGTGCCTGGGCAAACAGGTCCATACCATCAAAACCACTACAGGCTGATCACTCAGTGTGCAACATGGGAGGAGTGAAACAATCCCGGGCCATTTCTCATTACCTGGGAATAGGTTGCACCAGCTCACAGTGCTTCAGGCTATTAGATACACAGTGACGCTGAGATCCCCCTGTAAGCAACGACAGATAGCCAAGCAATTCGACTGCTACACCAAAGCATCCCCTGTGGATCCAAGCCCAGAAGACAACTAGAGCAGACAGCTAAACACATCCATATGGCCAAAGGTCCAAGAAAAAAACAGAAATCAAGGAAATATGACTCCAACAACACAGAACTATCCTAGCTCATCCAATTCGGATGACCTCACAATAGCAGAAACACATGAAAATGATGACAAGTCTACATTATGGAAAGTGATAGAGTCCCTTCAAGAAGAACTTAACTCTATGAAGGAATTCAAAGAAACCACACTTTTAAAAGTCAAAACAACGAATAACAACATTAAAGAGCTCCAAGCCAAAGTGACTCAGCTTGAACAGGAAAAGGACAGAGCAATGAAAGATTTCCAAACAAAAACAAACAAACTGGAGAAGGAAATGTACAAAACGAACAATACCATTCAAGACATGAAAATAGAAATAGAAACAATAAAGAAAACACAGTCAGAGTTAAAAGAAAGGGAAGAGAACAGGAACTACGGATGTGAGTATCAAAAATAGGATGCAAGAGATGGAAGACAGGATCTCAGGCATGGAAGATTCGATGGAAGAAATCAGTACAACATCCAAAGAAAATGAGAAGGCTAAAAAAATCTCTCACCCACAACATCCAAGAAATCAAGGACTCAATGAAAAGACAGAACCTAAGAATTATAGGCATAGAGAAAAGAGAAGACTCCCGACTCCAGGGTCCAGGAAATATCTTCAACAAATCATAGAAGAAAACTTTCCAAACCTGAAAAAAGTGATGCCAATAAAAATCCAAGAGGCTTACAGAACACCAAACAGATTAGATCAGAAAAGAAACTCCTCTCTCCACATAATAATTGAAACACCAAATGTACAGAACAAAGAAAGAATATTAAAAGCTGTAAGAGAAAAACGTCAAGTCACATACAATGGCAGACCCATCAGAATTACACCTGATTTCTCCTCAGAAACTTTAAAAGCTAGAAGGGCCTGAACAGATATCCTACAAGTCCTGAGAGAACATAGGTGCCCAGCCAAACTACTATACCCAGCAAAACTCTCTATCAACATAGATGGAGAAAACAAGATATTCCATGACAAAATCAAATTTAAACAATATCTACCCACAAACCCAGCCCTACAGAAAATCCTAGAAGGAAAATTCCAACCCAGAGAAGAAAACTATACCCAAGAAAACAGAGGGAATAGAAAACCCCACAGACACTAAACCAAAAGAGGCACAGGACGATCACCTATACAAAACTAATGGGAAATAACAACCTCTGGTCACTAATATCCATCAAGATCAATGGACTCAACTCCCCAATAAAAAGACACAGACTTACAGACTGGATCCACAAGCAAGACCCGTCTTTTTGCTGCATGCAAGGAACACATCTCACTATCAAAGATAAACACTACCTCAGAGTAAAGGGCTGGGAAAAGGTTTTTCAAGCAAATGGACCCAGGAAGCAAGCTTGAGTAGCCATCCTAATATCGAACAAAACAGACTTCTAACTGAAGTTAATGAAAAAAGACAGAGAAGGGCATTATATACTCATTAAAGGGAATATTCATCAAGAGGACATCTCAATATTGAACATCTATGCCCCAAATACAAAGGCACCTACATTTGTAAAAGAAATGCATCTAAAACTTAAATCGCACATTGATCACAACACATTAGTAGTGGGAGACTTTAACACCCCACTCACAACAATGGACAGATCATCAAGACTGAGGCCAAACAGAGAAATATTGTGGCTAACAGAGATCATGAACCAAATGGACCTAACAGATATCTACAGAACGTTTCACCCAAACACAAAGGAATACACCGTCTTCTCAGCACCTCACGGAACCTTCTCCAAAATCGACCACATAGTGGGACACAAAGATAGTCTCAACAGATACAAGAAAATTGAAATAACACTTGTATCTTATCAGACTACCATGGAATAAAGCTGGTCTTCAACAGCAAAAGAATCAACAGAAAGCCTACACACACATGGAAATTGAACAACTCCTTACTGGATGACTACTGGGTCAGGGAAGAAATAAAGAAGGAAATCAAAGACTTCTTAAAATGCAATGACAATGAAGGCACAACATACCCAAACCTATGGGATACAATGAAAGCTGTGCTACGAGAAAAGTTTATAGCACTAAGTGCCTTCAAAAAGAAAATTGTGACAGCTCATATTAGCAAATTAACAGCTAAAATGGGTGAATTGGAAAAAAAAGAAGCAAACACTCCCAAGAGGAGCCAGAAGGCAGGAAATCATCAAACTTAGGGCTGAAATCAACAACTTAGAAACAAAAAGAACTATACAAAGAATCAATGAAACCAAGAGTTGGTTCTTCGAGAAAATCAACAAAATAGACAGACCCCTAGCCAAATTAACTAAAAGGCAAAGGGAAAGAACCCAAATCAACAAAATCAGAAATGAAAAGGGAAACATAACAACAGACATTGAGGAGATCCAGAGAATATTTGGGTCCTACTTTAAAAGTCTATATTCCACCAAATTTGAAAACCTAAGCGAAATGGACAATTTCCTCGATACATTCCATCTACCAAAACTAAATCAAGATCAGATTAACAGATTAAGCAGCCCTATAACCCCTAAGGAAATAGAAACAGTCATTAAAAATCTCTCAACCAAAAAAAGCCCAGGGCCAGATGGCTTTAGCATGGAATTCTACCAGACCATCAAAGAGGAGCTAACACCAATACTCTTCAAACTCTTCCACCACATAGAATCAGAAAGAACACTACCAAACTCATTCTATGAGGCCACAGTCACTGTGATTCCTAAACCACACAAAGACCCAACAAAGAAAGAGAACTTCAGACCAATCTCCCTCATGAACATAGATGCAAAAATACGTAATAAAATACTAGCAAACCAAATTCAAGAACACATCAAAAGTATCATACATCATGATCAAGTAGGCTTCATCCCAGGAATGCAGGAATGTTTCAACATACGAAAGTCTATCAACGTAATTCACCATATAAACAAGATGAAAGAAAAAAAAACACATGATAATCTCGCTAGATGCAGAAAAAGCATTTGAGAAAATCCAACACCCCTTCATGCTAAAAGTTCTGGAGAGAACGGGCATACAAGGACTGTACTTAGAAATAATAAAGGCAATATACAGCAAGCCAGTGGCTAGCATCAAATTAAATGGAGAGAAACTTGAAGCATTTCCTCTAAACTCAGGGACAAGACAAGGATGCCCACTTTCACTATATCTCTTCAATATAGTACTTGAAGTTCTTGCTAGAGCAATAAGACAACAAAAAGATATCAAGGGGATACAAATTGGAAATGAAGAAATCAAAATATCCTTATTTGCAGACGATAGGATAGTATGCATAAGCGACCCCAAAAAATTCCACCAGAGAACACTTACAGCTGATAAGCACCTTCAGCAAGGTTGCTGGATACAAAATTAACTCAAAAAAAATCAGAAGCCCTTCTATATACAACAAACAAATGTACTGAGAAAGAAATAAGGGAAACATCCCCCTTCACAATAGCCACAAACAACATAAAATACCAGGGGGTAACTCTAACCAAGCAATTAAAGGACCTATACAACAAGAACTTCAAGCCCCTGAAGAAAGAAATGGAAGAGGCCTTTAGAAGATGGAAAGATCTCCCATGCTCATGGATAGGTAGGATCAACATAATAAAAATGGCTATCCTACCAAAAGCAATATGTAGATTCAGTGCAATTCCTATCAAAATACCAACACAATTCTTTATAGACCTGAAAAGAGCTATTCTCAATTTCATATGGAACAACAAAAAGCCCAGAATAGCTAAATCAATCCTGTACAATAAAAAAGCATCTGAAGGTATCAACATCCCAGATTTCAAACTCTACTACAGAGCAATAACAGTAAAAACAGCATGGTATTGGTATAGAAACAGACCAATAGATCAATGGAATCGAATTGAAGACCCAAAAATGGACCCACACACTATAGCCAACTAATCTTTGACAAAGAAGCTAAAACCACACAATGGAAGAAGGACAGCATCTTCAACAAATGGTGCTGGTCCACCTGGATGTCCACTTGCAAAAGAATGAAATTAGACCCATACTTATCACCTTGTACAAAACTTAAATCCAAGTGGATCAAAGACCCTAACATAAGGCCAGTCACACTAAATCTACTAGAAGAAAAAGTGGGAGAAACCCTTGAACTCATTGGCACAGGTGACAACTTCCTGAACAGAACACCAACAGTTCAGGACCTGAGATCAACAATCAATTAATGGGACCTCATGAACCTGAAAAGCTTCTGTAAGGCAAAAGACACTGTCATTCGAACAAATGACAACCAACAGACTGGGTGAAAATCTTCACCAACCCAACATCTGATAGAGGGCTAATATCCAAAATCTACAAAGAACTCAAGAAACTAAATGCCAAGAAACCAAATAATCCAATAAAAAAATGAGAGACGGAGCTAAATAGAGAATTCACAAAGGAGGAATCCCTAATGGCCTAGAGACACCTGAAGAAATCCTCAATATCCTTAATCATCAGAGAAATGCAACTCAAGAAGACTCTGAGATTCCCTCTCACACCTGTCAGAACTGCTAAGATAAAGAGCTCAAATGACAACACATGCTGGCAAGGGTATGGAGAAAGGGGAACCCTACTCCATTGCTGGTGGGAGTACAGGCTTTTGCAACCACTATGGAGGTCAGTATGGCGATATCTTAGAAATCTTGGAATAGCTTTGCCTCAGGACCCAGCCAGCCATACCACTTGTGGGTATACACCCAAAGGACTCTTCACAGAGTCATAGGGAAGTCTCCTCATCTATGTTCATAGCAGCCTTATTTGTAATAGCTAGAAATTGGAAACAACCCAGATGTCCCTCAACTGAAGAATGGATAAAAAACTGTACTACATCTATACAATGGAATATTGCTCAGCTATCAGAAACAATGAAATTATGCAATTTGCAACCAAATGGATGGAAGTAGAGAAGCTCATCCTGAGTGAGCTAACCCAGACTCAGAAGGATGCACATGGCATCTATTCACTTATAGTAGGATTTTACCTATGTAGTACAGGATATCTTTACTAAAACCAACACACCAAAAGGAACATGGACATAGACTTTTTTTCTATTTCCTTTTTCGTTTTCCCTTCTTTTCATGTTGTTGTTCTTTGTTTTTGTGGGTTTGTGTGTTTGTTGGTCTTTTTTTAGTTTTCCCTTCATAGCAAGGAGACACCTTTCACTGGCGGTACTGCCTCGTAGGCCCCAAGAATATGAAGAGTCTCTTGACCCTCATATGACTCCTGAACTGTGGTGAGGGACTGTTATGCAGGGACACTCCACCCAAGAGGACCAAGAGGGAAGTATTATGGGGTAGAGGATGGGAGGGTGGGGCTGGGAAGTGGGGAAAGAGGACAATATGATATAGATATAACCTGAAGCAACAAACAAATAAATTTATTAATTTAAAAAAAGCAGGTAACAATTTTAAAACACTGTAAATAAAATAAAGGGTACAGCCGTTCAACCTGGTTTTATAAACCTCCAAGAGCCGAAAAAACTTAGAGCTAAGGTAAAATACATGAAATGTGTGGTGTTAGCCCATGCCTTTAACTTCAGCAGATACGGGAGGAGTACGATAGAGTTAGTTGTCTTATAAATTCTAGAATTACACGGAACAGGTTGGTGAGGGTGCACACCCTTAATCCCATCATTCAAGAAGAGTACACCCTTAATCCCAACACACTAGAGACAGAAACAGGCAGATCTCAGATCTCAGGGTCAGCCTGATAGAAAACAAACTGTAAATAGAGAAAAACTTTGATCCAGGAGTGGTGGAGCACATCTTTAATCCCTTCAGATGGGAACCACAAGCCTTTGATCCCAATAATTAGAATGCAGAGACAGACACATAGGATTTGGAAGGACTTAAGTTTAAAAGCTACTTACAAAAGGCCTACTCAATACAAACAAATTGTCCTTTGAGATCTCAAAATATATACACTAAGGCTTGTTTAGCACCAAAATAACTAAATAATTTCTTCTTTAATCCAGATTGGAAGATAATACTTTATATATTGTCAAAAAACCAAATTTGCTTCAGGGGAAATATTACCTGACTCCCCCCCCCCAAAAAAAAGGGGTAATTCCCCAGAGTTAGGATTAGGGCAGGGCTCTGTTCTTATCTTTCCAGGAGGTTTAAAGCATCCATTCAAGGAATCCACGGACAACTGGACCACGGAAGCCTCAACAGAAGACAGAATCAGACACCAAAGAAGATAAGTGGCCCAGATGATTCAGCCTTGCAGACTCCCTCAATAGCTGTTTCCATCAAAATCTACAACCACAACAACTCAAAATCGCTAAGATCGTTCAGCTCCACACACTGCCCCAGCCAGAACTTCAGTAAAGCCTGGAAGTTCAGCTTCTGTCTACAAACTTCTTAGGATATCTAAACAGCTGAGCACAAAAGGACTGAATATAAAAGGATTGTACTAACATTTTTAACCATTTTTCCATTCTGGTTCGGGCCCCAAACAGGTTTAATACGACCCAAATCAGCAGGAAGTCATTTTAAGTGAGTGATGTCCCATGCCCAGAGGGTGGGGAGGGTTTTTCTCCCCCCCTTTTGGTTATTTCATGGATAATAGAAAACTTTGTTATTTAGGGGAAGAGACTACAAGCTGTTAATAGGTCTTGTTAAATTGATTTTGGAGATTAACCCAGGGACTTTCTTCTTTTTCTTTTCTGTATCCTTCTTTCTCTCCTATGTAGGAGTGCACAGACTTGAAAAAAATAGGACATAGACATAGTATGGGAAGGACCAAGAAGAAGGGACAGATTATTGAATATGCCCTTATACCTTTGTATATTGATACAAAATTAGTAGTATATTTGGCTAAAGTGGTATTGACCATTGTATATTGTGCAAAATTAAGATTGTATTGGACTACATTGGTATTGATCTTTGTATATTGATACAAAATTAAAAGTAACGCTTCTTAAAGGTATTGTACCTAGTGATATATAAAAATGTAATGTGAAGCTCAGGCCTCTTGATACCAACCGTCATAAACCGTTTAGGATAGTTAAGAAATACAAACTCCTAGTCATGCAAGCGTTTCATTTTGTTAGCTGCTATGACAGTCTATCACAGATATTCTCTAAGCTACTCAGAAATCAAATTTTTAAGAGACAAGCAACATTTGCTTATCTAAATACAAGAGATAGATAGGGCATCTTCAAAAACCCCAAGAGATCTGCAGAATATGGCATTTAAAGATCTTTTCTTAAATTAAGATTTTTTTTATATCAATACATATCAGCTCCTTACAGCACCCCCTCTTCTACTCCAAGTAGAAGATGAGCATCGAAGAATCTCTAGTGTGAGATGGTTGAATTGTGGCAAGCCTATCTCTTGGCATGAAAAACCCCTTGCTTCAACTGTAGACAGACTGCTGTCCAAAAAGGACAAAACTTAGTAGCAGAGAAGTTGACAGCCTAGCTCTGCCAAGACAGGGTAGGTAAGTCCTTCATAATCACTGCTCTACAATCAATGTCTGCTTGAGAAATGGGACCAAAAGGCTTAAGATTGATGCTGTAATGTATGGAGAGAAAACAGGAACTGTCCAGGCATCCGCTGATATGTCATTTTTTTAGTTTTGCATGATGCAGGCCCTGTACTTCCTACATAATCAGATATATTTATCCCTCTCAGGTCTCTGAGGTGGTTGAAGAATAGATAGCTAGAATCTCATAGTTAAATTTTGAGTTGTTTAGGAATCAAGAGGGTGTTCTGGATCTAGGAAAATGTTTTTAAAATAATGATGCAAGTTAGTATGAAAGCTGAGTCAGATATATAACTTTTAACTCATGGAGATGGTTAGATGGTAGAATGTTAAAATCTGGGGCCAAATATGTATGAACTGGACATTGGGAATATATGCTGGGCCATTTAACTCTCATAAATGTGGCGTATTTATTTCTGTTGTTTTGTATAGTATTTACTGTTATAAGAGAAGGAACTATTTGTTGGACAGAAAGGGGGAGCTGTTGGGGGGTAGAGAGTGGAAGGGTGGGTCAGGAAGGGGGAATAGGGAAGGGATTGTGACTTGGATGTAACTTGAAGAAATAAAAAAATAAAGTATATAAAATATATTAAAGGAGGAATCTGGGGCAAGAAAGGATGTGAAGGAGAGTTTATCTGAATGTTTTCTTGGAGAAATTTCCAAATGCCAACAGAGAGCAAATTTACATTTCAAAGAAGTCCATAATGCTATAGATCAGAAAGCCCTTTTCCTGTTAATGTCAAAGCATTACAAAAGAAAGATGCCTGGGGATAGACCAGGAAATGTTCATGAGACATCAATTCTTCTTTACAAACAAGTCAGGAAAGCTGGGAGCTGAACAGGTTGCACCACCCAGGAAAGAGCATGCCATGGCCAAAGGTCAGCCCTGAAAACATGCATACAAGTGACATTATATAGAATGAGCAGGTTCTAGTTAGGAATATGTATGCATATACACATACATAATGGAGGTTGGGGAAATATGGGGCAGGGTCAAGAGGGAGCAAATTGAAGGGAAACATTCAAATATATTATAATCTTAATAATAAAATTAATAAAAGAAAGGATGGAAGGAAGTAAGGAAGATGTGAAATGGATGCCTTTAGGTAACCGAGTTGCAACAATGGATGTGGTCTCACAGATCTAATGGGACAAAATAGAACAATTCCACTCTCATGAGCTTCTGCTGAATTAAACAATTTGATATGTAGGTCTTGAAAGGACATTCCATATGTAAGAAAGACGAATTGTCCATATCATAAGTGTGTAGCTGAGATGTTCTTCTCAATATTGAGCTACAAAAAATATCTGTGAGTAAACTAGGAATTTGGAGAAAATAAATATAAATAAATTTTAATCTTTGAAAAAGAAAAAAATGGAATTTTAAATAAAGGGACACAAATGGCAATGGCATAGAAATGCAAAAACTGTTGGGGAGGTAGTTTGGAAAAATGTGTACATCCATATGAGCAGAAAAAGAACAGGTAGCAACATGATGACAGGGATATAGATAATTAGTATTAAGAAGGAGGATAAGGGGAACATGACATAAAAAAGGGGGAAAAAAGCATATATTGGCTGTCCCTAGCCCCTCCCCCATACACACATAGGAGATAGGCAACTTGGCCTTCACACAGATCCCTTAGCAAGTGGTGTTGGTGTCTATCAGAGATTCTGTTGATTGTTAGTAGAACACCTTACCCTAGCTGTGCTGCCATGTTGGGCTCCAGTGAGAGAGGAAGCTCTTAGCCCTTATGTAACTAAGGACTGTGGGGGCTTTAGGTGTGTGGGGCCCCCCTCACCTGAGGAGAAAGAGAGGAAGGAGAGGGGAAAGAGGATGGTAGTGTGAGACTGTGGGGGGGAGAATGGAGGGAGCTGTGATTGAGATACAACTTGAATTAATAAATAAATGTTAAAAACATAAAATGTCAAGTATGAAAACAAACTGTATCAAATTGTGGCTATATTTGAAAAATTAAAGAATGAGACTATGTATTCTGATATACTGTAATGTGGTTGACAGTAGCTCAAAATGTAAAATGGCCTGGATAGGTACATGGGTGGGGCTTAAGCTCAGATCGGATCATTTATTTTAAGCAATACATTTAAAAAGCAATAAGCATGATCAAATTTCCATAAAATTTAACATATGAATTAATAATCTTAGAATATTTTACAGTTGATTGTTTTTAATGCCTCTTTTATGTCTTTGGTGTAAAAACATTGTGACATGTTTGTGGTATGTGTTAATGTATAAAGTGCACATGTACCACTATGGATATGAAGGTAAGTCCCCCTTTTCATCACTCTGTGTGTCATGATGACTTGCCAGTAAATTCCTTGGATTCTTTCTTCTCTCCTTGCCTTCTTATTGTAGAAACACTGGGATTTATGGATTCATTCTTCTGCTTCTGGTTTTATGTGAGTTTTGAGCATCTGAACTCATGATCTAAAGCCACTGCAGAATGTATTTTATGGATTGTGCCACATGGCTTGTCCCACCTTAGTATCTACATTTATGTAAGTCAAAGCATCCCTTCTCTTTGAACGATTTCAATTAAATTTTGCTGTGCTAGCATGTGTGTAAATACTGATTTAATATTCTCTTTCAATCATTCCATACACTTAAGAATATTGTGGCAATTGACTTTCCATCACAGGACACATTTTAAACAATAAATTAGAAGTCAAAGTTCCAAGGAGACAGCAAGACTTTAAACACTAATATGTGAATATTTAATGCTTAGACTCAATGAAGTTTTATTTTGAATTAAAGACTTGTAGTTTGTGATTTATGGAATATTAATGCTGGACACTGTCTATACACATTTACATTCTGATCCTTTGGTCAATATGTTTTACCATTTTAAGGAAAATGACATTCATAGTGAACTTTCACATTTTTTTACTTGTAAAACTAAGAATTGGAAATATAATGACATAACATTGAGGAATTCATTTTGAATTCATGAACTTAAAAATATAACTCTTGCTGATTCTGTGTCTGTATTATGCATAGATTTAATTTAAATAAAATCTAAAAACTCACTACTAAACAATGTGTAAATTTATTTTAAGTACTATAATTATGTGTAATACATTTACAACATATTATGAATAGAGATCTGTTACTAATTAACTTTCAGGAATTTTTTCTGAATGTGCCTTCTATTTGCATGGAAATTCTACATTAAAAGCTGTAATAAACCACTCACTGGGAAACTGTAGAACTTACCACCCAGAGAAACAGGTGGACTACCTTCACTCTCCCTCCTCCCTCAGCCTTATCTCAAAGTCTACAGACTATCTGGGCCAATCTCCCCTTTCTCTCTGTCTGCATCTCCAGCAGATCTCCAATACAGCCTTCTTCAACACTGCATTCTTTTCTTTCAGTCAACAACTTGCACAACCATTCTCTGGAAACTTTTGGCCATGTGCAGCTATGGAAGTAGGTGGGAAATCTTCACTCTGTCTTTCCTCTTCTCCAAATCAAATCACCACCCTTACAATCAACCTAGCGGCAGACAATCTGATGTGGCCTCTGCTGCTTCTCTGACCCCATTCCTAGGGATCTACAGAGATCCTAATGAGTAATGGTGCTTTCCTCCCTCTGTGAAGCAAATAAAACTATCCCCATACATTCTTGTTCATCCTATTTGTAAATGTTAGTTCCCAATACTTAGAAACACTTTCAACCCTGAATCTCCAGTGGCCTCACCTGGCGCTATCTCAAAGAATTCCCAGGCAACCCAAACCATTACACTCTGATAAGAAGCAAAAGGACGGTAGAAATCAAGGAACAGAACACTCACCCAACAAAGACAACAGGAGATACAAGCATTTAGAATTATAATCATAACAAACCCAGGTGTTTAGATACCTGAAAACACAAACAAAAACAGCTCAGACAATATGCGTATACTAGAACTAGTGTTCTACTAAATTATGCTGTAAGAAATGTAATATATCAAAATACATTATAAGGACTTCAAAATAAAATTTAAGACCCTGCATGATGTCATAAGTTGAATAAATGAATAAATTCATTAACGAAATCTGTGAATGCATAAACAATGAAATGAAAAGAAAATCCTTCAAAATTTGTAAATGGAGATAAAAATCAATAAAGAAAATCCAAACTGAGTAAAAACTAAAAATGAAAAATTTAGGAAATCAAACAGGAACTCCTGAACCAAACCATACCTACAGAATATAAAAGATAGAAGAGAGAATCTCAAATACTGAAGACAAAAATCAAAGAAATGGATACGTCAGACAAAGAAAATGCTAAATCAAAAAGAAAATCAAGGCACAAAGCATACAAACATTATAGAAAGACCAAATATATGAATATTAAGATTAAAGTAAGAAAAAAAAACATATCAAAGGCTGAGAACATGTTTTGAATAAATCATAAAAGAAATTTTTTTTTTACCTAAAGAACACTAAGTAGATTTGACAAGAAATGAAATTTCCCCTCACACATAATAATCAAAGCACTAAAAACATGGAACCAGCATTATTGGTTGTTTCTTGCAACTCCTGAATTTAGAAGGTTTCTGAAAGAAAGACGTCAGACTGTGACTGACCTATATGGCCAACTACGTACTCTCAGTGGTTTTGTGGATGCCAAAGGCTGATCCTTGACACTTCTTCAATTTCTTTCTTCAAGTACTTGAAGTTCTTGTCATTCAGGTCTTTCACTTGCTTGGTTACAGTTACCCCCAGCTATTTTATATTGTTTGTTGCCATTGTGAAAGGTGTAGTTTCCCTAATTTCTTCTCAGACCCCTTTTTTTTTGTATAAAGAAGGGCTTCTGATATTTTTTTAATTAATTTTGTATCCAGCCACCTTGATTAAGTTGTTTATCAGCTGTAAGAGTTCTCCAGTTGAATTTCTGAGGTCATATATCTATGCTAGCATATCGTCAGCAAATAGGGATAATTTAACTTCATAGTTTCCAATTTGTATCCCCTTGATGTCCTTGTCTTGTTTGAGTTTAGAGGAAGTGCTTCAAGTTTCTCTCCATTTAATTTGTTGTTGGCTGCTGGTTTGCTGTTTACTGCACATACTGGTGAGGTTGTAGAGAAAGGGAAACACTCCTCCATTGCTGGTGGGAGTGCAAGCTTGTACAACCACTATGGAAATCAGTCTGGCCATATCGTAGAAAACTTGGAATAGCTCTACCTCAAGACCCAGTCATACCACTTCTGGGTATACATCCAAATGATTCATCAAACCACAAGGCTGTTTCCTCATCTATGTTCATAGCAGCCTTATTTGTAATAGCTAGAAACTGGAAAAAACCCAGATGTCCCTCAACCGAGGAATGGATAAAACAAGAACAAAACAAACAAACAACAACAACAAAACTGTTGTACATCTACACAATGGAATACTAATCAGCCAACAGTAACAACAAAATGATGCAATTTGCAGCCAAATGGATGGAACTAGAGAAGCTCATCCTGAGTGAGCTAACCCAGACTCAGAAGTATGCATATGGCATCTATTAACTCATAATCAGATTTTAGCCATATAGTACAGAATAACTATACTACAACCAATGCACCAAAGGCAACAGGAACATAGACTTGTTTTCCTATCAGTAAGACAATTTGCCCTAGTGGTGCTGACTTTTAGGCCCCCAGTGTATGAGGAGACTATTGGTCCTCATATGACTGCTAAACTTGTGCCCAGGCTGCTACTGTGGATAGAGGCCTGGCTCTGCTCATGAAGGGATAAATGGCCAAGGGGTGATTTTGAAGTAGGCAACTCTGCTGCACCCACAGCCAGTGTGACAATACCCTATCTTCAGCCACCTCCACACATGTGGCAAGTGGGACTCACCATAAGAAAGGGGGAGGAATTATACCCTCGGCCCTGACTAGAGACCCATAAAGACTTGGTCAGGGGACTGATATTTAGGGACACTCCATTCCATAGGAGTGGGATGGAAGGGATAGGGGGTAGAGGGTGGGAGTGTGGAACTGGGAAGGGTGGAAAGAGGGCCCTGTGATGGAGATGTAACCTGAGGTAATAAATAAAAATTAAAAAAAACAAATATTCAGATATAAGTGAATATATGATTTTTTTCCCTAGTTCTATCCATTTAGCTGCAAACTTCCCAATTTAATTTCTAATGACCAAATGAAGCATCCTCTACCAAATCTGGGTTTTATCTAAAGAAGTCATTGACCAAAGAGGTGCCATGGAAACTTCCAGACAACTGAAGCTATTGTCAAGGTTGTTGGTTTCTGTCTACAACATAATCTGAAGATCCTATTGTAGAAGACGATACCTACACAACTCCCTGAACAAGAAGAATTCAAGCAGATGCCATTTGCATAGCTTTTACCCCTAAGCACTAGTGTTCTTGATACTAGAAGTTACTTGGTACAATTCTAAAGGAGAAAGGTATACACCAACACAGCTATAAACCTTTGATCTTCAATGGTTTCCTGATCTCAAGATATGTTAGTATAATAGTGGCGCAAAGTTTGTAGGCATTATCAACCAATCTGTTGTATGTAAACCTATTCTATACCATGGAACCTATTTCTTACATTGCTGGAGTGACCAATAACCTGAAAGAGAGAGTCCAGGCTCCTAAGGAAAAAACAAATACCAGTCCCAAACCCTAACTGAGAATGTAACTCCAACTGATAATCACTTTCAACTGAAAACTTAATTTCCTTCAAGCCACTCTCACTGGTGTAGCAAACCACGTAATGGTAGGCCCAATGGTCAGCAGTAGGTGGCCAACACACAGAAAAAAAAAAATTCAACAGAATTCCATATTGTTTCAAAATGTGTCAAAACTTTTTTTTTAATATTATATTCTTTAATCATATACTACAGCTTCAAGAATTTTGTTTTTATGGTATTTTATTTTCCTTCTATGTTCTTTTTACATAATGTTTATTTATTACATTGTTACATCTCCATCATAGTGTACTCTTTCCACCCCTCCCAGTTCCACCCCCCTCCCCAGCCTCTTCTCCTTCTCACACCCACCCACTTCTCTGATGTGGAGTATCCCTACACATCAGCCCCTCTTAGTTCAGCAGTCATATGAGAGTAAGAGCTTCCTCTGGCACTGGGGGCTTACATGGCAGCAACCCTAGGGCAAATTGTCCCATTGATAGGTAACAAAGTCTATGTTCCTCATCTGTTTGGTATGTTGGTTATAGGATAGTTATCCTGTACTATATGGATAAAATCCAATTATAAGTGAGTAGATGCCATGTGCATCTTTCTGAATCTGGGCTAGCTCTCAGGATGAGCTTTTCTAGTTCCATTTGGCTGCAAATTACATGATTTCCATGTTTCTGATAGTTGAGTAGTATTCCATTGTGTAAATGTACCACAATTATTTTATTCATTTGTCGGTTGAGGGACATCTGAGTTATTTCCAGTTTCTGGCAATAACAAATAAGGCTGCTATGATAGATGAGGATGTGTCCTTCTGGTTTGGTGAGGAATCATTTGGGTAGATTCCCAGAAGTGGTATGGCTGGATCTGAAGGTAGGGCTATTCCATGTTTTCTAAGATATCATCAGAATGATTTCCATAGTGGTTGTACAAGTTTGCACTCCCACCAGCAATCAGTAAGTGTTACCCTTTCTTCTCAACCTCACCAGCATGTGCTGTCATTTGAGTTTTTGATCTTAGCCATTCTGACTGGTGTGAGATGGAATCTCAGAGTCATCTTGAATTGCATTTCTCTGATGATTAAGTATGTCTTAAATTGTCTCACTGCCTTTAGAAATTCCCCCTTTGTGAATTCTCAGTTTAAATCTGTTTTCCATTTTTTGGTTGGATTATTTGGTTTCTTGGTGTTTAATTTCTTGAGTCTTTATAAAATTTGGATATTAGTCCTCTATCAGAAGTACGGTTGGTAAAGATCTTTTCCCAATCTGAAGGTTGCTATTTTGTTGCAGAGACAGTGTTCAGTACTTTACAGAACTTTTTCGGTTTCATGAGGTCCCATTTATTGATTGTTGGTCTTAGTGCCTGAGCTATTGGTGTTCTGTCCAGGAAGTTGTCAACTGTGCCAATGAGTTCAAGGCTTTTCCCCCCTTTCTCTTCTATTAGATATGTCTAATAGTGTATTGGGCTTTATGGTAAGGTCTTTGATCCATTGTTATACATCAATATACTATAAGCATTCATACTTGCCAGATTGTTTACAATTTCACAGTATCACACACACACACACACACACACACACAAATCTAACAACTTCCATGTACAGAATTTTATGTGAACATGTACTTTTATTTTTTTAATGATGTGTTCATATATTCAGTGAATGGTTAATGACTAAATTTATCTTCCTTTGCTTTAAATTCACTATTCCTTTAAATGTGCCAATTTTTCCTAAATAATTGAAATAGCTATTTATTAATTTCTGAGACTAGTTAAGCTCTTCTCCATACAATTGCTTTTCAATTGATTCAGATTGATTGTTCAAAAGGTATAAATCAATGCTTCATTTCTCACTTTCTTTTTTGTTATAAAATCTGTCAATGCCTTCTTATTTTATTATAACATTCAAGTTTATGATGAATATTAGATGCCATTGCCTCCAGTTGTAACTTCTATGATCCTGATATTGTTAATGATTTGTAGTATATCTATTTGTTATGCACTTGTACCAGCTCTCTTCTTATCTATCAAATTTAATGCTATGCTATCACTCTAGAGTTAAAAAACAAAAGGACGCTTTTTCAAAAAATAAAATTATGACAACTATTTACCTGTATATATAGCATAAATGATAATTGATTAAATTTTTCTTTTACATGTCATTGTGTTTTATTCACTCCTGTATATGTTAAAAATAAAAAGAAGTAGCTGATTAATGATGGTAAACATTGAGTATTTATACATATTAATAAAACACTGAAAACTATGTGTATGCTTTTAACTAAAGTATGATGTAATTTCTGATATGTAAAGTCTCATTGGAAAGAAATACACATATTTTATATCTACACTTATATTTAGAAACAATAGATTTTAAATATATGCAGGATAATTTTTCACATAAAGTAATGCATCAGAACTTAATATCTGGAAGCAACTGCTTAAATCAAAGTTGACACAAGGAAGCAAACACTTCCAAGAGGAGCAGAAGGCAGGAAATCATCAAACTTAAGGCTGAAATCAACAACTTAGAAACAAAAAGAACTATACAAAGAATCAATGAAACCAAGAGTTGATTCTTCGAGAAAATCAACAAAATAGACAGAACCTTAGCCAAATTAACTAAAAGACAGAGGGAGAAAACCCAAATCAACAAAATCAGAAATGAAAGGGGAGCAATAACAACAGACATTGAGAAAATTTGGATCCTACTTTAAAAATCTATACTCCACCAAATTTGAAAACTTAAGTGAAATGGACAATTTTCTTGATAGATTCCACCTACTGAAGCTAAATCAAGATCAGATAAACAGGTTAAACAGCCCTATAACCCTTAAGGAAATAGAAACAATCATTAAAAATCTTCCAACCCAAAAAAGCCCAGGTCCAGATGGCTTTAGCACAGTAATCTACAAGACCTTCAAAGAGGAGCTAACACCAATACTCTTCAAACTCTTTCACCAAATAGAATCAGAAAGAACATTGCCAAACTCATTCTATGAGGCCACAGTCACACTGATTCCTAAACCACACAAAGACACAACAAAGAAAGAGAAATTCAGACCAATCTCCCTCATGAACATAGATGCAAAAATACTTAATAAAATGCTAGCAAACCGAATTCAAGAACACATCAAAAGTATCATACACCATGATCAAGTAGGGTTCATCCCAGAAATGTAGGGATGGTTCAGCATACGAAAGTCTATCAACGTAATTCAATATTAAACAAGATGAAAGAAAAAAACCACATGATAATCTCGCTAGATGCAGAAAAAGCATTTGACAAAATCCAACACCCCTTCATGATAAAAGTTCTAGAGAGAACGGGCATACAAGGACTGTACCTAGAAATAATAAAGGCAATATACAGCAGGCCAGTGGCCAACATCAAATTAAATGGAGAGAAATTTGAAGCATTTCCTCTAAACTCAGGGACGAGACAAGGATGTCCACTTTCACCATATCTCTTCAATATAGTACTTGAAGTTCTTGCTAGAGCAATAAGACAACTAAAGGAGATCAACAGGATAAACATTGGAAAAAAAGAAGTCAAATTATCTCTATTTGCAGATGATATGATAGTATACATAAGTGACCCCAAAAATTCCACCAGAGAACTCTTACAACTGATAAACACCTTCAGCAAAGTGGCTGGAAACAAAATTAATTAAAAAAAATCAGAAGCCCTTCTTTATACAACAAACAAATGGGCTGAGAAAGAAATAAGGGAAACAACCCCCTTCACAATAGCCACAAGCAACATAAAATACCTGGGGGTAAATCTAACCAAGCAAGTAAAGGACCTGTACAACAAGAACTTCAAGCCCTTGACGAAAGAAATGGAAGAGGCCTTTAGAAGATGGAAAGATCTCCCATGCTCATGGATAGGTAGGATCAACATAATAAAAATGGCTTGAACGAGAAAAGCTCATCCTGAGTGAGCTAACTCAGACTCAGAAGGATTCATATGGCATCTATTCACTTATAGTAGGATTTTAGCTATAGAGTAGAGGATATTGATACTACAACTAACACACCAAAGGGAACATGGACATAGACTTTTTATTTTTTAATTTTATTTATGTTTTCTATGTTTTATCCTTTTTTATCTGTTTGTCTGCTTATTTGTTTGTTTGTTTTTTTATTTCTCTCTCCCAGGCAATGAGACACTTTTCACTGGTGGTACTGCCTCGTAAACGTCCAATGAATGAGGAGGCTCTTGGCCCTCATAGACCTCTGAACTGAGATGAGGAACTGTTATATAGGGACACCCCACCCCAGGTAAATGGGATGGAAAGGTTAGGGTATAAAGAAAAAAAATGAAATGTGAAGTTTCGGCCTTTTGCTACTAATTGTCATAAACTGTTTAGGATAATTAAGAAATGCAAACTAATAGTCATGCAAGCCGGTCATTGTGTTAGGTACTATGACAGTCTATTATAGTTATTTTCTAAGCTAATCAGAAATAAAGCTGCTAAGAGACAAGCAACATATGCTTATCCTAATATAAGAGATAGATAGGGCTTCTTCAAAAACCTCAAGAGATCTGCAGAATATGGCATTCAAAGAAGTTTTCTTAATTTTAGATTTTTTTTATATCTAGATATATCAACTCCTAACAGCACCCCCTAATCTACTCCAAATAGAAGATGAGCATCGAATAACCTCCAGTGGGAGATGATTGAATTAGTCACAAGCCTATCTCTTGGCAGGAAAAACCCCTTGCTCCAACTGTAGACAGAATGCTGTCCAGAAAGGACAAAACTTGGAAGCAGGTAAGTCGACAACCTGGCTCTGCCAAGACAGGGTAGGCAAGTCCTTCATAATTCCTGCTCTACAATCGAAGTCTGTCAGAGAAACAGGGCCAAAAGGCTGAAGATCGATGCTGTCGTGTATGGAGAAAAAATGGGAACTGTCCAGGCAGCCACTGGTATGTCATTTCTTAGTTTTGGAAGCTGCAGGGCCTGCACTTCCTTTATAATCAAATATATTTATCCCTCTCAGGTCTCTGAGGTGGCTGAAGAATAGATAGCTAGAGTCTCATAATTAAATTTTGAGTTGTTTAGGAGTCAAGAGAGTGTTATAGATCTAGGAAGATGTTTTTAAAATTGTGTTGCAAGTTAGTATGAATGTTGAGTTAGATATAGAACTTTAAACTCATGGAGATGTTTAGATAGTAGAAAGTTAAAGTCAGATACCAAATACATATGGACTGGACATTGGGAATGTACGCTAAGCCATACAATCCTCATAACTGTGGCCTAATTACCTCTGTTGTTTTGTGTTGTATCTATTTTTATAAGAGAAAGAACCATTTGTTTCACTGAAAAAGGGAACTGTTGGGGGAAATAAGATATACCTTAAACTTAAAAAAAAGGGGGGGAAGAGAATGGGGGGTTGAATGTGGGAGGGTGGGACTGGAGGGGCGAGTAGGGAGGGGAATGTGATTGAGATGTAACTTGAAGAAATAAAAAATAAATTATTAAAAAAATAAACAAATATTTTTTTAAAAAGTTCACACACAATTGTGTCAAAGCAAAATTTTCTCTAATTATTTTTTTAAATAATTTATTTTTTTTTCTTCAAGTTACATCTCAGTAACAAACCCCTCCCTATTCCCCCTTCCTATCCCGCCCTTCCACCCTCTTCCCCCCAGAGGTTTCCCCTTTCAGTCCAACAGATGGTTCCTTCTCTTATAACAGTAAGTATTATACAAAACAATAGATATAAATATGCCACATTTATGAGAGTTAAATGGCCCAGTATACCTTCCCAATGTCCAGTTTATACATATTTGGTCCCTGACTTTAACATTCTACTATCTAACCATCTCCATGAGTTTAAAGGTCTATATGTGACTCAACATTCATACTATCTTGCAACACACTTTTAAGAGTATCTTCTTAGATCTATAACACCCTCTTGATTCCTAAACAATTCAAAATTTAACTATGAGACTCTAGCTGTCTATTCTTCAACCACCTCAGAGACCTGAGAGGGATAAATATATTTGCTTATATAGGAAGTGCAGGGCCTGCAGCTTCCAAAACTAAGAAAGAACATACCAATGACTGCCTGGACAGTTCCCGTTTTCTCTCCATACATTCCAGCATCAATCTTCAGCCTTTGGGTCCTGTTTCTCTGACAGACATTTGTTGTAGAGCAGGGATTATGAAGGACTTACCTAACCTGTCTTGGCAGAGTTAGGCTGTCGACTTCCCTGCTACCAAGTTCTAATTATTTTTGTATTGTTGCAAGCAAATAATTACAGGTTGTTATTAACCTAAATCCTAATCGGTAAGCTAATTAATTGAACATAGTTATATTCAATTCAAAAATTATTATAAAGAAGGAAAAAACAACCTCTATTCTATTGAACAGAGTATATATTCTACTCAATTCAAAAAAGCATGATATCAGCCAAGGCAATGATTAAATGGTCAAGTTGTTTTCTCCATGAACAAGAGGACTCCTAATTCCACCCTCAGAACACAGAAAAAAAGGTAAGCATGGAGCAAAATGGCAGGCTAAACTAAATATATCCATGATCTGTTCCTCTATGGATAATATGGAGAAGCAATCATGGAATATTCCTGACATCAACTTTGGACTTCTGCATGTACACACACTTACAAACATGTAGATGTCCACAAAATCTGTGAAGACGTATACAAACATACATGCACCTCAGACACATATGCATAAAAGAGAAAAAAAGCTTCCTGTTCTAGATATGTTTTCCATATTGTTGAGAAACCTCAAACCTGTACAAAGAACTGCAGGAACCAATGAATGCTGAGATCAAGAGATAGTCTTTCCAAAGAAAAGCACACAAATTAGTTTTCCCATAACAAATAAATAGTAACTCTTGAAAATGTATACATGATTAACATTACACACATTGAGCAGGTTACATTTAGAATTGTAAATGTACATAACACATGCACATAATAACAGTTAATGAAAAAACAGGATATAAATTTGAAAAAGTGCATGTAGGGAAGATTTGATTTCTATTTCTCCAGAAACAGCTTTTTTTTTTTTCTTTTTTAGAAAGAAAAAGACAGAGAGGCAGGGGGTGGAGTGATACACAGAAAAAAAAAACATGAAAGAATATAATGTTGGGTTGCTAGGGAAGGTAGGACAATCTAGGAAGAGATACAGGAGGGGAAAAACTGATTCAAATATATCTGTAAAATATTAGTTCATAAATAAAATAATTAAAATAAAATGACTTGAAAATAAACTCAAAAAGACTTGATAATGTTCACACTTGAATGGTGTAAGTTAATTATCATATTGCTTTATGTTGATGTGCATATTTTTGTGTATGTAATCATTCATATATTTTTCTATATATATACATATATATATGTCTGTATAAACACAAGACATTTTCTCTTCAGAATGAGGAAAAGGCATGAGGATCATAGAATATATAATCGATTGGATTTAAATTGCCTAACATTTTCCCTAGAAGCTCCTGAAAAGTCTAGTAGAAGAAAGTTAAGCAACTGACATCTTTCAAATATCATCAACTATTTGATAAATGATTTAAGTTGTGATGATCTGTGCAAATAATATACTGGAAGACTGTTAGAATAGTATTCTCTCTGTTTTTAATAATTACCAAATTATTAGGAAGCTATCATTGCATTTATTGCACAAAGTGCTAAAATATACAGTCGCTGAAGTCATAATAAAATAATATTAACTTAGTTAATATTTTTTAATATGTTGTTGCTAGGGAGCCTCCACCATAATGAAGCTAAGTAAATTAATGCTCATATATTTGTTTAATTTTGGAGCTTTACTTTTACCATGTAATTTATTCTAGTGTGCTAATCTCATATCACAATCCCACATACAACTTATAATTAACTTAGTCAGTC
>CAJQZJ010034276.1:559696-572038 GCA_907164525.1 Lophiomys imhausi | reverse complement strand
CTCAGGTTAAGAGATGTTGAGGCAGAAGGAGGGTCAGACTTCTTCCTATGCTGTTAGCTAGGGTTTTGGAAAGGCGCTGGTCCCTGCCTTCCTGCAACAGCAGGCATCATACAGCCCAAAGTGATACCTATGCTTCTTTTTTTGAAGTAGCAAAATACTATTATAATTTTGTCTATACCTACACTTGTTTTGTTTTTACATTGCAAACTATGAAAATAATAATTCTGTCTATGTAAGCTACATTTACATGTTGATGTACATTCATTTATTATATAAGAAAACATGTTCATGCAAACATAAGCTTGTGCCAGAGAGGTGCACTGTTTAACAATATTTAATTGAAAAACATTATCAGTGAGCAACTAGCATATAATCCCAGTTTGTTTGTTGTTTGTTTTTTGAACAGTAAACACTTTTACTAAATGAGCTGGGGATGATGACTTATTTGCATTTCTATGCTTTGATCTGCCTCAGAACTCCAGCTTCTCAGTGTCTAGCACTTAGCCATTTCCTTTACCGCAAGGCAATGAAGGGAACAAACTTGTGCTGCTGGAAATGCTCTTTCAGAAAACTGACAATTTTTCCTTTTCTTACATTTATTTGGAATTTAAAAAATCAAGATATGTTTAAAACATGTTCTGCCTCAACATTTGGCTTGGTCCCTTCTTGAAGTCCAGAGGCAGTGCACTTAGGATTCATAACACTGTCTCTACTGTGCCGTCAGTAAGCATGATGTGTTCTTCACCAGGGTCTTGGTGTTGACCAGCTTGTTACTGGATGCTTGTGGACCAGTTCTGTATTGTATGCTCATGGCTTGATGTAAGAAGAGAGATCAGCATTAGCGTTCTGCTCAGCACACATAGTAATAAACGGCCACCTAAGTTGTTATCTTTAGACCCAAAGGTAGATGCATCACTCAAGATTTATCAGGGTAACTTGCTTTTGTAGTAATGACAACTGTACAAAGATGCACAAGTGCTCAATGTGCAGAGAATAAAAGACACTGAAATGTTGAGCTCCAAACTGAACATCCATGTCACTTCTATCCCCAAGGCTCAGGGATAATTGCAGAAGAGTGAACAAAAAAATTATTTGTCAGAAAAGGATATTTGTCAACAAATGGTATTTGACAGACATGATGATGCATTTTCACACATGAATTTCCATTGGCTTTGATTGCATGTGTAAAACCTACGAAAGACAAAAGCAATACAAATCCCATAAAGGATAGGTACGCGGTCAGGATGACTGATCACTAGCTATTGGCAGTCAATGGCTACAGTGAGAGAGACGGTTATTTTCTACCTACGTCGCAAGAAATACTTCCGCACAACGTTTCCATACAGACGATAATAAGTGGGCTTGGTGACTTTTGTTCTTGGTTTTCTTGTTATTTTGTTTGTTTGTTTTTTTTAAGGAGAGAAAGAACATTAAATTGTGTGGTGAAAATTCTAGGCGAGATAGGGGAGAAACTGGGAGGTGGTTTTAACAGAAACACATTAAATCTGTGTTTGAATAGAAAATAAAGTATTTTAAAATATCCTTAAATGAAACAGTTGCATCAATTGATCTGTAAATTCCATGATTTAATTTTTCTTTATAATTGAAGAGAATGTCTTTGGGTATATGTTTACCCATTTTGTTCTTTCTAACTCATCGGTTGATGGTTCATATAGATGGTCCCTTTCCCTAGCTATTTGGAAAAAAGTTGCAATTGACAGGGCTGAGCAAGTGTGTCTGTAATAGTTTATCAAATCTTAATGGTATGTGCAAAGGAATAGTACACCTGTGTTACATGGTGAATCTATCTTTAGCTTTTCGAGAAAAATTTCACACTTATTTCCTATGAATGCAAGAGTTTCTAATACCATTACCTGTAAATCAATTTTCCCTTTTCCCCACAACCTCACCAGCATTCGTTGATCAACCCCTTCAGCTTGGTTGAAGTTTAGTATGTTTATAAATACTCCAGTATATAACAGATTAGCATGAATATAGTATTTTTCATATGTGTTCCTTTAATAGGGACAAAGTGTATGTTATTTTTATCCTGTTTTTCTTTTACAAAATATTAACATACAATATATTCTTATCACAATTTCCCCTACACCAACTCTTCCTATGTCCCTCTTCCTAAATCCCTCTCACCTCCAACTTTCTCTCCCCTTCAAAATAATAACAAAACAAAAAAATAAACAACAAACAAAAATCAATGAGACAAACAATAAAAAATATATGGAGAGATGTGTCTCTTGCTCACTATTTTAGTTATGCTTATAATTTTTCTGTTTTTTAACTTTTTTAAATATTAAAAATAATTTTACCATTTCCCCCTCCATTTCCTTCCTCTACTTCTATTTTATACTCCACTCCTACCCACTACTTGTTCCCTCTCAAATTTATGGCTTCTGGCTTCTTTTTTGTTTTTAAAGCGTGCACGTGTGTGTGTGTGTGTGTGTGTGTGTGTGTGTGTGTGTGTGTACATGTGCATTTGCCTGCCTATGCATGTGTGTGTGATTACATATAGGTGTGGATGTGTGTGTTTTTGTGATGTGTGCAATTGTATGTGTGTGGATGTGTAGTATGTATGTATATGTGTATGTGAGTGTAGTGTGTGTATGTATGTGTGCAAGTGCAAGTGTTTTTATGTGCAGTATGTGAGTATATGTGTTTGTGAATCTAGTGTGTATATGTGTGCAAGTGCTAGTGTGTGATGTATAGTATGTGTATGTATATGTGTGTGTGCATGTAGTGTGTGTGTGTGTAAATTTGCAGCAAGTGGGCAAGTGGTTATGATTACATTTTGTGGCACTTTTTCCCCTTCATTTATTATCTCAATTGGCTAATCAAACTCTCAAAGGCAAGTTCTCGAATAGTCTCTTTCTCTGTCATAAACTCATGATAAAATATTTTTAAGGTATGTCTACTGGACACTGCTTATCCTCCTGAGAATACACTATCTCAAACATCATCAGTTCATTTTCACATGACCAACAGAATTCTGCTCGACCATTCTGGGTTTGTCTTTCTGTTTATTTGTCACACTGTTACAAGAGAACTCAATTAAAGCAGAGAAGATTTATTATTCAGCAAGAGATTCAGAAATTTCATTCCATGGTCTACTGGTACAGATTTTCAGAGTTGTGGACAAGTTTATAATTGAACAATGTTACGTAGTTCCTTGTAGCCAAGAAGCATTTAGAAGAAAGTGGACAGAAAGAGAGAGGGGAACTTAGAAACCTATGATCTATTTCCTCCAGTTAGGTTCCACCTTTCAAACCATGATACTGCCTGGGGACAAGTCCTGAAATACATGAGCATTCTGAAAACACCTTAGATCCACAACACTATGCTACCAAGGGTTATTTTTTCAAGTTCTTCTGAATCAATGATCTTGGGGATGATTCATTTGAAATTTTTGCTTTATTAGGTCTTTCTTAGATATATTTGTGTCTAACAATGTCTTATGTTGTAAGCTCTGGTCCTTCTTCATATATACATATGTGTGTATATATATAATATATTTCTCCCTCCCTTATTTCCTCTCTTCCTTTTCCATGTCCTAAATTTTATATTTATTTTCTACCTTATTATTTCTCCTTGGTATATAAGATTCAAATGATCTGTACAATTTCAAGTTTATTCAACAGAGGAAATTTGTGAAATATCCAACCACTCATTATCTTCTTAAAACATTCAGCTAGATGTATTTAAATGAACCAGTGGTTTGACTCATGAATTTGTGTTATTTACAATTTTCACAGGACACATTCCAACCTCAATTCATAGATAATTCTGCTAGTATTCAACTTAAATCCACAATGTGTAAGTAACCAAAAACCACAGTTAAGCTACATACACTGAATACTTTGCAAAACTGTTAATTTGAAATCTTTGCAGGTGAAGAAAAATTAATTAATTACTTGATTTGTTGCAGGTATCTACACTTAAATGATATGGAATTATTGCCTAATATAAATCTGGTATTTTTAAAATTGAAAGTTTGTCAACTTGGAAATTATGTTGCTTAGTGTAAATAGCATCTCAAGTCCAGATGCCTTGTTTCAGTATAACTTAAAATATTAATTTCTTATATATTGTCTTTCCAGATTATACCTCCATTAAAAGAGACAATGAACAGTTCCCATTTTCTCTCCCTACATTACAGCATATACCAGTGGCTGCCTGGACAGTTCCCATTTTCTCTCCATACATTACAGCATCAATCTTCAGCCATTTGGCCCCGTTTCTCTGACAGACATTGATTGTAGAGCAGGAATTATGAAGGACTTACCTACCCTGTCTTGGCAGAGTTAGGCTGTCGACTTATCTGCTTCCAAGTTTTGTCCTTTATGGACAGAAGTCTGTCTACGGTTGAAGCAAGGGGTTTTTCTTGCTAAGAGAAAGGCTTACCACCAATTCAATCATCTCCCACTGAAGATTCTTCGATGCTCATCTTCTACTTGGAGTAGAATAGGGGGTGCTGTCAGGAGCTGACATGTCTCGATATCAAAAAATCTTAAGTTAACATCTTTGAATGCCATATTCTGCAGATCTCTTGAGGATTTTGAAGATGCCCTATCTATCTCTTATATTTAGATAAGCAAATATTGCTTGTCTCTTAGCAACTTGATTTCTGAGTAGCTTAGCCACTGGTATGTCATTTTTTAGTTTTGGAAGCTGCAGGCCCTGCACTTCCTATATAATCAGATATTTTTATCCCTCTCAGGTCTCTGAGGTGGTTGAAGAATAGATAGCTAGAGTGTCATAGTTAAATTTTGAGTTGTTTAGGAATCAAGAGGGTGTTTTGGATGTAAGAAGATATTTTTAAAATTGTGATGCATGTTAGTATGAAAGCTGAGTTAGATATAGAACTTTAAACTCATAGAGATGGTTAGATAGTAGAATGTTAAAGTCAGGTGCCAAATACATATGGACTGGACATTGGGAATGTGTGCTAAGCCATATAACTCTTATAATTGTGGCTTATTTATTTCTGTTGTTTTGTATTGTATTTGTAGTTATAAGAAAAAGAACCATTTTGTGGACTGAAAGGGAGAGCTGTTGGGCGGAAAAAAGAAATACCTTAAACTAAAAAAAAAAAAAAAAAAAAAAGGGAAGAGGATGGGAGTGTTGAGGAAGAGGAGGGTGGAAGGGTGGGACTGGAGGGGGGAGTAAGGAGGGGATTGTGATTGAGATGTAACTTGAAGAAATAAAAAATAAATTATTAAAAAAAGAGACAATGAAAATAAAGATGAGAAACCTCAATAGTTCTTCTGAGGAATTTTTCTTGCTTCATTATGTAATTTCTACCTAAAATATTACATACAGGCTGAAACCAATACTTTGAGCATATTCTGAAGTTAAAATATAAGATATGAATCTGTATTTAAAAACATAACAATATACTTTTAAAGTTGAATAAAAGTGGTTAACACTGTCCAATTTGAATAATGTTATTGTAACCTAAAGATAAAGGGTACTTTATTAAAGCATAACAGATTTTAAGAGATAACAAATCAGCTGGGACTGATTTTCTTAAAATAATAAATGAATCAGGATGTTCTTACTACATAGATAGAAAGTGAGCATAACAGCCATATATTTTAAAATAAGTTTAAATATGATTGAGAATAAAGTAAATATAAAAGTTTTGCATATGCACAAAGTCACTTTTTTCCTCAAGTCAGTCCTGGGAAATTTCTGTAGGATGAACTTCAAGCATCTACAAAATGACTTGGGAAATTATAGCCAAAGGCTAGTAGTGATTATTGAATATACTTACACGAGTAACCTATTAAAGGAAATAAGGGGTTTTAAAATAATGAGAAAAGAGAAATGTTATATCTTCTAAATATACAAACATAATAAAATTAGAACAAATTAGATAATGAATAACAAAGCATGTGAAATAAAATGAGTTCACAATTTGTTGTCTCTATAATATTGTAAGTCAAAGGAAACCACTTCATTAGCATGTAAGCATTGAAAGAATGTGAAATATATATTTGTATTTGTGATCATTTCTTTGCCCTGGATAGATGCATTAGACAATAATACATACATTTCTTTCTTATTTGTATACTATTTACCTTTTCATGTGTCTTATTTCTATAGCTAAGGTTTAAGAAATATATTGAACAGAATTGAGAGGAGGGGACTTCTTTATTCTATTCCAGAACATTTTATAAATGCTTCAAGTTTTTCTTTTCTTAGGAAGGTGTTGTTTGTTGTGGGTTTGTACATATTGCCTTTATTATGCTAAAATATGTCACACATATTCCTATATTATGCATGACTTTTTTAACATAAAGAGACATTAGATTCATCAGAAGCCATTCTTTGTCAAATAAGCTGATTATGCAGTTTCTGTCCTGAAGACTATTCACTGAGGGGACTTTGTTTATTGATTTCCATATGTTGAACCATCTCTGAAAATAAGTGTGGAAACTCCTCACAAACTTAGAAATAAAACTACACACCATGTTACAGCAGGACCACTCTTGAGCAAATAGTCCGAAGATTAGATACACTACTATAGAAACTCTTATTCATCCATGTTCATTGTTGCTTTAATCTCAATCACTATAAAATGATGAAAAGATACATTTGAGTCATAGAATATGTAGAATAAAAGTCATCTAGAAGCTTTATGTCCATGGATGGTTTTCCCCGTGCTAGAAGGTGTTATGCATTGTTACAACGGGTGTATTAAGCCATCAGTATTTCCCAGCTGTGAGTTGTAATAATGACTATCCTCTCAAGATACACCCTCTAGTACAATAGTGACATAAACTTCATGGGTGTAATGAATCACTCTCCAATTGAATTTAATATATGCCCCCCTAAAATTAAACAATTAGCGCTATTTTTTGGGAAAATCTACAATTAGATCTAATATTCCAAGTAAAGGCTTACTGCTACTATTCTGCCTTATGGACATAGTGTTAAGTTGATTTCTTTTTTTTCTTTTTTTTTTTTTACAAAAAATATTTTTAATTTAATTTTTTAATATTTATTTATTACATCATTACATCTCCATTGCCACACTCCCCACCCCCTCCCAAGACCTCCATACCTCCTTCTACCCCAACCCCCACACCTCCCATGCCTCCAGTGTGGGTGTCTCTGTGTATCAGTTTGTTAGTCACATGAGGTCTAACATCATCCTTTGCTCAGGAGGCATACATAGCTGTTACACTAGGGTGGTGTGTCCCACTAACAGGTAACCAAGTCCATGTTCCTGCTCTTTTGGGTTTATTGATTGTAGGATGGTTATCCTGTACGATATGGCTAAAATTCAGTTATAAGTGAATATATGCCATGTGTATCTTTCTGAGTCTGAGTTAGCTCACTCATGATGAACTTTTCTAGTTCTATCCATTTGATTGTAAATTGCATGATTTCCTTGTTTTTGATAGCTGAGTAGTATTCCATTGTGTAAATGTACCACAGGTTTTTTTTTGTTTGTTTTTGGTTTGTTTGGGGATTTTTGTTTTTTGGGTTTTTGTTTGTTTGTTTGTTTGTTTTTTTGTCTTTATCCACTCTTCAACTGGAGGATATATGGGTTGTTTCCAGATTCTAGCTATTACAAATTAAGCTGCTTTGAACATAGTTGAGATGTCCTTGTGGACTGGTGAGGGATCTTTTAGATATATGCCCAGGAGTGGTATGGCTGGATCTTGAGGTAGAGCTATTCCATGTTTTCTAAGTTATCGCCAGATTGCTTTCCATAGTGGTTGTACAAGCTTGCACTCCCATCAGCAATGTGGGAGTGTTCCCCTTTCTCTACAACCTCACCACCATATGCCGATTTTTGAATTTTTGATCTTAGCCATTCTGACAGGAGTGAAATGGAATCTCAGAGTCATCTTGGATTGCATTTCTTTGACAATTAAGGATGTTGAGCATTTCTTCAAGCGTCCCTTGGCCATTTTAGATTCCTCTTTTTGTGAATTCTGTTTAGTTCTGTACCCCAATTTTTTTTTTAATTTGGTTACTTGGTTTGTTGGTTTTTGGTTTCTTGAGTTCTTTACAGATTTTGGATATTAGCCCTCTGTCCAATGAGGGGTTGGTAAAGATCTTTTACCAATCTGTAGACTGCTGTTTTATTTTAATGACAATGTCCTTTGCCTTACAGAAGCTTTTAAGTTTCATGAGGCCCCATTTATTGATTGTTGATCCTAAGGCCAGAGTTATTGGTGTTCTTTTTAGGAAATTGTCACCTGTGTCAATAAGTTCCAGAATGTTCCCCACTTTCTCTTCTATTAGATTTAGTGTATGTGGTTTTAAGTTAAGGACTTTGATCAATTTGGATTTACAATTTGTTCTAGATGATAAAATTGGGACTATTTGCATTCTTTTACATGTTGACATTCAGTTAGACCAGCACCATTTGTTGAAAATCCTGTCTTTTTTCCATTGTATGATCTTGGAGAGAACTGGCATACAAGGACCATACCTAGAAATAATAAAGACTATGTACAGCAAACCGATAGCTGATATCAAATTAAATTGAGAGAAATTTAAAGCATTTCTCCTAAAATCATTCACAAGGAAAGGATGCCCACTCCCTCCATACCTCTTCAACATAGTACTTGAAGTTCTAGCCAGAGCAGTAAGGCAACTAAATGAGATCAAGGGGATACAAATTGGAAAGGAAGATGTCAAATTATTTCTATTTGCAGACAATATGATAGTATACATAAGTAACCCAAAAATTCCACCAGAGAACCCCCCCCAGCTGATAGACGTTTTCAGCAAGGTGGGTGGATACAAAATTAACCAAAAAAATAAATAAATAAATAAATAAACAAATAAATAAATAAATAAATAAATAAGGTAGCCCTTCTTTATACAAAAGATTAATGGGCTGGAAAAGAAATTAAGGATACAACACCCTTTGCAGTAGTCAAAAATAATATAAAATACCTGGGGGTAACTCTAACCAAGCAAGTGAAAGACCTGTACAACAAGAACTTCAAAAAAATTCAAGAAATTTAGCATCAAGAAACCAAATAATCCAAACAAAAATGGGAAACAGAGCTAAACCAAGAATTCAAAAAGGAGGAATTCCTAATGGATGAGAGACATTCGAAGAAATGCTGAACATCCTTAGTCATCAGAGAAATGCAACTCAAGATGATTTTAAGATTCCATCTCACACCTGTCAGAAAGGCTAAGATCAAAAACTCAAATGACAGCACATGCTGGTGAGGTTGAGAAGAAAGGGTAACACTTATCCATTGCTGGTGGGAGTGTAAACTTGTACAACCACTATGGAAATCATTCTGGTGATATCTTAGAAAACATGGAATAGCCCTACCTTCAGATCCAGCCATACCACTTCTGGGTATCCACCCAAACGATTCCTCACCAAACCACAAGGACACATCCTCATCTATATTCATAGCAGCCTTATTTGTAATTGCCAGAAACTGGAAATAACTCAGATGTCCCTCAACCGACAAATGGATAAAAGAAAATTGTGGTACATTTACACAATGGAATACTACTCAGCTATCAGAAACAAGGAAATCATGCAATTCACAGCCAAATGAGTGGAACTAGAAAAACTCATCCTGAGTGAGCTAACCCAGACTCAGAAAGATGCACATGGCATCTACTCACTTATTATTGGATTTTAGCCATAAAGTACAGGAAAACAATCCTATAACCAACCCACCAAAAAGATCAGGAACATAGACTTTGTTACCTTTCAATGGGACAATTTGCCCTAGGTTTGCTGCCATGTGAGCCCCCAGTGCAAGAGGAAGCTCTCAACTCTCATATGACTGTTGAATTGAGAGGGGCTTTTTTGTAGGGACACTCCACATCAGAGAAGTGGGTGGGTGTGAGGAGAATGAGTGGGTGGGAGGGTGGAACTTGGAAGAGTGGAAAAAGGACACTATGATGGAGATGTAACAAGTAAACATTATAATAAAAAAAGAAAGAAATGTAAGGGGGTATCAGAAGATGGAAAGGTCTCCCATGTTAGTGGATAGGTAGGATCAACATAATAAAAATGACCATCCTACCAAAAGCAATATACTTATTCAATGCAATTCCCATAAAATACCAACAAAATTCTTTTTTTTGGTTATTTTTTTAATGTTTATTTATTACTTCAAGTTACATCTCCATCACAGCCCTCTCCCTACACCCCTCCCAGCCCCACCCTCCTACCCTCTCATCCTTCCCCCAGAATGCTTAATTCTTTTTTTTTCAGTACAACAAATGGTTCTTTCTCTTATAACAATAAATATAGTACAAAACAACTGAAATAAATAGGACAAAATTCTGAGAGTTATATGGCTTAGCATACATTCTCAATGTCCAGTCCATATCTATTTGGTCCCTGACTTTAACATTCTACTATCTAACTATCTCCATGAGTTTAAAGTTCTCTATCTAACTCAGCTTTCATACTAAATTGC
This sequence comes from Lophiomys imhausi, assembly GCA_907164525.1. Lineage (NCBI taxonomy): Eukaryota > Metazoa > Chordata > Mammalia > Rodentia > Muridae > Lophiomys > Lophiomys imhausi. Next base: position 561,602 of record CAJQZJ010034276.1, on the reverse strand, counting down.
ATCACAATTTTAAAAACATCTTCTTAGATCCAGAACGCCCTCTTGATTCCTAAACAACTCAAAATTTAACTATGAGACTCTAGCTATCTGTTCTTCAACCACCTCAGAGACCTGAGAGGGATAAATATATCTGATTATATAGGAAGTGCAGGGCCCGCAGCTTCCAAAACTAAGAAATGTCACAATTCTTTATAGACCTCGAAAGAATAATTGTGCACTTCATATGGAAAAACAAAAAACCCAGAATAGGTAAATAAATCCTGTACTATAAAACAATATCTGAGTATATCCATCCCTGATTTCAAGCTATACTACAAAGCAATAGTAATAAAGACAGCATGGTATTTGTATAGAAACTTACAAGTGGATCAATGGAATCAAACTGAAGACCCAGAAATAAACCCACATACCTATGGTCACTTAAATTTTGACAAAGAAGTTAAGTTGATTTCTAATGACTTATCATTTTAGTCATAGATTAATTTATCTCTCATCCCTCATTGGATAAAACTCTATTTGTAGTAGATCATGAGAAACACAAAACCCACAGCTGACCAAAGTTCACTTAATTATAGCTTGGAGAACAATAAGGGATAAAAGTAACATGTACAACTCACCTTTCCATCCAAAACTCAGGGATTTTGGGGAAAAAGACAGGAGTGTAACAGCCTGAGATATTAGGTTACTAAAAAGAAGTAATGTCTTCTGAGGAACTGTTACAATACTTGTGTATAGTACTTAGAATTCATTCTGTGGGGACCTCGGAAATGGAGACTTATGAGAGATGCCTCATTGCTGGGAAAATGAAAGTAACTTGTGGGAGATATGTAAGATGGCTCTGGCTGGAAAATGCAGGGGAGGAGTTGCAGCCTTATCATGGGTATAGCTGATTGGGTGAGTAAGACTTCCGTGCTCATGACCAGTGCATGATCACCATGTTACCAGGCATGTGCTATGTGGTGTGATAGGATGACCTTTAACGTGACTGACCCACATAGCCTCATGTGGAAACACCCATTTGGTTCTGTATATAAGTCAGGGAAGGAAATAGTAAAAACTGGAAATGCTTAGATATCACCCCTTTTGTGTCTGTTTGTCTTCAGAGTGAAGGCTGGAGGTTCGGGTGGGCAGCACACTCACTTTTCCCTGAGAACTCCTTTATGTGGTGATTTCAGTATTGCATGGGCTCTCAACATATTCTATATCATATGAAGCTGGAAATATTTACTGTGTAAAATATTACTTGCGTCCTCTCTTTCTTCTTATCCCTGAAACTTTTAGTGAAATTTTGAATTCTTTTGAAAATATATCTTTTAATTTAGATAGAATTAGCTTGACATAAAAATACATGAGGTATATTTGATTCCATTCAAATAATGTTAAGTTTTCTGGAATGCATTTACTGTGTTAATGGAAACATTTTACACAAATTAAGTTCGGTTGAATTTACATAAGGAATGATTCCTCCCTTAGACAACACTCAGAAAGTGAAAAAAGTTCACAGAGATCTATATAGTAGTATGAAGAGTGGACTCTTAGATGGGAAAGATTGGAGGAAAGTAGAGAAAGCACTTGATTGGTTACACTTGATCTGTTTTACTCAGGGAAGATGTGAATTTAGTGCCTGAAATCATATAAAGCCTATTTGCTTGTGACTGCTTCAAACTTAGCTTTATGTTTTCCTGCTTATGTAGTAATTTATCCCTGTTGTAAGTAAGGCTGCATCTTGTTACCTAGAAATTTAACATGAAAATAGTAGCAGTTTCATAGTGTGCTCATAAATGCAAAAACTAGTTACATAAGGTCCTGTAACCGAACTTTTAAATTATTATTTATCACTTATTTATTACTAAATTCAGTTATGACAAACACCATTAATTTCTTAACTATTAATCCTATAAATTCC
>CAJQZJ010034276.1:536994-554696 GCA_907164525.1 Lophiomys imhausi | reverse complement strand
ACAAACATTACACACAGACAATCACAATACATAACATAGGACAACAAGGTCCCATTCCCTGCTGACCATCCCAAGAGATTCAGTTTCCACAGGCATCTCAAGTCATGAAGATACTCTCTTAGAAATGCATTCAATTTCAATTTACTTTAAAAAAATACTTTTTTCATTATTTAAATTGGAAAGATACTAAAAATTATTCAATTTATAAGTATTATCTCAAATATTTCTCATTTTGATATAGCCTGTATTTCCTTAAGATTGTATAAATATTTCTTATCATTAGGTAAAGCTTTCAAGGTCATTGGTATAATTCATTTTACCAGCATTTTCTTTCTCCACTTGCTTCCAACTTTCTACATAAAATATCTAACATTAAAAATGAATATATTTTCTAAGGTATAAATAATTATGGGAAAGAAGCAATACAGTGATTGCTTTCTAAATTATTTTATTATAGTCAGAAATGCAACTTAACCACATTTACAGTTAAATATATAAAATTGAAATATTGGGTGGAGTAGAAGCAACAGAGACTTTTAAATGTTGTTAAAGGTTACTAACCATAATATTTCAAATCTATTTTAGTAAACCTGATCCATTACTTTAGTGCCATTAAAATATCAAAATGGTTCTTCAACTACTGCAAGAAAAAAAACCCAGTTTGATTAAAATAAACTCCCTATATTAAAATTATTCAAAAGAACAGTCATAGCAACTATTAGTTTTTAAAGTCTGTCTTAATTATCTGAGATAATTATTGAGATCAATATATGAATTCACATTGATAAACCATATTCATATGTGGAATTAAAAAAGTTGATCTCAATGTATTCTTCAAAGAATCCATGTAAAAAGAACCATTCACTAAGTCATTCACTAAGTAACTGAATTTACAAACTTTGAACGTCTAACATTAATATCTATAATTAAAATGCTGAGGTACATTTTATATAAATAATCCAAGAAATTTGTTCAAGCATTAAGGGCATTAAGAAAAAAAGTTTTACTTTGAGATGCCAATTATAGATTTTATTGAAAATACTACATAGCTTATTAAAATATTCAAAATCACATTTAAGTATAAATTATTATGTAAAATTTCATTAAAAATCAGTGGCTCTCCTAGTAATCAATGTTCAAAGGAAGTTGGTTAAGCCTAAACTTAAGAATCTTTCTATTTCTGGAAAATCTTCACAGAAATGGCTTTTAATTATTTTGGTATACCCCAATTTCTTTTTCAATACAGAAAAAAATATGTGTATAATGCAATTTATTGTAATAATATTGGGAATTTATGAAGTTTTGATCAATGAGAAGTACCAATTGTTGGGAAATTCTGAGTAGACCTTTATAAGTGGTTCCTTGAATTTCTGCAAAGTATATTAATTTTAGTTTCTTTAACTGTAAAATGAAAGTAACTATTCCCCATTCAGGTTGTGAGTTTAACTAGAAAAGTTATAATCTAGAGAAATAAATCGTATGAATTCTTTGGCAGTTAATAAAGATAAAGCATAATCATTTTATTTTATTTTTAAAGATTAAACGAGATAAAAATTATTTGACATTATAAACATCAAATAAAAATAGTGTGATAGTCATCAAATAATAGAATTCTCTAAACTTCTATGTTCTGAAGATAGATGGCATGGAAAAATCTTCCATTTACTATTTTTAAAGTTATAATATGCTATTTGGATAGTATTGTTTTATATACTCTCTCTCCTTTCAGTAACAACTTAATGTGCTTTAACACAGTAAGCAATCCCAAAACTGACTACATTCAGTGTAGTTACATAATTCTTAGCTTTTCTGCTCTCTGTTCTCTGTTGCAGGAATATTGGCAAAGATAACTCCACTTTTAAAAGAATAAGCCACTATTCCATAGCATCATTGACAATTACTGAGGAATTCTTACATATAAAGTGATTTACAAGCATGGGAATTGGCACATAAATTCTGTTTTAGCCGTAGGCTTCCCAAATGTCCTTATCCAATGCAGGAAGAATAAGTACATTTTTACAAAGGAAGTAAAATCTGAGTGCTGTAAAAACAAATATTCTTTGTGAGCTCTGCCATATGACTCTCCTAAGAAATTCTACTTTTGAATCTCTAAAGTATCTTTGAAAAGTTACAGTTAAATTGAATGGGTTATTAGTAAAAAAAATAGTTGGTATATGGTTATTATCTGAAAACTCAAAGACTTATTAAAATGATAGAAGTTTGCACATTTGGATCATTTTTAACAAAAGACTTCTGAATTGATTTGGGATAGTAGAATGGATTAAAAAATGTCATCTAAACTACCATGTTTAATATTCATGTTATTAAGTACATTGAACACTTGATGTATAAGATTTTAGAATGCTCATCATTTTCTATATCCTTTATAATATTTGAATATTATAAACATCAAATAAAAATAGTGGGATAGTCAGCAAATAATAAAATTCTTTAAACTTCTATGTTCTGAAGATAAATGACAAGCAAAAATCTTATTATTGTTCATTATTTAAGCAATGTCACACATAATCAGCCTATTACACTAAACAACATAACAAAGGAACAACTTCTACACTATTATAATTACATTGATTATAGTGTGAAATTATATTTTTGAAATGATTCTTCTTAGTTTTCATGCTTCTAAAAGTGATTTTACTATGGCATTCAATCCAATGATTACATTAAGGATGGGTCTTAACTGGTTTATAAAACAATACTTTGTAATATATATATGGAATGAATAATTTAATGAAAAGAAAAGGATTGGGAAATATTAAGAAATTTGTTGTTTACACAATGAAGACCTAACAGATATAAAACAAGAGTGAGTTTCTTTTTCACATGGTCTAAGTGACTCTGTAAAGTTACAGATAAACAGGGAATAAGAAATTAAAGAATATAAAAACAATAAGAAACAACTAAGCCTTTTCCCATTTCACCACCACTGTATCTCTAGCCTTTTCTATCATACTAAATAAAAATTAAAGGCAGATATTATATTAGATGATTCCTCTTCTGTGGCAAAAAGGAAGTCAGCTGAATAAATTCAACAAAGAAAATCAAAATGATAGCTATGAACAAAACATTTAAAAAGGTGTATCAAAACTCAGTCTTTCAAAATTTTTCCAGCATTTTATAGTTAATAAGACAAAATAATGTGTACGTTGCAATAGTTTAAAATACATGGTCTTATTGACAAACATTTTAATTAAATATAACAAAACATTTAAAATATATATTTTGTCAAAAAGATACACTATCATTTAGGGTAAGTCTGTCTAAAGATCAGAGTTTAAGAACACAATATGAATGTGCAAGTAAAATCTCAGTATTCCCTAATGGGACAGGAGTAAACTGTGTCATTTTATAATTTTTACCACACAAATTCCATGAAGAAAACAAATGACACAGGACTAAAAAGCAAGGAAACAGGCCTGGAGACACTGCTCAGTGATTAAAAACACTGTGCTCTTCCAGAGCACCAGGGTTGGATTATCAGAACCTCACATGGAAGTTTATCAGGCCTATGAAGGAAAAATATTCATACACATGTAACAATTAATAATAAAATGAAATAATAGTTATAAAATCTTAAAAAGAAGAGGGTTGAATATTTTATTCATTTATGATTTTTAAATCCTTTAATATTAAAATAATTTATTTCAAGCTAGTTCTGATTTCACTATTTAATGCTATATCTATAGGTAAAATGTAGAGCTGTTTTTAGCCTTAAATAACAGTTCAAGTCCAGAAAATAAGAATGAAAAGAAGCTGAAAATTCTATGTAAACTTGAAGACATGTGAAAGGACACAACACTACATATTAACAAATGTGTGATCTTTGTTTGTTTGTTTATTACTTCAAGTTATATCTCTATCTCAGTGCCCTCCTTCCACCTCTCCCAGTTCCACCCTCCTTTCTCGCTCCTCCCTCTCTCAACCATCCCACTCCTCAAATGTGGAGTGTCCCTATATACCAGCCCCTCTCAGTTCAACAGTCATGAGGGATAAGAGCTTCCTCTTGCACTGGGGACTCACATGGTAGCACCCCTAGGGCAAATTTCCCATTAATAGGTAACAAAGTGTGGTCTTAATATGTACTGGATTCTAATGCATCTGAACATAAAACTTGGGATGGTCAACACAGTCATGAAGTCTTCCTGTCTAGCCATGAGTGATAAGATGCTCTCTTGATCTACTGAATTTATGTTGCACACAGTTGCAAAACTCCAGTCACTGAGGGTTTTTTTTTTTAAACTGACAACACATTTATGTTGGTTTTCTTGTCCAGAGCTTTAACATTTACTATTCTGTTGTTCAACAGAAGATTTCCATATGCAGTTGAATTCTCCCAAGATAATTCTTCTACTTGTACTCCCCAAAATACTCTCTATATCAAAATCCCAAGGTGCAATATTAGACTACAAAAACTTCCCTAAAAAAAAACTAATCTGAAAAACAAAGTGTTAAATATACATAAGCTTTCACATTACAATGTGAATATGCTTAAAGCCATCACTTTCAATTTTGTAATGTTGTAAAAGTCATTGATTTAATGACATTGCACTCATCTTCTATTATAGTTAACATAATTGTTTTCTAAATAAAACACTCTACTTATGATGAACACTCCCTTAATTATGTTTTATTGTCATTTAAAATATCAGTTTTCTATTGTTCTTCAATAGTTTTAGGCTATACTCTTCACTTAGTAACTATATCAATGGAAATTTGCCATTGTAGAGATGGTTCTTAGGTTATGGATTATGAATTTTCTGTATATGTGTAATGAATTTCTAGATGACATTTGTATGGCAAAAAACATTATAAACTTTCTTGTTCATATTTTTCTTTAGTTTTGCAGATTGTATAACTATACTAAATGGAACAATATTTTCTAGAACAATTTATTTTGAAAAGACAAAGATGACTTTAAAAATCAACCACACATTTACATTTAAGAAGATTCAGCACTGTACTTCCCTTATCCTTTAAAGTTATTATGTTGAATGATTTCTGAGTTGTTTACCCATTATGGATGTAACGGGAATGCTTTTCTGTCCAATTTTTATTTTGATTTTGATGTTGTGATATAATTAAATCACTTCTCACTTCCTTCTCAAGCATTCTCATATATCTTTCCTCGCTCTCTTTCAAATTCAAGTCCTATTATTTTCAATGGATGTTTTATGTGTACATATATTTCTAAATATAATGTAATATATTCATATATATAGGGATTATATATACTTATATATATTTATTTATTTATAAATAAAACCTGACATGCCTGAACAATATTAAACATATCGATGTTTTTATGGCTGACAATTTGGTACTGGATAACAAGCTGTTCTTCTTTCTTTGGAGAAGAATTTTCTCCCCTATCAGCATTCTTTAAATGCCTGTAATACTTTGTGCTGTGTAGGTTTGACACCTTGTGGGCGTTTCTTATTCACTTAGGTGTAAAAAAAAAATTAAATTGTTTAACCAGTATTTAGGTTATCATTAATTGATTCAGCAGCAGTCAATCCTTAAGCCACCATTATAAATGAGCACTCAGAGACTGCATGGATTTTCACAAGCATTGACCTTAAATGAGCAATCCTAGCTCTTCTAAGCTAGCTCCTAATTCTACTACCCAAATATGACTCCATATATACATATGTCCCCTTGGACTGCCATTCTCCATGATATGCCAGTGTTCCTGGCCATGTGCAATGAGGTTCTTTTTTTCTAACCCATGGTGTGCATCTTCTTTCCTGCTGCTCCTGTGTAATAATAATAATAATAATAATAACAATAATAATAATTAAATTACATTGCATTGGGTGCCATTTGTAGAAATAATTAACTAATTGTTTAAGAGTATTTAGATTATTGTTAATTGGTTTGGAACTATTAATCTTTAAGCCACCATTATAAAAAAGCACACAGACACCACATGGATTTTAACAAGCCTTGGCCTGAACTGAGCAATCTTGGCCCATCTAAGCTAGCTCTTAATTCTATTACCCAAATATGACCCCATATGGACATATGTCCCTTTGGACTGCCATTCTCCACGATATGCCGATGTTCCTGACCATGTGGAATGAAGTTCGTTTTTCTAGCCCATGGTGTGCGTCCTTTTTCTTGCTGCTTCTGGCTGGAATGTATTAAATCTCTGTCTCAAGCACAGGCTTCCTGTTCTAATCTCAGGAAGTCCCACCTTTTTCTGTCTTTGCCCAATCTCAGGCCTCGGCATTTTATTTAACAGACAGCAAGCAGGACCAATTAACATTTAGAATGCTCAACACTACCCCATCACTCCTGGCTAGAATGAATTAGTCCTCTGTCTAAAGCACAGGCTTCCTTTTATAATCTCAGGAAGTCCTACCTTTCTCTGTTTTTGCCCAATCTCAGGCCTTAGCCATTTTATTTAACCAGTCAGAGTCAATGAATGTAACAGACAGCAAGCAGGACCAATTAACATTTAGAATGTTTAATATTACCCCATCAATTTCCTCCTTTTGTCTAAAAAATAGCCTAAATTTTTTAACTCATATAGTAAAAAAATAAGAACAAATATGAAACAATCAAGAAAACCATATATAAAAGTTAAACTAATAATGTGTAGCCTATTTGTATCAGGCAATCTTGAAGAAGAAAAAAATCATCTCTCTATCTTGCTGTTTCTAAAGTTCTGAACCTGAATAATTTCTATCATATCCTATATTTATAAACCTAAAGATTTTATTTACACTTGAAAATATCCTTTTAAATCCTAAACAACTCAAGTTCAATTGAAATTTTATAACTATTATACCTTCAACCCCATCAAAGACATATGACGGGATAAAGCTGTTACTTGAGTGAGTAGGAAGCATAGGAGAGCAGCTTCCAAAAAGAAATATGACAGTTTGTTGACTAGACAGTCCCAAATATCTCTCGATGTCATTGGCGCATCATCTTCAGCCTTTTGGACAAGCATTTTTCACAGACTAAATTGTGCAGCAGGAAATAAGGATTTTCCCATTTTGTCTCTTCAGAATCAGGACATCGATTTACCTGCATTTATGTAAGCTCTGGTCCGTCTTTGGACTTTATATAGTCTGTTGAGAAAGCAACGGACATTTTTGCCCAATAGGAATTATCTCCTGATGGGAGAATTCTTTTTGATGCTCATTGTCTTCTTCCAAGTCAAATGGGAGCTGTCAGAAGCTGACTGTCTTAAGTCAAACAATTCTTAAAATAATAAAAACATCTTTGAATTCCATTTTATGTGTGCCTCTGAGGGTTTTGAAGACATCTATGGATTTGTTTATTAATCTATCTATCATCTATCTTCTATCTATGAAAAAACAAACTGTATATTTTTAACCATTTACAATCTGCTTAACCTCATAAGCCTATTTTGTGATAAACTAAGAATAGTATTTGACATTAGCAGAAGCTCAACTGGCCAGTCAACTTGTATTATCGAGACTCCTAAATAGATTCTGATAGCAACCCATAAAAGGATTGGAAATAAACCTGTACTTTTAAATGAGTTGTATAAGCACAATACCTTATGTAAGAGTTGAAATATACAAATTCTGTGTCAAAATATAAAATTCTGTATTAATGAATCAAAATTATTCTTTTATCAATATACAAAATTCTATACCAATGTATCAAAAGATAACCTTATTTGAGGATAACAATAGTTTTGAGTTTCAGAACAGATTCAATACTCTATCCTTATACCTTATCATTTGTATATTATATACATATATTCCCCCCTCTTTTTCTTTTCAAGTCTTTTCCCCCATATAAGAGAGAAAGAAGGATAGAGAGAAAAAAGAAATCTCCAAGTCTAAATTTCTATACCTTGCTTAAGAAGACCATATAATAATTTGTAACAATTCCCCCTAAACAACATCTATCATCCACCCCACTTTTTGGGAATGGGAAGTTGCTACCTTAAGACTGCTTCCTGCTGAATTGGGATGCAGAAAACCTGTTTACAGGCCCAAATAAAATGGAAAAATGGTTAATTAATTTAATGGTAACATTTGTTGTCCAGTCTCTATGTGCTCAGCAATTTGAATGTCCTGAGCAATTTGTAGTTCGAAGCTGGACTTTGGGTAGGAAAGTTCAGGGCTTTACTGAAGTCCTGTCTGTAACAGTCTTTGAGGCTGGGCCATCTCAGCAAGCTGTCTGAAGTTGTTCTGGGTGCAGATTTTTGAGTAAACAGCTATTGAGGCAGTCTATGAGACTCGATCATTTGGGTTACTTGTCTTATATTCTTTGGACTCTGGTCCTGTTGTTCTGAAACTATATAATTTCTCACAAGTAACATATAGTTCTGCAATTCCCAAAATGCCTTGGTTGTGCACGATGTACAAATCAATTAAGGCATATCTTCTGTGCCTTGTTTGAACAGAAGAAAGACATTTTTAAGTCTCCAATTATGCCATATGAAAGGATGGTATGTAATAGTATTGCATATATATACTAAATATAATCTATTTTAAATTGAAAATACAGTATATGACTGTATGGAGTTTAAGTATTCTCCTCTATAGTTGACATAAATTTATTAATTGATTTAATTGATTGATTTAAAACAGGTTTATTCTGTGTTGTTCTGGCTTTTTGTAGATTAGGTTGGCCTCAAACTCAAAGGAAACCAATCTGTCTCTGTCTTTGTCTCCCATGTGTTGGGATCAAAGGTATTCATTTATATATTTCTTCTTTCCTTTTCCCCTTTCTTTGGAGATTTAGTTTCTATGTGGATATATCTATCCTTATTGAGACAGGGTTTCTCTTTGTAGCTTGGACTGTCTTGATTTGCTCTGTAGAGCTCTGTAGATTTAGATTGGCTGTGAACACACAAGGAGCCTGGTTTTTCCTTATCTCCCAAGTTTTGAGATCAAGGTATGAATTTAAATAATTGAATTACCCTTATTAAACAATAACATTAGTTAAACCACATTGTATTAGTTTGAGTTCCAATTCTCCCATGGAAACTCCATTCTTAAGGACATTGGTATAGAATAGCATGATATGCTATTTTATGTTAGCTTTTCTTAACTGTTGGCTGTGTAAGGTATGCAGTTTGCATATTCTTCCCTTGCCTAACTCTGGTCCTTACAATGATTAACAGAATCAATCTCTCTCTCTATCTATCTATCTATCTATCTATCTATCTATCTATCTCTCTCTCTCTCTCTCTCTCTGAGACAGGATTTCTCTGTGTATCCTTGTCCTGGACTCACTGTGTAGACCAGGCTGACCTTGGTGAAGGTCAGGTGTCTACCTGTCTTTGTTTCCCAAGTGCTGGGATTAAAGGTGTGCACCATCACACCCAGCAATTAACATATTTCCTTTAGGGGCAAAATGTCTCTTGAAACCAGTTCTCCAGTGGGAGCCTCACAACTAATGAGACTGGCTTGTGACCCTTTTCTCTTTACATACATTTAAGATTATGTGTATTTATCTATGATATCAGTAAGGACATTATTAAACTTAACATCAAGAAAAAAATGTGCCATTTTTGAATTCTAGACTGTCTTTAGTAAGCAGCCTTATCTTATCAGCAGGGTTCCTGCCCTGCCTTCATTGTTTAAACCAGGCTTGTCTAGAATTCAGTGATCTGCCTGTTTCTTCCTCTAGTGTGATGGGATTAAAGGATTAAGGGTGTGTGCCAGTACCACCCTGCTCACATATTTCACTTAAATCCCAGATTTAATAACTCTGTGACCCAGAGAGCAACTTTGAACTGCAGTGACTATTCAAAATCTGCCCAAAATCTTCAAAAATCTCTTATGTTTTAGCAATGTCAAGCCAGAAAAATGTGCTTTCTACCTTGTGATACAGGAAAATCAAAGACATCTAAACAAAAATCAAGCAAAGAAACAACATTCCAAAAGCCGTGGTCTAATCATGCAATCCCATGCTGCACTTAAGGTTTTGTTCTTTATTCCTTGAAATCTAGTTGCAACTGTATTTCACTGGTGGACCAATACCAGAAACTCCTGACAGGCACCTAGTACCCAGGGAGCTCTTAGTTCCAGCTGCCATCAATTTTGTATTATCTATCAGGAAGGGCCTCCCTCCTTCCTCCAATATCATTGTTGGCAATTTAGCATTCCATCTGTAAATTCTTTCCTTTAAGACTATCCTAGTCTGAACTTTCTCAAAAAATGATACAGAGAACCACAATTGTCAGGGTAAAAATCATTTGCATGCTAAGAAGAACAAATTCAATTGGAATCCAAAATATTGAGGCATTATGAATTCCTCCATTTTTAATCTAGGCAATTAATTCTGCTCACAAATTCTATTTAGAAGGCTGCCACTTTTTTAGTGCATAAGGAGACCCAAGCCTTAGTTCTCTGCCTTTGCTCTAAGGCAACAGCTTTTGTTAAGGTAGCTGCACCTTTGAAATGTATTTGGGTTCAGTTCCCCGCTCTTTCCCTAGGAAACCGGCTTTTACCCAGGACTTCTCATGCTGTAAGCATGGATTCTAATTGCCCAACATTAGGCACCATATGTAAAAAAAATTAATTAAATTATTTAACCAGTACTTAGGTTATCATTAATTGGTTCGGCAGCAGTCAATCCTTAAGCCACCATTATAAATGAGCACACACAGACCACAGGGATTTTCACAAGCCTTGGCCTGAATTGAGCAATCCTAGCCCATCTAAGCTAGCTCTTAATTCTACTACCCAAATATGACCCCATATATACATATATCCCCTTGGACTGCCATTCTCCACGATATGCCGATGTTCCTGGCCATGTGGAATGAGGTTCTTTATTCTTACCCATGGTGTGCGTCCTCTTTCCTGCTGCTCCTAGCTGGAATTAATTAATCCTCTGTCTACAGCACAGTCTTCCTGTTCTAATCTCAGAAAATACCACCTTTCTCTATCTTTGCCCAATCTCAGGCCTTAGCCATTTTATTTAACCAGTCAGAGTCAATGAAAGTAACAGACAACAAGCAGGACCAATTAACATTTAGAATGCTTAACATTACCCCATCACTTAGGCATTTTATTTTAAATTTCAGTGTGTGTTAGGTTTGGTGTGTGTGCATTTGTGTGTGTGTCTGTGGATGAGTGTGTATTCATACTCGTGTGTGTTTGTATGTATATGTGTGTATGTGTATGTATGTGTGTGCATGTGTGTGTGTGTGTGTCTGTGGATGAGTGTGTATTCATACTTGTGTGTTTGTGTGTGTGTGTGTGTGTGTGTGCATGCATGGAGGTATGAGAATGATCTCAGTTGTGATGTTCTAACGTTTTCTGCTCTATTATTCTCTGTATTATTTCCTTGGGACAGAGTCTCTCAGGGCTAAGCATATGGCCTGTACTGTTCAATGATGCTTTATGTCTTCCTCCCACAGAGGTTGATTAATGGACATACATGGACATGCCTGGCTTCCTATGCAGCCTTAATGGATTTGAGTTTACATCTTCCTGAGAAGCAAGCTTGCATTTAAATCATGAATGCAGAAAGTATAAGATTAAATTTATCAGAACATAATTTCATTTCTTTATTATTAATATATCAAAATTATAGCCTTGTATGTTGACAAATACCTGCAAATTCAATACTCAAGGATTTGACAATGTAAAGCTACATGTTATTGGCCAGCCTTGGCTATATGCAAAGGTTAAGACTCATCTTGGTATAATTTTGACATAAAACTTTAATATAAATATGTACAACTATGTATTTAATTATGCACAATTATGTACAATTATGTTTTCAATCTGGAGTATTGATAAATGTTAAATGTAGAATCCCAAATACAATAATGAAGAAAAATATTTTGTAGATGTATAGCTGTCTCCACTCGTATGTTTTTACAAATAAACTCCAAATATTTTAATCTATTTTTATGTTTATTTTTTAATTCATTTTATATTAGGATCGCAGGACCCCCCTCCCTCTCTCCTCCAAGGTCCAATCCTCTCACCTTTTCCCCCTTTCCTCCCTCCTCCTCTCCCCATAAAAGGGGAACCCTGCACCCATATCACCCCACCCCAGTACATGGGGTTACATCAGGGTCCAGAGTCCCCGTCTCCACTGAGGCCAGACACCATATCCCCTCCAGGTGAGAGCGAAGGAAAAGAAGGCATTCGAGTCCATGTCAGACCCCTTGCTCCATTTGCTAGGGGACTCACATGACTCCCAATACTCACATGGCTACATATGTGCAGGGGGCCCGAGTCAAGTCCATGCCACTCCTGATTGATGCTTCAGTCTCTGCCAGCCCCCTTGACCCAGGACAGTTGACTCTGCAGAGGCTTCTGTGGAACTCCTGCCCTGTCAGGATCCATCCATTCCTCTTCCCCACCTCCATAAGATACCCGCACTTCACCCAATGTATGGAATTGAGTCTCAGCATCTGCTTGGTTGTTCCATGGGTGGAGCCTCTCAGAGGACAGTCACACCTTGCTCCTGTCTGCAAGCACAAGAGTACCTTCAACAGGGATAGGGCTCCGCTCTGTCTGAAAACAGAGTAGGGCCCTGGGAGGATAAGAGAATGACTCTTGCTGAAACTCTAGCGGCCTGGTGGAGGATGAGGGGGTGGAGGCTGAACAGGCCTCCCTCTAGCTAGGTAAGACTTCTAGTAGAGGGAGGGAACCAAGAACCCACCTCCAAAACATTCAACCCGGAAACTCTCCTGTATTCAGGATGTATAGGAATGGGAATGGAACAGAGATTGAGGGAATGTCCAGCCATTGAGTGGCCAAACCTGGGGCCTACCCTGAGGAAGGGAGGTGACCCCTGTCACTTTTAATCCATTTCCAAATGATTTCTTGCACAATAATTAAGATATTTATTTTTAATGTGAAACTCAATTCTCTTATTTTTCATATATGTTTGCAAATAAAAAATGTATTTCTTTGCACATATAAATGTTTATTGTACAATGTATTTAAATAAATTATGCATAGTATATAACTTTACAATTGCAATAATACTCATGAAACTCTTTATGTCTAATTTCATTTAGTTGACAAATTTACATAGAATGTTTTAATTGGTTTGTAAAATATATGTATAGATCCTTGTTGTTTAAGATCCTACTCACTTGTATTATATAACATGAAGAAATATACCTGATACTCAACCAAAACCTTCATTCTGACTTGTATTCACCATATTAGAAGGTGCTGTGCACACTATCACTATGAAAAGAGTAAGCTTCTGTCACAACTGGCTATGAACATGTATCTGGAGGGATGACAGGCCTAGTAGAATATATCCACAGGAACAATAGTAACACAAACATGGCAGTAAACAAACACTTTCTGATTTAAGGCTCACTTCACAAGATGAAATCCCTGACTGGTATGATTATCTTGTCAAGAACATATGGATATGTTGATCATATGCCCTAAAATTACCCCACTTTTATTACCCTGCTAAAGGAGCATAATATTAAGACAATTCCTAATTACATATCATTCTACCCATACATTAAGACACTTTTCAAATCTCATCAGAGAGGCTTCTATTTACAGAGGATGGTGGTTAACACAGAGACCCACAAATGGCCATGGTTCAAAAAATGAGAGAATGAAACTGTTCAACTATAAAGGGAAAATACATACCAGAGTTCCTCCTTCAAAGGCTCAGGAATCATTGCCCATCAGTGAGAAAAAGGTGTGTAAAAGTTAGAGGCAATAGATTAGTACATGGAAATAGTGTTTTCTGAATAGGTATGCATATATGACCTCAAGGGCCTTGTGAAAGAATGCACAAGACCAAGTTACTGAATGGAGAGAGGTGTTGGGTTTGAAGTTCTAGAACAAGCTGAAAAGTTGGTGAGGATTGCTGGTGTTGGCAAATGAAGGATAACCTTTCTCTAGAGTGTTGCCTCTGATAAATAGATGGTGTTCCAGTAGTATAACTTGCTGTAACTTCCTCCAACAATTTTCCATCTAAAAAATATGTTTAGCTATGAATTGAATAGGAATATCATATTTACATTTCATTCATACACACATATATTCATACAATAACAAATCACTACAACTGTATTGTAGCTATCACACCCACTCCCACTGTTAAGAGTGACACAAAAACACCACGCTAACAGCCATGACATACAAGCAAAAATTTAAGGTATACATTTTCATTATATTTTGACTTCTATTTCATTTATGTTTTCTTTCTGAGTTTCTTGATTAATAAGATGCCCACAAATAAAAGACTAGCCCTCAGCACCACATTGTATCATTGCTGACAACAAGAAAGCTAAACAACCTCATGAATATTTAAAGTTTAATAACAATTTACAAAATTAAAACCTATAATAACCAGAAAGGATTATGGTTCTTGAATTAATTTTCATATTACTAACCATGTGAAGCAAATGAAAGCATTAGAAAATACATTTTAAAAAATTATTTGTTTGTGACAATATTTTAGCAACATTTTCAAATCTAGCTACCAAACTTTATATCTGTCACAAGGGTTGTTTTCACAGAACAGGAATACATTGCCAGATTTTTTACTTCCTGGAATTAGAAATGAAGGTCAATATTAAAACTGGTCTCCAATGACCTAGCCATGAATAAAAATGCACAGGGCTAATAAGGTTCATTTCTTTAAGCATGAAATGAAGTTGAAACTCTCTTCTCAGAATGAAAACTGTCACTATTTTCATTATAATGTTGTACAATAAAGTTAGCCATTGATTAAAATTTCAGTATTGGGTTATACAATATGATAAAAAAAACTTGGACACAGATTTCTCTCTGTGTGTTTATATTTTACCTTGTATTTGATGATGAAATTTAACCTATTTTTATATGTGTTTAATATAATAAAATCATCTTTCCTCTAAAAGTATGAGACAGTGATATTTGATAAAGGATGTGATCTCTACATGGTGAATTATTTATGAGGGCAAAGGGCCAGAAGTATGTAAAAGCCAAAAAAGAGTGGAAAGGGCCAAAATACTATCTGTATACTCAATAAAACCCTTGTACTTAGGAACTCATAACAATGCAGTGACCTATGCTAGTCAATGCAAGACTAGTCCTGTCAACAGTTAGTCATGGAAGGATGTGGTGGCTAGTTCTGTCAACTTGACATAACCTAGAATCATTGTTCAGTGTCAGTGGGAGGTTTCCTAGTTAGGGTTAGCCTGTGAGGCATTGTCTCAATTGGTGTGAAAAGATCCAGCCCAGTACTATTTCCCTGATGAGGACAGGATGGGTACAACAAAGCAAGAACATGGACATAAAAGCCATGTCTCTAGTCTCTTGCCTGTGTTTGTAATGTGACGGTTGCTGCAGGCACTTACCAATGTTTCTTCCTACAGTGATGCAGTTTAACCTGTCACCAAGCAATAAACATAAATAAACTTTTTCATATAAGACTTTTGTTAGGATTTTTTTTAAAATCACAACAACAGAAAAGAAATTAGAAATAAAAAAGGAAGAACTCATTGAGCCCCATGACTTACTACTGATATACCGGCTATTAACAAATTCAAGGAGAGGATAAATAATTATATTCTGTTGTATATGGATTTCTGAATTTATCAGGCTTCATTGACTAACAGCAAACTCTCATCACAAAAGACAGCTTTAGTTCAATTCAGTTGCTCAAAAACACAATGAATAGATGAGATCATTACAACAAAGAATTGTAGAAAATAGGGGGATTGACATGGTAGTAGGGAAATGGGAAATGGTAGGAGGTAAGAAACACCTGGATACATTATATACATATGTGAAATTCAAAAATATCCATTTAATAAGGATATTAAGCCTTTATTGCATGTACCTTTTATTTAAAATAAGCTTTAAGAAGTGTTGCAATTTTCTCACATTTTTGGTGATGTTTCAGACTCTATATTCAAGCCTATTGCCCTAAACAGAGAAGCCTCTATTGTTGCCTCTAGTGAGTCAGATTTCACAGAATCCCTGATACTTCTGACACTACATGTGTGCAGTGTGGAAATTACAACATACATATAAGAAACAGCTGAAGCTAAGACTACTTCTGTAGTCAGAGATTCCACTTCAGTAGGGTTTGCTCCCGTCATATTTCACTCAATTTATAATGGTGTTGGACACACAACTCCGGGCAAAACAAACTTCAGAGAATTATAGAATACCCAGTTTAACACACATCTGTTCTCATTGAAGGTAGAAGGGAAAGCATATCCCCATTCAATAAAAAAATATAGTGATTGGTACAATGAGGTTCTTGAGATTCATCCATATAAGGGTGGGTATATGATTGTCCTATATTTATATTTCACGATTAGTGAAAGTTGAAGCTCTATGTGTTTGATTACTGGACCCACTTTTCATGTGAAACATGCCGTGGCATGTTTCAATTAAGTTTGTTTCTTTACTGTTCAAGTTAGTATGGAAAGGTTTCTCCTACAGGATACCCCTCTCTGCATGTACTATTGCATTTTTAGGTTCCTTAAGAGTCTCGTAAATGATTACTTTGTATAATTACGATATTTGTCACAAGGAGAGCAGGTAAGGTTGGTTGTAGAAAGAACAGAGATGGTAACCAGGTTTTAAGTTATTGTGACAAGCATATGCAATAATAGCACTAGCAGCATTAGTGATTAGGGGATTGCTTGGTGACAGAGGCCAACAAGAATAGTGGACTTTATGGAGTTCTGATATGTAACCCAGTAGGTGATTGAAAAAGTCCAGCAAATATCATTGGTAGATATTTCAAGATAAGATGATATGCTGGGTAAGAATTGTCAATGCAAAAAGCTATGAGAACATGAAGAATGAAAACACATTTTCTAGAAGAAATTGAAGTAAAGAATGGTAAAGAAATGGAGGGTCCAATATTTAACAGTCCATTGTAATAGCTGTAGCTGTTGTTTGTTGACAAATGATGAAAGAGTAAACAAAGATGTAACATATATTCATAATATATAATAAAATATAATATATTAATATACATATATTTATATAGATTAGGGATTAGAGTAAATAATAAATATAAGAACACACAATTAAAGATTTATTTCATATTTCTTCAATTCCTCATTCATATGTTCATGTTTTAAAAAACAGAATAATTTATAATAGATAATAGTAATTTTCTCTTTATTGAAATAGCAAAAATGCTTTTAGGAACACAATTCTTTCTGCTGTAGCAACTAAAGCAGAATTGCCTTGAAGAAAATTATGATTCTCTGGCACATTTAAGCAGTTTCCACTTACAAAAGTGGAATAAAACGGAAGATGAAGACAAACCCTTTTGTTTCAGTTTTTGTCATGAGTTTCATAAAAACATTAAATTTCAATTGAAGAAAATTTAATAAATACATAGATGGTGGAGGCAAAATAATGCCAAGTTTCCCTTTGATAACTTCAATTGAAAACAGAGAAATTAAGCAAGTATTAATGTGAAATCTGCTTACAAATCCATTTCATACTTTTCTAAATATGCTTGAATAAGTAAAATTGGTGGAGAATGAATATTTTCCTCCTTCTTAAAAATCAGATACAAGTCTTGGTGTACTTTCATAATTACAGTGTTCTGATTCTAAACAACCTAGTTTAGGTCTTACAAATGCAAGAGCATGCTCCATATTAATCTTTTCTGCTTAGCCTCTCAGCAGAATGAATTTTAAGTCCTCTCAATGGCCCCAAGCAATATTTAAAAAAAGAAACACACACACACACACACACACACACACACACACACACACACACACA
>CAJQZJ010034276.1:526945-536984 GCA_907164525.1 Lophiomys imhausi | reverse complement strand
ACACACACACACACACACACACACACACACACACACACACACACACAAATCCTAATAGATCATCAGGATCTTTCTGTTGCTAGAAACATCACTGCTAAATACAATCCTTCAATTCCTTGTTTCAGATTCACTGTCCACTTCAGGAGAAATGGAGTTTTAATATGAAAAGGTATTAAGCAAGAGAAAATTTACAGAGTTATGTAAAAGGAATTCAGAAGGAATTGGATCCTTATGGTACTGAATATAAGCATTCAAATATTCCAAGGGGATTGGACTGTACCAACACTGTTAAATTTGGCAGAACAAAAATTGGACCTATTTGAGTGTCAATAATTACGATATCAAGAATTTATAAAAAATGAACTACATTGTGGTCAAAGTGAAGACAAAATCTCAGTAATCAAGTTAAACTACATTACTTTTTTATTTAACACCAGAATGTTATTGTACATATAATTTTATGATGTTACTCAAGAGAAGGAATAATCTATTTTGATCCAAAATGACAAATCTCTTAATGTACAAATTATGGAATAATAATATAATTAAATATATTTGTAGTGTCTATGACATTGTTCATCTTGACCACTTTGTGTCAATCTGAAGACATAATAAGAATTTTATTATGAGTGTGTTTTTAAGAGTCTTAACTCAAACATTTTTAGATATAATTTTCCTGTAATTTATTAGAAAAACAAACTCCTAGTCATGCAAACATGTCACTTTGTTAGCTACTATGACAGTCTATCACAGATATTCTCTAAACTACTCAGTAATCAAGTTGTTAAGAGACAAGCAACATTTGCTTATCTAAATACAAGAGACGGATAGGGCATCTTCAAAAACCCCAAGAGATTGCAGAATATGGCATTCAAAGACTTTAGCTTAAAATAAGAGTTTTTTTTTGATATCGAGACATATCAGCTCCTGACAGCACCCCCTATTCTACTTCAAGTAGAAGATAAGCATCGAAGAATCTCCAGTGTGAGATGGTTAAATTAGTGGCAAGCCTATCTCTTGGCGTGAAAAAACTCCTTGCTTCAAATGCAGACAGACTGCTTTCCAAAAAGGACAAAACTTGATAGCAGGGAAGTCGACGGCCTAGCTCTGCCAAGACAGGTTAGGTAAGTCCTTCATAATTCCTGCTCTACAATCAATGTCTGTCAGAGAAACAGAACCAAAAGCCTGAAGACTGATGCTGGAATGTGTGGAGAGAAAAGGGGAACTGTCCAGGCAGTCACTGATTTGTCATTTCTTAGTATTGAAAGCTACAGGCCCTGCACTTCCTATATAATCAGATATATTTATCCCTCTCAGGTCTCTGAGGTGGTTGAAGAATAGACAGCTAGAGTCTCATAGTTAAATTTTCAGTTGTTTAGGAATCAAGAGGGCGTTCTAGGTCTAAGAAGTTGTTTATAATAGTGATGCAAGTTAGTATGAAAGCTAAGTCAGTTATAGAACTTTAAATTCATGGAGATGTTTAGATGGTAGAATGTTAAAGTCAGGGGCCAAATATGTATGAACTGGACATCAGGAAGGTACACTGGGCCATTTAACACTCATAAATGTGGCATATTTATTTCTGCTGTTTTGTATAGTATTTACTGTTATTAGAGAAGGAACCATTTGTTGGACTGAAAGGGGAAGCTGTTGGGAGGAAGAGGGTGGAAGGGTGGGACAGGAAGGGGCAATTGGGAAGGGTTTGTGACTGAGATGTAACTTGAAGAAAAAAAAGTATTTAATAAAAAAAAGAAAATTAATTATTGTTACTTGAAGTAAACTTCAAGTTGTATGAGGACTATTCTATTGTAGCACATAAGAAGGTTACAGAGTACCACAAAACTAAGGACAAATGAGAGTCCTTTATTTACACAAGACCAGGCTCCTGATCCAAAGAACTCCTGGCTATGGAATAAGTCAATGGAGAGTTCATAAAGTCAAAAACCACAATTACAGCACACCAAGTGAAGGCTGAAAACTTTTCATCCAAGAGTTCGTTTCCCAGGAAGAATGGAGGAATCCTTGATCTTTTAAACATCTTAGAAACATTACTCACAAGAGGGGGGAAATCTTTTGCTCTGTCACACAGAATGTGGTGCTGGTGTTGGCTCTGGATACCCTGATCTATCCTACGCTATTTTAATATAAGGTATGAATAGGCTGTGTACCAGAAAAAAACAAAAGAGGCATCATGGCTTTTCTTTCTTTTACATGTTCATAAATGGAGAAATGTATACATATTTTACTGGATTTGTGTGAGGAGAAATGTAACTGTTTTGTTTTGATGGGATATTTTTTTAAATGCAGAAAATTTCATGTATGCTATATATCATTAAGCATTGCATTAAAAATCAAGTGTTATGTTAAACTGAAAAAGAAATGCCTTAATTATTCATCAAAGAGATTTGAACTTGTTTTGTGGATGAGATGATGCACAGGATGTTTTTGTATTTACAGAATAGCAGTGAAGCAGAAAGGCTTAAAATAAAAATAGTGAAAAGACAGGATGCATAAGGCATCCCAAGTTGAATTTTGCTTGTTTTGTGGACATTCAATTGAAATTAATGTTTGAGAGTATGACTCATATATCTTGCAATTTCTTGGTGTATTCATGTAATGCCTCTGTGAACTTACACAATCTGCACAATAGAAAGCACAAACTAACAAATAAAACTGCCTCTATTATTAAAATTGTTGGGAAAATAGTATATAGCAACATTATATAAAGTTAGTTTATCAATCATCTCTCATTGCCTTTTACTACACATACAAAGTTTGAGTTTTTCCTATACTTAATTTTTCTTTCATTCCATGTGTAACAGGATAATGTTTTATACTGTCGTGCTCACTGAAAAAAAAAATTAAAAAAAGTAAAGCCTGACCTCCCCACAAAAATGTGTGGAATGGCCATGTGAAGACTGAAAAATAAATGCTGATTCAAGAAGATTTGAAACAATACAAATTTAATGGTGGGTTGTAACAAGGTGGCTTTTACTAATTTGTACTAATTATACATTCTAATTTATTCTACTATCCTTAATTTATTGTGCTTAATACCTCTACCTCTCTTCCACCCCTCGTTCCCTTCAACCCTCCAACCCTAGGAGGGAGAGAAAGAAGGTTAGAAGGAGAAGGGACAAAGGTCTCTTTGAGCTACTTCCTGCTGATTAGGGTCACTGATTCTTTGGGGGTAATACCAGTGTCATTAGAAGTCCAGCAAATCAACAAACCAGGGAACCAGGAGACAGCAGCAGGAAGAATAAGTAGCAGTTTAGGGGAGCACTAACAACTGGGATAGCGGCAGCAGGTTTCTATTTGTAGCCTTTCCTCTTCTTTGTAGAGCTTTCTTCTACTTCTCTGTAGAGCCTTTTCTCTTAGTTCCCTGTAGAGCCTCTTTACTCTTCTTTATAAAGTCCGTTCTCTTTTACTTCTTTGTGCAGCTTACTTCTTTGTGGAGCTCCTCTCTTTTCTCTTTATAGCCCCTTTCTCCTCAGGGTTCTGGCTTTTTTTCTCCTTTGTAGAGCCCCCTTCTCCTTGGGGTTCTGGCTTCTTATTCCTCCTTTGTTCAGCCCCCTTTTCCTCAGTGCTCTGGATTTTTATCCCTCCTTTGTAGAGCCCCCTTCTCCTCGACTCTCTGGCTTTTTTTTTTAACATTCTTCTCAATTTTTTTAATGTTTATTTATTACTTCAAGTTACATCTCCATCACAGCCCTCTCCCTCCACCCCTCCCAGCCCCGCCCTCCTACACTCTCATCCTTCCCCCCGAATGCATAATTTTTTTTTCAGTAAAACAAATGGTTCTTTCTCTTATAACAATAAATATACTACAAAACAACTGAAATAAATAGGCCACAATTCTGAGAGTTATATGGCTTAGCATACATTCTCAATGTCCAGTCCATACATATTTGGTCCCTGACTTTAACATTCTACTATCTAACGATCTCCATGAGTTTAAAGTTCTCTTTTTAACTTAGCTTTCATACTAACTTGCATCACAATTTTAAAAACATCTTCTTAGATCCAGAACGCCCTCTTGATTCCTAAACAACTCAAAATTTAACTATGAGACTCTAGCTATCTGTTCTTCAACCACCTCAGAGACCTGAGAGGGATAAATATATCTGATTATATAGGAAGTGCAGGGCCCGCAGCTTCCAAAACTAAGAAATGACATACATGTGGCTGCCTTGACATTTCCCATTTTCTCTCCATACATTACAGCATCAATCTTCAGCTGTTTGGCCCCATTTCTTTGACAGACATTGATTGTAGAGCAGGAATTATGAAGGACTTAACTACCCTATCTTGGCAGAGCTAGGCTGTCAACTTACCTGCTACCAATTTTTGTCCTTTTTGGACAGCAATCTGTCTACAGTTGAAGCAAGAGGTTTTTCATGCCAAGAGATAGACTTGCCACTAATTCAACCATCTCAAACTGGAGATTCTTCGATGCTCATCTTCTACTTGGAGTGGAATAGGGGATGCTGTCAGGAGCTGGCATGTCTCGATATCAAAAAAAATCTTAATTTAAGAAAACATCTTTGAATGCCATACTCTGCAGATCTCTTGGGGTTTTTGAAGATGCCCTGTCTATCTCTTATGTTTAGATAAGCAAATGTTGCTGTCTCTTAACAACTTGATTTCTGAGTAGCTTAGAAAATAACTGTGATAGACTGTCATAGTAAGTAACAAAATGACATGCTTGCATGACTGTTAGTTTGTATTACTTAATTATCCTAAACAGTTTATGATGGTTGGTAGCAAAAGGCCAAAACTTCACATTTCCTTTTTAAGCATTACTAGGTACAATACCTTTAAGAAGTGTTACCCTTAATTTTGTAACAATATACAAAGATCAACACCAATGTGGCCAAATATATTCTTAATTTTGTATCAATATACTAAGATCAGTACTGATGTAGTCCAATACAATCTTAATTTGCATTAATATACAATGATTAACACCAATTTAGCCTAATATAGCATTAAAGTTGTATCAACATACAATGGTATAAGGGCTTATTCAATAATCTGTCCTTTTTTTTTTTTGATCTTTTCTATACTATGTCTATGTCCCATTTGTTCTCAAGTCTATTCACTCCTACATAGGAGAGAAAGAAGGACACAGAAAAGAAACAGAGAAAAGTCCCTAGGTCTAACCTCCAAAACCCATTTAACATGACCATTTAACAGCTTGTAGTCTCTTCCCATAAATGACAAAATTTTCTGTTATCCATCGAATAACCAAAGGTGGGGGGAACACCCTACCCACCTTCTGGGGGGGGGGAACACCCTCCCCACCTTCTGGGCCTGGGAAGTCGCTCTCATAAATGACTTCCTGCTGATTTGGGACGTAGTAAACCTGTTTGGGGCCCAAATAGGGATGGAAAAATGGTTAAAAATGTTAATAGAATCATTTGATGTACAGTCCTTTTGTGCTCAGCTATTTAGATGTCCTAAGAAGTTTGTAGACAGAAGCTGATCTTCAGGCCTTTACTGAAGTTGTGGCTGGAGCAGTCTGTGGAGCTCAATGATCTTCATGATTTTGAGTTGTGGTTGTAGAATTTTGAGGAAACAGCTATTGAAGGAGTCTGCAAGGCTGGATCGTCTGGGCCGCTCGTCTTCTTTGGTGTCTGATCTGTTTTCTGCTGAGGTTTACCTTGTCCAGTTGTCCCTGGATTCCTAAAATGGATGCTTTAAGTCTCCTGGAAAGATAAGAACAGAGCCCTGCTCTAATCCTAACTCCAGGGCAATTACCTTTTTCTAAATTTTTTTTTGGGGGGGGGTCAGGTAAAATTTTTTCCTGGAGCAAATTTGGTTTTTTGAGAATATATAGAGTATTATCTTTCAATCTGGATTAAAGAAAAATTATTTTGTTATTTTTGAGCTAAAAAAACCTTTAGTGTATATATTTTGAGATCTCAAAGGACAATTTATTTGCATTGAGCATGCCTGTTGTATGTAGTTTTTAAACTTAAATCCTTCCAGATCCTATGTGCCTGTCTTTGCAAACTAAGTATTGGGATCAAGACCTGTGGTTCCCAACTGAAGGGATTAAAGATGTGCTCCTCCGCCTCTGGATCAAAGTTTTTCCCTATGTAGAACTTGTTTTGTATCAGGATGACCTTGAGTGCTGGCATCTGCCTGTTTCTGTCTCTAGTGTGTTGGGAATAAGGATGTATTCTTCTCGAATGATGGGATTAAGGGTATGCACCATCACCACCCTGTTCCTTGTAACTCTAGAATTTATAAAACAACTAACTCTATAGTGCTCCTCCTGTCTCTGCTGAAGTTAAAGGTATGGGCTAACCTCACGCATTTCATGTATTTTACCTTAGCTCTAAGGTTTTTTTCGACTCTTGGTGGTTTATAAAGCCAGGTTGAACAGCTGTAACCTTTAATTTATTTAGAGTGTTTTAAACATGTTACCTGCTTTTTTTATTTAATAAATTTATTTATTGCTTGCTTCAGGTTACATCTCCATCATATTGTCCTCTTTCCCCCCTTCCAAGTCCCACCCTCCCATCCTCTACCCCTTAACACTTCCGTCTTGCTCCTCTGGAGTGGAGTGACCCCACATAACAGTCCCTCGCCCCAGTTCAGATGTCATATGAGGGCCAAGGGCCTCTTCATACATTGGGGGCCTACAAGGCAGTACCACCAGTAAAAAGTGTCTCATTGCTGGGGAGGGAAAACTAAAAAAACAGACCAACAAACAAACAAACCAACAAATCTAACAACAACAACAAATGAGAGAAAAATAGAAAAAAAAATCTATGTCCATGTTCCCGTTTGGTGTGTTGGTTGTAGTACAGATATCCTGTTCTATATAGCTAAAATCCTACTATAAGTGAATAAATGCCATGTGCATCCATCTGAGTCTGGGTTAGCTCACTCAGGATGAGCTTCTCTAGTTCCATCCATTTGGCTACAAATTGCATAATTTCATTGTTTCTGATAGCTGAGTAATATTCCATTGTATAGATGTACCACAGTTTTTTAATCCATTCTTCAGTTGAGGGGCATCTGGGTTTTATCCAGTTTCTAGCTATTACAAATAAGGCTGCTATGAACATAGATGAGGAGACTTCCTTATGATTCCATGAGGAGTCATTTGGATGTATACCTAGAAGTGGTATGGCTGGGTCCCGAATCAAAGCTATTCCAAGTTTCTAAGATATAGCCATACTGACCTTCATAATGGTTGCACAAGCCTGTACTCCCACCAGCAATGGAGGAGGGTTCCCATTCTCCACAAACTCATCAGCATGTGCTGTCATTTGAGCTTTTGATCTTAGCCATTCTCACAGGTGTGAGATGGAATCTCAGAGTTGTCTTGAGTTGCATTTCTATGATGATTAAGGATGTTGAGCATTTCTTCAGGTGTCTCTTGGCCATTAGGTATTCCTCCTTTGTGAATTCTCTATTTAGCTCCATCCCCCAATTTTTTGATTGGATTATTTGGTTTCTAGGCATTTAATTTCTTGAGTTTTTTTGTAGATTTTGGATATTAGCCCTCTGTCAGATGTGGGGTCGGTGAAGATTTTCTCCACTGTAGGCTGCCGTTCTGTTTGGATGACCCTGTCTTTTGCCTTACAGAAGCTTTTCAGTTTCATGAGGTCCCATTTATTGATTGTTGATCTCAAGTCCTGAGCTATTGGTGTTCTGTTTAGGAAGTTGTCACCTGTGCCAATGAGTTCCAAGGTTTTTCCCATTTTTTTCTTCTAGTAGATTTAGGGTGACGGGCCTTATGTTAAGGTCTTTAATCCACTTGGATTTAAGTTGTGTACAAGGTGATCAGTATGAGTCTAATTTCATTCTTTTGCAAGTGGACATCCAACTAGACCAGCACCATTTGTTGAAGATGGTGTCCTTCTTCCATTGTGCTGTTTGGGTTCTTTGTCAAAAATTAGGTGGCCATAAATGTGTGGGTCTATTTCTGGATCTTCAATTCAATTCCATTGTTCTACTGGTCTGTTTTTATACCAATACTATTTTGTTTTTACTACTATTGCTCTGTAGTACAGCTTAAAATCTAGGATGGTGATACCTGCAGATGTTTTTTTGTTGTAAAGGAATGATTTAGCTATTCTGGGCTTTTTGTTATTCCATATGAAGTTGAGAGTAGCTCTTTCCAAGTCTATAAAGAATTGTGTTGGTATTTTGATAGGAATTGCATTGAATCTATATATTGCTTTTGGTAGGATAGCCATTTTTATTATGTTGATCCTACCTATCCATGAGCATGGGAGATCTTTCCATCTTCTAGAGGCCTCTTCCATTTCTTTCTTCAAGGGATTGAAGTTCTTGTTATATAGGTCCTTTGCATGCTTGGTTAGAGTTATCCCCAGGTATTTTATATTGTTTGTGGCTATTGTGAAGGGGGTTGTTTCCCTTATTTCTTTCTCAGCCCATTTGTTTGTCATATAGAGAAGGGCTTCTGATTTTTTTGATTTAATTTTGTGTCCTGCCATCTTGCTGAAAGTGTTTATCAGCTGCAAGAGTTCTCTGGTGGAATTTTTGGGGTCGCTTATGTATACTATCATATCATCTGCAAATAGGGATAATTTGACTTCTTCGTTTCCAATATTTATCCCTTTGATCTCCTTTAGTTGTCTTATTTTTCTAGCAAGAACCTCAAATACTATATTTAAGAGATATGGTGAAAGTGGACATCCTTGTCTTGTCCCTGAGTTTAGTGGAAATGCTTCAAGTGTCTCTCCATTTAATTTGGTGTTGGCCACCGGCTTGCTGTATATTATTACCCTTATTATTTCTAAGTATGATCCTTCTTTGCCAGTTCTCTCCAGAACTTTTAGCATGAAGGGGTGTTGGATTTTGTCAAATGCCTTTTCTGCATCTAGCAAGATTATCTTGTGTTTTTTTTTCCTTCATCTTGTTTATATGGTGAATTATGTTGATAGACTTTTGTATGTTGAACCATCCCTGTATTCCTGGGATGAAGCCTACTTGATCATGGTGTATGAGACTTTTGATGTGTTCTTGAATTCAATTTGCTAGTATTTTATTAAGTATTTTTGCATCTATTTTCATAAGGGAGATTGATCTGAAGTTCTCTTTCTTTGTTGGGTCTTTGTGTGGTTTAGGAATCAGGGTGACTGTGTCCTCATTGAATGAGTTTGGCAATGTTCTTTCAGATTCTATTTGGTGAAAGAGTTTGAAGAGTATTGGTGTTAGCTCCTCTTTGAAGGTCTGGTGGAATTCTGCGCTAAGGTCATCTGGCCCTGGGCTTTTTTTGGTTGGGAGATTTTTAATGACTGTTTCTATTTCCTTAGGAGTTATAGGGCTGTTTAATCTGTTAATCTGATCTTGATTTAGCTTCCATAGGTGGAATCTATGGAGAAAATTGCCCATTTTGCTTCAGTTCTTAAATATGGTGGAATATAGATTTTTTTTTAATAATTTATTTTTTATTTCTTCAAGTTAAATCTCAATCACAATCCCCTCCCTACTCCCCCCCTCCAGTCCCACCCTTCTACCCTCCTCCCCCTCAGCCCCACCATCCTCTTCCCTTCTTCTTTTTTTTTTTTGTTTAAGGTTTTTATTTTTCCCCCCAACAGCTCTCCCTTTCAGTCCAAATAATGGTTCTTTTTCTTATAACTATAAATACAATACAAAACAACAGTAATAAATAGGCCACAATTATAAGAGTTATATGGCTTAGCATACATTCCCAATGTCCAGTCCATATGTATTTGGCACCTGACTTTAACATTCTACTATCTAACCATCTCCATGAGTTTAAAGTTCTATATCTAACTCAGCTTTCATACTAACTTGCCTCATAATTTTAAAAATATCTTCTTAGATCCAGAACACCCTCTTGATTCATAAACAACTCAAAATTTAACTATGAGACTCTAGCTATCTGTTCTTCAACCACCTCAGAGACCTGAGAGGGATGAATATATCTGATTATATAGGAAGTGCAGGGCCTGCAGCTTACAAAACTAAAAAATGACATACATGTGGCTGCCTGGACAGTTCCCATTTTCTCTCCATACATTACAGCATC
>CAJQZJ010034276.1:357164-518477 GCA_907164525.1 Lophiomys imhausi | reverse complement strand
CCCCCCCCCCGTCCTCTGGCTTTTTACTCCTCTCTCCCAAGTCCTCAGCTGGTTAAGCCACGCCCCCACTAGCTGGGGAGACCATTAATACTTTATAAGTGTATCTTAGGCACTCCACCTGAAATTAAACAAAAACATTCTCACAATTGGTTTTAATAAACTCCTACCACAGTGGTTAACAAATGTTTTCACCTTCCCTCACGACAAGCATGAGCTAGAGAAGTGGGCTCTGAGAAATACAACTTGGAAAGTGCCAGGTTCAATTCCCTGTTTTCAAGAAGGCAGAGAATGAACTCTTGAAGACCACAGAGTAAAGTAAGGCACATACAGCCTCAAAGTAACCTCAGGATAATAGCCAAGATTTTCTTGCAATTTTGTTATTCTGTGTTCCAGAACATTGAAAAAGAATTCCTTCACGTTGATCTCTTTCTGTTCTTTCAACACTTAGACACAAATGCTAGTGGACTTATTAAAACTAGCCAGAGATATAGACATGAAAGTCTTAGTTTTCTGTACAGAGAAACCAAAGGTAAACATACAATGGATCAGTATGTGTCATCATAATAAAGAAGTAAGTTGGGCTAGAGAGAAGGCTCAGTGCTTAAGAGCATTAACTGCTCTTTCAAATGTCCTGAGTTCAATTCCAATCATCCACATGGTGGCTCACAACCATCTATAATCAGATCACGTACCCTCTTCTGGCCTGCAGGCATACATGCAGGCAGAACACTGTCTACATAATAAATAACCTTGGAAAAAAAAGATGTAAGTTAATGGAAATTTGACTAATCATGGCATCTGTTAACTCCTGGGTTCGCTGTTGTATTTCTAAGCATAGCAAATTAACACAAATAAATTGAAGATGTGAGATAAAATCATGAAGGTCACATATAAAGCTAAAACAAACATAATGAAAGAATGTACTCAACTATGCAGATAGCTCAATGGAAATGATGGGAAACAGAGTAATTTTGATATTACAGCAATAGTCATTAACTGTTCTGAATACACACAAAGAAAAAGTAATACACCAATATGAAAAAAACAGGCAATTATTGTCAATTTTAAAAGGCTAAATTAATAGTTAACATTTTCAAGAAGAACAAATGAAGGATAAACAATTTTTATATAAGCCCAGTGTCTTTAAAATGGGTGTGTTTATTCATTCTCACCTTATGGCCATTTGAGTGTATAAGTACAATTAACTCCATGCTGACCGACTTGAATTAAATATATTATAACTTATAGTTTTTGTTTACAGCATGTGCATCTCGTTTTTTTAATACTCAGTGAGAATCATGAAGTATTATCACATCCTAGAAAAATCCAAACCCATGTTTCTCTATTACTTTTTAAAAATGTTTATTTATTACTCCAAGTTACATCTCCATCACAGTCCCCTCCCTCCATCCCTCCTAGCTCCACCTTCACACCCTCTCCCACTTCTCCCAGAGCTCATAATTCTTTTTTTGAATAATTAGGCCATATTTTTGAATATTATAAGGTATAAAAAACATTCCCAATATCCAGTCCATACCTTTTTGGCAACTGATATTAATATTCTATTATCTATCTATTTCCATGAGATTAAAGTTCTATACCTAACTCAATTTCCATCCTAACTTGCATTACAGCTTACAAACATCTTCTTAGACCTAGAACATCCTTTTAATTCCTAAACATATTGAAATTTAACTGTGAGACCATAACTATCTACTCTTCAACCACATCAGAGACCTGAGAATGATACCGAAATGGACAGAACTTGGAAGCAGGTAGGTCAATAGCTAAGGTCTGCCAAGACAGATTAGGCAAGTCCTTCATAATTCCTGCTTTACAATTAATGTCTGTCAGAGATACTGGGCAAAGAGTCTGAAGATAGGTGCTCTAATGCATGGAGAGAAATTGGGGACTGTCCAGGCAGCCAGTTGTCCCTCATTTCTTAGTTTTGGAAGATGCTGGTTCTGTACTTCTTTATAGTCAGATATATTTATACTTCTATTACTTTTTAGTTAACATTGGATTTCTAGGGAGAAACACTGAATGAACATCTCCACCTATCCCTGACTAATCTGAAGAGGAGTGCATGCCTAAAGAACAGATAATATTCTTAAGAGTCACTTTCATGTACAATGTTAAAAAAACAGGTTGGTACAGAAGAGGTCAGTACCTTTACTCCTATTATATTTTTCCATATCATTAACAAAACTGGGCTGAGCAAATTCAGGTTGTCTACATAGAGCAAGTGCTTAGCTGATATCACTTGACTTCTGCCGAGACATCTATTCTGATACTTTTGTTAAACATTCATTTGCAATCCTTCTGGGCTTCCACAGACAACCTAATTATTTAAAATTTTTATGATGGCATTAACATAGATAAAGTTTGTTTCCTCCAAAATATTTACAGTTACTTGACAGTAGGGGAGACGTGACTTTTGTACTATGTTCTTTGTCTGGAAAAATCACCACCCACATTTAAACGTACAATGAATAGGTTTGTAGAGTAAACGAAAAGATGAAAAGAGACAAGCAAGAGAATGTTATCAAAGTATAAACCACTCAAAATTTGAATAACTATAGGTTAAATATGAATTTTTAATTATTTACTTTTTAAACATAAATATAACATATTTACTTCTCTAATAAGACATTTACTGCTATGAAGTTTTTCCTGTTTTTCCATGTTTATGATAGTCATTGGTTGGGAAAGGACTTGTAATTACTGATTACTGTGTTATTTCATGAAGTTTCTTCTTGTATCATTTTTGTGCTACAATTTTCCATAAATCGTTCAGGATTAAGATCATGTTGTATTTTTTAAAAGTTGAGATGGTTACTTTCTATGCCACAAATTGGCCCAAGAAAGAAGGATTAAAGCAAGTATGCAAACATAGGGACAGAGGAGAATGTTCATAAAATTACATGCCATCGTAACTGTCACTGAAAAACAAACTGATAAAATTCCTAAAATTCCTAAAATATTTTGATATTACAGCAAGCTGTTTTTGAAACTGACTACATTACACAATTTACAAGACAAAAACCTTTATTTTATGAGATATTCACTGTCCAACATGTTAAATAGAGAAAAATTTAAAACTGGGTAATTCATGGAAACAAGTAATTAGGTATGTTAACCCACAAACTTTCTTAAATATCTAAAGATAGAAATTGAAGTAAACCAATGTGAAAGATTAAGTTTTTATGAAGAATAATAAACATGAATTATAATTCATATATTAAATGCACTGCAAAATAAGAAATGGTGCATTTATTTTAAAGAAAATGTAAAATGTTAAAGGCATTCTCATGCAATAACATTTTGTGGTGACTTTTTTTTTTAACAATCCCAGCTGCAGCTTCATAGCAGTCATGTAGCATGGATGTGTAATTCCCTAAGAAACAAAACAGCATATGAAAATTTCATTTTAATATTCCATAAGAGTAGCCAAAATTAGACTGCTAATTATAGACTCTCTAATTAGAAGTATGGCATCCCTATATATAAAACATGTTTTATAAAAATGTCAATGCCTAGTGTCATTTAGAGATGAGCATTAGGTAGAGTGTGATCCTTGGTACAGATTTCAAATTTCTCTAATGCCACATAGAAATGTTAGGGAAAATATTGGAAAGTGTTATTTGGCTTTAGCTATTGTGCTATTTACTGGGAGAAGCACGAAACTAGCACTCTGCATATTGAAAAACCATATCCCTTGGTGGAAATCATTTAAATCTCTGAAAAAAGTAGATTTCAATTTTGGGTTTTATAATTAGCTTTGCATTATATACACATTTTCAGTAATCAAATTCTAACTTGTGGCACAAAACATCAATTTGTTTAGAAAGTATTGTTTATAGTGAATACATCCCTTGGGCAATGCACAACTTGAACAACAAACCCAAACAGGCAAGAGTAGACTGTAGGGAAATTTAAAGCTTTATTGTTCTTATATCTATGACATTATAAAACCATGGTTTGTACAATATTGACATAATTTATTTTACATCTGTCTGTTTAAAGCTGTGAGAGTGAACTATTGGGATAATGTTTAACTTAGATTTATATTAAAATGGAAAGCTAAAACAGTCTTTTGATAATATTTTTACCCCAACTATATTAACAATTAGCTTAAATCTATGTGCTACTTTGAGAAAAGCATATTGAGTATATATCTCCTTTATCTAAAATTGAAAAATAAATGAGTAAAAAGAATGCAAAGATCAGCCAGAGCCCACACAGTCAATCATAGGAAATGATTATCTCAATGCCAATTCTAAGGAAACCACTCCCTAGAAGACAATGAGAAAAAGTACTAGCTGCAAACCAAAATGCAAAATACAGCTACAGGAGAAGCTGAATTTTCCTACTTACAATAGGAAAGGCAGTTGGTTTTATTGCCTTATTATTTAATAATGAAGAACACTAAAGAAATGAATTTCCAACTAAACAAAGATAACCTGATTTATTCATTTTAGTTTACCTACAAAAATATTTAAGGTATCTTTTATATGTCCTGGAGAACCAGAGAACATAGAAATAGTATTACCATGTATGTATTTATGTGTGTATGAAAATGCAGTTTTACTAAATTTCACTTCCTGTTACTGTGATTTGTATTAAAATCATATTATAGAATATATAGATTTGTTTGATTTCATTTGACTTAAATAGAACTTCAAGATTATTTAATAATCCATTCCTTCCTGATTATTGTTGTTGTAATTTTTATTTTTTGCATTTGAAAATTTTTTATCATATAATATGCAATAATATGAAATGTGTTCTGATATTTTATCCAGTAAAACAAACCAATGTATTAAAATACCATATAGTGTACCTTGTAAAACTATAGTAAAATGCCACATGATGAATTCTGACAATGTAGTTATTGATAACATTACCATATATTTATTGATAACGGTGTTTTTTAATTGTAGTTATTTTGTTAGAATATTTTATGATGGATTTTATACCTTAAAATAGTTTTGATTGATAATTATCTTAATTACCTTAAATATTTGACAAAGTATCTAATGTGGCAAAATATGAATAATACATTTATTTGTGTTATTTTATTTTAATTGAAAATAGACTTATTAATACAATAATTCTGATTATGGATTCCTCTTCTCCAACTTCTCCTCCATATTCCCTTCTTCTCTGCCACCAAAAATCTGCCCCTATCTTTTCATCTCTCATTAAAACACTTAAAAAAATAATGGAGACAAAAAACAAACAGAAGAGAAACAGCCAAACAAAAATCTCAAGAAACACAGTTACACAAATGTTTGCTTTTACAGAAATTTCACAAAAGCACAGCAATAGAAACAATAATATTCATGCAGAACATTAAAAAAAGAAAAGAAAAAAGCCCAGACACACTACTATGACACAAAGAACCTTCAAAAATGGCATTGATATCATCCTGTTTTGGGCATTTAGTGCTGGAAACTGGACCTGGACTGAAGGTTGTTTTGTACACCCAATTGTGTTGGAGATTCTGTTGGAGAAAACTAATTTTGTAGTTGTGAATGGTTATCACTTTGAGATAGATTCTGAGTTAGGAATGGAGGCTTGTGTCCATTTCTCCTCTCAGCCCTGGAACCACTCTGGAACATGGCCATGGCCAATTATACACAGTAGGAATGTGTATGCTGCTTCCGTCTCTGATTTCATGTGTTCATTGGTCCTGCTTTGTTTGGAAGGCCTATATTCCCTCTAGTTCTTACCATCTTTCTATGAATAGATACAATTTCTAAAGTAATGGATATGAATGTGTAAGTATAATAAAGAAAGGATGATCATAATTGATCATTTACTTCCAGGTCAGATATTTAGAATAAAAAAATACATTTTAAAATTGCAGTATACATTGTACATTTCTCCAGCACATAGTAGAGGAAAGGTGAGTTACAAATAGAATTATGTAAGGATTTGAAATTTTTGAGAATGCTTTCCCATACAATGGCACTGTGTATAAACTACAAAAAAGATGCTGTCTTGAAAAATCCTTAAGCTAAAAGAGAAGAACCAATGATAGAAAGAAAGATATTATAATAGAATAACAGTGACTAGTGTTGAATCTAGAAATTATAAAAATACAGAGAATGTCAGTGGAGTGCTCATCCACAACAGATATGCAGTCATGCCCCAAAAGACCAGGCAGCATCATGGAGGAGCATGAGAAATGAGTGTAAAAGCCAGATATTGGAGGGGACCAGACATAAGTGTCTTTTGCACATGACAGGACTTCATGATTCAGGAATCCTGTGGTTGTCTGCACAGGATCTGTAAAAGATCAAACTAGTCAGCATTCTAGAATAGAGGGAAGGGGGGACTCCTGGATCCTTTCCCTTAACTGAGGTGTTATATATAGTTGATGGATTCTGGGGTTAATAGCTTTCTTTGAGGGTAGGCTCCAAGATCTAGACCATGCTCCAGTGGCTATTTCCTATATCATTCAGCTAATCAAGAAAAACCATTGATTGTTTTCAAAATAAAATGCACTACAAAAGGAAAGGATCACTCTTCAGAGTAGATGGTGGAAGCTTAAATAGCTTCATATAAGAATACCACTAGCACAATATGGTCTATAGTCAAACAATCTCCCCAACATAAATCTGAATGGAGAAACATAATTTTATTTTCAAATAAAATATTATTGAGATTTCTTCTATAGAGACAAATCAAAACAATTGACAGAGGTGAAATTAAAAAAAAATGACTGCTACAGGATATATTTGAAATAAAATAAAAAAACTAAGCACCCTTATGTATAATAGCTAGAAACTGGAAACAACCCAGATGTCCCTCAATAGATGAATGGATAAAAAAAATGTGGTACATTTACACAATGGGATACTACTCAGCTATCAGAAACAAGGAAATCATGCAATTCGCAGCCAAATAGATGGAACTAGAAAAGCTCATCCTGGGTGAGCGAACCCAGACACAGAAAGATGCACATGGCATCTACTCACTTATAATTGGATTTTACCCATATATTACATGATAACTATCCTACAACCAACACACCAAAAGAATTAGGAACATAGACTTTGTTACCCATTAATGGGACAATTTGCCCTAGGGGTGCTAGCATGTAAGCCCCAGTGCAAGAGGAAGCTCTTAGCTCTCCTATGACTGTAGGGACATACCACATCAGAGGATTGGGATGGGTGAGAGGGGGGGAGAAAGTGGGAGGGTGGAAATGGGAGGGGTGGAAGGAGGGCACTGAGATAGAAATATAACTTGAAGTAATAAATAAACAAAAAATAATAAAATAAAACAAAACAAAAAAACTAAGTATGATTTAAAATACTTGCCAAATTAATAACTATAAGCTCATTATTGTTTTAAAATGTTTCAGAAATTGAAAATGGGTACACATTTTTAGACCATTTATTATGACAGATCACATACACAATTTAGAAGAAATGGGTAACATAAAGCAGATACTAAGCTACTTATTTTTAAATCACTAGGAAATCTAACATACATAGTAAATTAGAAACTTCAAGGAAAATGTGATTTATTTTAACTGGAAATACCATGTAGCTGCAGAAGTAGCGGCCAATAGATATAGCCAAGGGAATTGCTATTATTGCTATGAACATACATCTATCAGATAAATACAAAGACCATAATTGGTTTCTGGCCCCAGTTGATGAACTGAGTGCAATACTTTTATGTTCATACTTTCCATAGAGTTCTCAAAACTGTAACTAAGCATTTCCATGTCATTAACG
Organism: Lophiomys imhausi; assembly: GCA_907164525.1. Lineage (NCBI taxonomy): Eukaryota > Metazoa > Chordata > Mammalia > Rodentia > Muridae > Lophiomys > Lophiomys imhausi. Next base: position 510,723 of record CAJQZJ010034276.1, on the reverse strand, counting down.
CCGATATTTCCTGAGATATTTAATTTCTCCCAATGGACTTGAGTTCTTGCTTTCTTCATTGATGTAGGTCTCTTAGAGCCCTAGTATAATCAAGCATATGTTTGCATAGTACATTTCTCTCACTTGTCTCTCAAATGACTCAAATTAAATGCTGTATATCAGTAAGTAGTGATATTCCATGGAGAATGTATTATGAGAGTATTGAGGCATCGTGTAATGAGTTGACATCATTCAGAGTTGTAAGTATAGCTCAATGTGAGGATGGCAGTATATTGATAAATATTTCATTGAGATGACTATAATATATGTGACTATTTGCTGATGGTATTCTACAGGGTGAAAACTGGCCTATGGATATATATTATTAATATAGCTAAGGGTTATATTTGAGAGATTGTTTGTTTTATATCTGAGAGATACTTCATTATTGTGTTGAAAAAAATCACATTACATGAGTGGCAATTAGAGTATGAGTCCCAAATACTGACAGTATAGGATCTGTGACTATTTAAATATCCAGTAAACATATTTTTACAGTCAAACATGGGACTGAACATGGAATTATATATTGAAGATTCTTGGTAATAGTGTGCATAAAGAATATGCAAAAGTTTCTATTTTCTTGGAACATGAGATTCACAAAAGAGTTAAAAGTTTGGGTTATATTTTCTGTGAGAATTGCTTGTGATGCCTGGAGAAGGTGACAACTAATACTGAACATAGTAGAAATGATTAAGCTGTTTTTCCCATCAGCAGAGGAACAGGAACAGAAGCTGACTGAGCTAACTTGCTTGTATTATTCATAGCCTTGGATCACAGAATATCTTTTCATTCCTGTGAAACACAATTTCTTAGAGTTTTCATCCTTTCACTGTCATAACAGAACATTGAATGGTAAGGCAAAAATAAATATTTGGACAGTCAGTAATGGTTTCTGGAGTATTACACATCATTGGAGGTGTTCAACGTTGTCTCAGAATTTCAGGAATTGGGAGCTGTGATTGAAGCTTTGAGTACATTAACTCACACACATGAATTACACTAAGTAAGTCAACAATACTGTAAAAACTATATGGCTAATTAAAGTATTTACCCAGTATTTATGTTATTTTAATTGGTTCGGCGGCTGTTAATCTTTAAGCAGACATTATAAATGAGCACACAGGACACCACGTGGATTTTAACAAGCCTTTGCCTGAATTGTGCAATCCTAGCCCATCTAAGCTAGCTCTTAATTCTATTACCCAAATATGACCCCATATATACATATGCCCCCTTGGACTGCCATTCTTCACGGTATGCAGATGTTCCTGGCCATGTGGAATGAGGTTCCTTTTTCTAACCCATGATGTGTGCCTCCTTCCTCCTGCTGCTGGCTGGAATGCCTTCTTCCTGCTGCGGGCTGGAATGTTTGAATCCTCTGTCTAAAGCGCAGACTTCCTGTTTTAATCCCAGGAAGTCCCACCTTTTCTGTCTTTGCCCATTCTCAGGCCTCGGCATTTTATTTAACCAATCAGTGTCAATATAAGTAACAGACAGCAAACAGGACCAATTAACATTTAGAATGCTTAACTCTACCCCAATAATTCCCTCCTTTTGTCTAAAAAAAAAAAGGCTAAATTTTTTTGACTCACATAGCAAAAACAATAAGAACAAATATGAAACAATCAAGAAAACTATATATAAAAGTTATGCACATAATGTTTAGCCTATTTCTATCAGGCAATCTTGAAGAAGAAAAAAAAATCATCTTATCTATCTTGCTGTGTCTAAAGTTCTGAATCAAAATAATTTCTATCATATCCTATATTTATAAACTTAAAGATTTTATTTAGACTTGAAAATATCCTTTTAAATCCTAAACAACTCAAGTTCAATTGAAATTTTATAACTATTATGCCTTCAACCCCATCAAAGACATAAGAAGGGATAAAGTTATTATTTGAGTGAGTAGGAAGCATAGGAGAGCAGCTTCCAAAAAGAAATATGACAGTTTGTTGCCCAGACAGTCCCAAATATCACTTGATATCATTGGAGCATCATCTTCAGCCTTCTGGCCAAGCATTTTTCAGAGACTAAATTATGCAGCAGGAAATAATAAGGATTTTCCCATTCTGTCTCTGCAGAATCAGGACATTGACTTACCTGCATTTAACTGTTTGGACTGTATATAGTCTGTTGAGGGAGCAGTGGCATTTTTTCCCAATAGGAATCTCCTGATGGGAGATTTCTTTTTGAGGAATTATTTCCTAATGGGAGATTTCTTTTTGATGCTCATTGTCTTCTTCCAAGTCAAATGGGAGCCGTCAGGAGCTGACTGTCTTAAGTCAAATGATTCTTATAATAATAAAAACATCTTTAAATGTCATTTTCTGTATGCCTCTGAGGGTTTTGAAGATATCTACTATTTTATTTATAAATCTATCTATCATCTATCTATCTTTGAACAAGCAAACTGTATATTTTTATCCATTTATTATCTGTTTAACCTAGTATTTGACATGAACAGGAGATTGACTGGCCAGTCAACTTGTATTATCCAGACTCCTAAATAGATTGCAATAGCAACCCATAAAAGGATCGGAAGTAAACCTATACTTTTAAATGATTTGTACAGGCACAATACCTTATACAAGACAGTACGCCCTTTTGAAGCCAGAAGAACAAATCAGTACAATTAGCAGTGGGATTGTAGAAGTGGACAAAGGAATTTCACAATCCATTTACTAGTGATGACTATTAGATCATGGTGTCCATCCAGTGTATAAATGGTGGTTTAGTAACAAGAAATTTAGAGTGCTTACTCAATAAAATAATCTAACTCCTATCACCTAAATCTTTGAGTCATCTTGGAAATATATACCAAAGTGTGAGGTGGATATATCAGGGATGTCATTTTTCAAATGTAATCAATCTTATTTTAATTAATTCCTCCATTTTTTCACCAATATATGTATTATCATTCATTTTGTTTACTCAATGCTATGGAAAAGAGAATTATCACACAATTGAAAACAACAGGACTCAAAGTTCTCTGATGACATATATTTAGTGAGAATACCTAATCATCACTCAATGAATTTTTAAAAGTTAGACCTTTGAGAGAAATGGCATTACGGTTTATACAGGACATATTGGACAATTTAAAGCTTCAGAAGTAAATTAGAACATCTTTTTTTTTTAAATAATTTATTTTTTATTTCTTCAAGTTACATCTCAATCACAATCCCCTCCCTACTCCCCCCTCCAGTCCCACCCTTCCACCCTCCTCCCCCTCAACCCCCCCATCCTCTTCCCTTCTTTTTTTTTTTTTTTTTAGTTTAAGGTATTTCTTTTTCCCCCCAACAGCTCTCCCTTTCAGTCCAAAAAATGGTTCTTTTTCTTATAACTATAAATACAATACAAAACAACAGAAATAAATAGGCCACAATTATAAGAGTTATATGGCTTAGCATACATTCCCAATGTCCAGTCCATATGTATTTGGCACCTGACTTTAACATTCTACTATCTAACCATCTCCATGTGTTAAAAGTTCTATATCTAACTCAGCTTTCATACTAACTTGCCTCATAATTTTAAAAATATCTTCTTAGATCCAGAACACCCTCTTGATTCCTAAACAACTCAAAATTTAACTATGAGACTCTAGCTATATATTCTTCAACCACCTCAGAGACCTGAGAGGGATAAATATATCTGATTATATAGGAAGTGCAGGGCCTGCAGCTTCCAAAACTAAAAAATGACATACCAGTGTCTGCCTGGACAGTTCCCATTTTCTCTCCATACATTACAGCATCAATCTTCAGCCATTTGGCTCCATTTCTCTGACAGAAATTAGAACATCTTAATCCTTGTGTGCAGTAAAGAGCATAAAATATGGAGGGGTTAATGATAGCATTTAGTAGCATAGGAAACTTGGAATAGCAAAAGCCTGGACTTTAAGGTAAGAGACTTACTTCCAATGTGACATGGCCTTGGGAGCCTGCCAAGGACGGATGACTTTTTTGATCATAGGAGTATTCCCTGAGGCACCCACCTCCAGATCACACAATTTACCGACTGCCTGTTGTTTCTAGGCCCTCTGCAAAAAGCATTGAAGGGATGGAGCCCAGGGTCATGACTTGGAAGCGTGAAAGCTTCTGCCGAAAATTATGTTGCCAATTCATTATGACAGGGGAAGATATTTCAGTCAAGATTCATGTAGACAGAGTGCTTGGCTCCTCTTCTTGTCTCATCTCCTCCTCATCTGGCAGAGAAACTCTCATCTCACTTGGAGGCTTCACTCTCTTGTATCAACCCATTGTAGGTATGGGGATGGATTTTCCCTGGTGTTCTAGAGCATCTAGGCAGGGAGTATTCTTCCCTCTGAGCCCAGGATCTTCGGATGAGACTGAGTGCTGAAGCAGGACCCTTGCAGGCCTGAGACATCTAAATGGTGAGCCTGGGAGACTTTTCATCTGATAAATAATTGATCTCTAAGACTGCAAAGGCAATTTCTGCTTGATAAACTGTCTTAAGATCTGATGAACGAAATTCAGACACTTTAAGACTGAAAGATTAGATAAAGACCAGCCATACATAAGGATTCACACCCAGAGGAAAATATCCTTTTAAGAAACTAGGCAAATATTAAATGGTTGTTTTGTAGGTATTAAGACGTTTTAGGTGCTAGATTTTAGAGTTAGGGTTTAGGTTTTAGGATTTGGGAACTTTATAGGCAATTGTTAGGTAATTATTAATTATTAATAAATATATGTTTGATAAATTAAAATTTACTGTTACAATAGAATGATTTGACAATCATTTTTAATACAAATCATTTAATATCTGCAAACTTGAATGCTATATGAAGGCAATGCCTTAGGGACAACCAAACACTTAAATGTATGCCTATACCTCTTAGATATACTAGCCCATAGAATCTGAAAGTTTCAAGACAGGATCTTCAGTTCAGGAATATCTTAGGAATTATTGTCTAGCTGATATAAATGCTAAAACAAGAGCCTTACTTTTAAAGGACAGAGTTTATGGACCACAAAACTCAGAAAGGGAAGAAAATAAAGAAAAGGAAGGAACTCAGCTGATTACATTATTAGTCTGGAAAGGTGACTCAGGAGTTAAGAGTATATAATGCTCATTCAGAGAATGTCAATTTGAACACACACATTCACACACACACACACACACACACACACACACACACACACACACGCTACCTAAATATGAAGTAAAAGTTTTAAAACTAGAATGGAATCCAAAATTGTCTTCACTTTCTTCTGATATTGAAGCAATTCCTGCTGAGTAGAATGATAAGTTAATAAATAGAAGATGTAAAATATTAATTTTACTCTGTTTTAAATCTTTTCTGCTTTGCTCTCAGGTTATTTGGCATATTCTGTTTCTTCATTGTGATTACTATATGGAAAGGGAAAAAGAAAAAAATAGAAATCGATTGATTTCATACATTCAGGATACCTATTATGGAAGTAATATGTCATTGAGGTACTTTTTGTAGTAAGTGGAGATACAAAAAGAGAGAATTGATATCTGTCATTGTATTTTAAAATATCACCACATAATTTAAGAAACTACTCAGGAAAAAATTACCCTGAATAAATCCAAAATGACTTTTTTTTCTGATTCTTTGATGGTATTGGGATTCAAAACTGAGGCAAGATAGAAAACCATTAAACCATGGATATATGACAAAACACTGGATTTTATTCTTTTATAAAATACAGCATCTAATAAAAACTATAATGAAGTAACATTTGAACCAATCTTTTAATTACAGTGAATTAAAACATAAGATCATAGACTAGAGGCTTATTTTTATTTTGGAATTATTAGATAGATGTGAACAAATATGGCAAATCTTCTATACTTTCAGGAGACATTGCTTTTGCAGATGCAATTATACTTAATATGATAATCATCATGAAATAAGAACTAATTGTCCCTTCATTGATTTAGCAACTATTATTATCTAATGTTGGAAGTCCAGTTTTCACCAAAACTGTACTATGTAATTTTCTAAAACTAATATGGGCACCTTGTTCTCTGGGAGCTTGCACACTGCATTTCTGTTAGTGGCCTTGTTTCCTGCTGAGGATTGGAACTATGCCTAGAGAATGAAGTGAGTGAGCAACAGGAAGCAGAATTAGATTGGTAAGATATGAAATGACAGAGATTTTAGGGCAAATACCCAAGTTACATGTGGTGCTGAGGTGGAACTCTTGTCTTGCCTTTTCTCAAAATTTATTATCCTATTGAAGTAAAAATGAAGATGGGAATCAGAGAAGTTGACTTCTGTCAAATGATTTTAACACTATTTCAATATTGTGGTATTTTAAATGTAGATATAACTTACTTTTAGGTAAGTAATGATAGAGCTAATAAATGGGTCATTTTGGTCTGGGTAACTCACTTTAGTTATATTTTCATTCATTTTACTAGATAGAAGCTTCTTTATAAGAGATAGTTTATTCATTTTGTTTTTCTTATATGTTTAAAATTTAGTCAAAAAATTAGTCAGTGAATGAATTGGTTTTAATCCTAATATATTTTGCACTTTATTGACATCAATAAAGCAGGATGTATAATTCAGTTCATCTAGTTATGAAAGAGGAATTCTTATTTAAGGGTTGTTCTTCACATTGAATTTACAGTGTATTCTTTTGATTGATTCTGGAGATGAGCCCATTTTACTGATTATTTAAAATGTGACATCAGTTGAGGATTTAATATTTCATCATGAAATTATGTATGTGAGTCTCTAGTTTTTATCAATTCTCTTATAATTCCTGAGAAAATAGTGAAAGAAGTTTTTGCTATTAAGCTAAGTGACTAACAAATTATCTTCACCAAACAGGAAGAGAATAATTTCTTCCTCTCTTCATTCAACACAAAAGTGTATGTTATGCAATCGATTGCATACAACATACTTCAAAGGAAGGCATGAATGCAAAATATTTTTTATTGCTCTCCTGCAAACAAAGCTTTTTTTCATCTGTTACCTCTATGCCATAGTTAAACTCTTTCTTCATTAGCAAATTTCAAGTGAGAGAAGGTTCTATTTTCAGCATGAAAATTTATTATTTATGAGTTCTTATAATTTCAGTCCATCATAAAAGTGTCACTATTCATTTCTAAAAATATTAATAAGTTCAGGAACAAAAATAAAACTGTTACTTCCACCTAAAAAAGTTATGTGATTAAAAATTATACTGACTTGAATATGAACAACTATATTTTAGAACAGCAGGAAAGAGCACTTCCTTAATGGCTACATGGAGTAAAAACAAAACAAAACAAAACAAAAACCAGTCCTTCATAGAGAGATTTATACAGTACTATTATACACTAACTGTTTGTGCTAGTACTCCCAGGGAGAAATCTAAAACATCCATTAGTGACTGATATTAGCCTACAAGTAATATCAAACAACTTGTAAAGTTGACCATTGAGATATTACTTTCATGTTACATTATTACATTCCAAATTAATATGAAGATATTGAAACACCTTAGACTATACATCTGTTAAAACAAATTAAAGAGAATCTGTGTGTGTGTGTGTTATTCATATATGTTTGTGTGTTTTTACATTGTTGTTTGTTGGAAGGACTCATGAATAGACCAACATATGAAAATTTAACTTGGAAAAAATGAAAAATGTATAAAATTTAAAGAAATCTCAAACTGACAAGTTATATTTAAAATGTCTTATTTTCCTGTATTAATCATTTCTACTTATTTTATGAAATAAGGAACATACCCACATGCAAATATACACACACATACACACATATATGCACACACACATATATGCACACACACAAAGACATAGTTTTAGGTTTTGGTTTTTTTTTTTTGAGAATTAAATTATTTGTTGTTATATTCATGTCTCTACCAATATTCTTTCACCTCTAAGTCAGGTCAGTGGTTTGGAAGGGAGGTAGAGACAGGTGGTGTAGACCTCTTATTTGTAGGATTTCAGAAGTCCAGCCAAACTTCTAGAAAACAAAGCAACAGGAACAAACATCAATCAGCAGCAATGTCAGCAGCCACCCAGCTGTGTTATTGGCAGTGGCAATGGTGACCTTAACTACCTGGCTCTAGTATTGGCAGTTGCTGCACCCCAACGTGTAGTTTTTGTTATCTTCAGCACTTCCCTGGGCAGCAACTGACAGCAGCTACAGCAACAGCAAGTCTCTACGCATTGTCTGGAGTATTTCAAAGCGAAGTAATTATAAAACACAATGCTAAGCCAAAAATCTCCAGGGCTTCTAATTATACCCTCTCAAAATCCACACAAGGATGTTTTTTCCAGTTCCCAAATATCATGCCTCCCACACGAAATATTTTCTGGATGACAAAATATCATGAGCTCTCCCATCATGATGTTTCTCATTCCCTTCTCATAAGTCTGTTCTACAGCAGTGGACAAAGTACACCCCACATCCCACACTTGAGACAAAACAAAACAAACAAAAAAACATGATCATTTAACACAGCTGTGTTTTTAAAGAAACCAAAACTTCTATTACAGTGGAGTCAGTACGAAGTCAGTAAGGTATTAGTTCAGTTCTTTCAGTCATTTATTTGAATTCAGTACAATCAGTTGTTAGTCAGTTCTGTTCAGGAGTCAAAGTCAGTTTGTCAGAGTTCAGTCAAAATTGTGAGTCAATCAGGAGACAGTGCAGTGGAGTTGAGTTTGTGGAAAGTACAGTTTGTGGATGTCAGAGGGAGTTTCTACTAGGACAGGATTACAGGGAGATATTACAGAGAGAACAAGCGAGACACAGGTAAAGGCAGAATGAGTCAGAGAAAGAAAAGGATCCAGATGATTAGAACACATTGCTAGAGTTAGTTTGAGGTCAAGCAGAGGAATTCAGTGAGAAGACAATGAAAGCCAGATTGAGTCAGTCATCTTGAAGAGGAGTTTGAGCCAGAAAAGTTGATCTGAAACATTCAGCCAGAGTTCAGAAAGAACTGAGAATGGTGAGCTTTTCAGCAGTAAGCTTCAGAGACAACAATTTCTTAGGCAAATAAAAGTTATATTTACACAGTAGTTCATGAAAATATCACCAAGTTAAATTAAATTATTAACAGAGTTCATGAATTGGGAATTTGGTCTATGTAAAAAACTTCTGAAAAATAACACTAAATTGAAATTTTTGTTAACTAATAATATTTACTTATTTTACCATAAAAGTAAAATTAGTTTGTGGTTAAATGAATTAAAACAAATATATCTAGAAACAAACATTCAAAAAACTGTATTATATATCTCTATATGAGTACTGAATTACTATATACAAATCAAAGATACACACATATACATGTACAAACAGGCATATGTATGCGTTCATCATTTTCCATGATATTTCTGTGAGAATACATAAGTTAATATTATACTTTCATGAATAAAGTATATGACAGGCATGAAGAAATGGCTCAGTTGTTAAGAGTATACAGTTCTCTTCCAGAGGAACTGAATTTGACACCAAAAACCTACAGTAGTCACTTCACAGCAGCACACTTTCTACACAAATATTCTGAAACTACATATACAGACACACAAGAATATACATAATTAAAAATAATTTAAAAAATTAAAAAATGAAGTATGTGGTAATCTAGATAATTAAGTTACTCCTTATATACAGTTATAACAGCACAGGAGCTGAAGAGTTACCTGTGAAGGATGGAAATGATTTGTTTTAATGCCTGAAAGTGTACACTGCCATTCACATATGGGTGTTGATCAAAGACTCCAAGCAGCATCCCGTCTACCACAGTCACATGATGCATGTTGGACTTACCTGGTAATATGACTCAAGGGGCAGAAAACTTTGCTTGGCAGCCTAAACCTGTTACAGCATTGTCTTCTATTCTCTGTCAAATTAAAAAGTATCAGCTTATCAAGTCACTCAGTAAATGATGCAGAAAAATACACTCATATCAGGCTCAGATTTTTTTCCAAAAATCCAAAAAAGTTCATTGATGATCTATTTATCTTAAGTGTACATTCAAAACTTATCCTTTCACTCAGATGTGATAGAGCCACATGCCCACACCACTAGATTTCCAGAAATTTCATTGAGGTACAATGTCCCTGTAGTTTTTCAAATTTATTTTGTGTTCCCTGATTGAAGATACCTTTATAATTAGTCTAGATTAATTTTGCTCCTCTGGGTCTGACTGGTTCAGTGTCATCATGTAATGTGCCAGTGTAATATCTAATAGAAGAGGTATGTAACCAATATACCTATATACTAACTGTTGAATAGGGTAAGATACTGTTTTCTATCTGAGGTATGTCAGTGAAGGTGTATTTCTGGTCTTGTTATGTGTAGTCAAATATATCCAGGTGGGGTTTATGAATGAGAGAATTTTGTATAATGTATTTTGATTATTGTCACCTTAATTCTTAGATAATCTATCCCTCCTTCCCTAAACACCTACCTTGTGTCTTCTTTTTCATTAAATACTTAAGAATTGTATACAATATATTTTGAGCATATTTACCCTATTCAACCCCTTCCTTACCATTATCTCCAATCTCCTATCCCTTTCCATGCAACTTTAAGAATATTTCTTGTTAACATTTTTTCCTTGTATTGTCCTGTTTGACTTACCTACCTAAACTTAGGACTGAACCCTGCTCGAGTATATGAGCAGTTTTTCTGAGTTTATGTAACTAACTTAAAATATGACTTTCCCTGTCTCAGAAGAAATTAAATGTTAATAGCTTCTCAGCTAGCAGTGGAATTACAATTCCAACTAGGCCTCAATGTTGGGATTTTGTACTACTGAAGTCTACAAAGTTTTTGTGTGTAGCATCAAAACCACCATGAGTTCACATGTGCATCTATACTGTTGTACCTGTAATATACTATTTCCTTGAAATGTTAGACCACATCTAGCTCTTAAATTATTTCTACTTCTTCTTCTGCAAAAATTTCTGATCCTTGGTGTGAATTACAATGTCAAATATAGAGCTGTCATAGTTCTCAGGGTTCACAGCAGGGTAAGACTGATGATGGCTTCTCTCTGATTGTAACATGCATGCCAACTCCAAAATGCTGGGATAAAGGCATATATCATCACACCTGGATAGAACTTCTCAAATGAAAAGAAATTAGACATATGAACTAAATGTTTTATATTTATATAATTTCATTTATTCTAAAAGAAAAATGAGCACTACAAATTAACATTTTCCTAGTTTAAACTGTTTCTCTAAATCTTATCTGGTTTGAATATTTGTATTAGTCACCTAAGCCTTTGTCCAATACATTCTTTAGTGCCCAGTTAACTGATTCAATTTATTCACTTATCACCAATTCCTTTTATAGTTAATGTCTTTCCTCCAGATTAAGGGCACTATTGCAGAATGAGTGAAAGAAAGAAAGTTATCTTAGAATCATTTGTTTGGCATTCCTAATTATAGCTCATAGAATCCAGGAAATGTAAACACATCTTGAATCTTTTCACAAGAAATAAATGATACATGATTGAGGATATGTATTTAACCCAATTTCAATAATAAATTATGCATAAATGCAAGGAAATATGGTGTTTCTTCATTAACTCAAATGCTATAATTTTTTACTTCTTCTAGGAAATATGAATGTGTGCTGCATCTATGTATAATTTTGCATGTTTGTGGGTCCACATACAGGTATGTTTCATGCATGTATGGAACACAGCAGATGATACCAGAAATCTTCCAAATCAATTTTTTGCTTGATTTTTACAAGTTCTCTCAATCAAACCCAGAGCTTAGCCAGTTTTAGATGGGGAATGTATCTCTGTATGTTCAAAGCCTGTAATTACAGACAACAACCTTATCTACCTGGCTTTATGTAAGGTCTAGTGAACCAAACACTAGTCTTCCTAATTGTGACATGAGCATTTTATATTTCTATGATTATATATGTCATTTAATAAATTTAAAATAAAAACAGGAGTTATTTTATTTTGAAACAAAAATTACTAATCATCTGGAAAACTTCATGACAATGCTCATCATAAAAGTTCAATAATCATTATAATGAATTTTCCTTTGAATTATAACATCATTACTTTTTTGAAATTAACTGAAGAAGGGGGACATGATCTTGTAACTTTTCAGTCATTTATCAATAAAACAGAACATAAAATTTGTATTCATGAGGCCATTTGAAACGAGTTCATAGTTTTATAACCTAGTGTGCTCTTTTTCTTTTTTCTTAAATTAATTTGTTCATTTTACATTCCATTCACCATCCTCTTCTTCCCACCTCTCCTCCCAGTCCCATTCTCTCACCTACTTCTTCCATACTCCCACAAAGTACAAGCCTACCTGAGACATAAAATTGCATCAGGACTAGGTGCTTCCTCTTCCACTGAGGCAAGATAAAGCAGGTCTACTAGGAAAATGAACTCCAGAGGTAGGCAACATCATCTAAGTCCAAGATAGACCTCATTACAATTGTTAAGGTGTCCACTTGAGAACCAAGCAGTCCATCAATTTTATACATGTAGTGGCCCTAGGACCAGTCCATGCAAGTTCTTTGGTTGGTGGTTCAGTCTCTGTAAGCTCCCTTGTGTCCAAGTCAATTGGTTATGTGTGTCTTCTTCTAGTGTCCTTGATCCATCCAGCTTTCTCAAACCTTCCCCAAACTTTTCCTCAACACACTTTGATTTCCCCCTAATATTTGGCTGTGTATCTCTGCATCTGTTTCCATTATCTACTGGATAAAGTTTCTCAGATGGCAGTAATGTTGGGTTCCTGCTCCGATCCCTCTATCCCTCCACTTCTGACATCTCTTTTATTTCCTCTACTTGGAGGGATTCAAGAATCCTCCATTGAGCTTGTAACTTAGCTTCTTTGGGTCTGTATATTACAGCATCGTTATCCTGTATGATTTGGCTAATATCCATTTATGAGTGAGTAAGTACCATGTGTGTCACCTTGGGTCTATGTTAACTCACTCAGGATGACCTTTCCTGGTTCCATCCATTTACCTGCAAATTTCATGATATCATTGTTTCTGATAGTGAAATAGTATTTGATTGTGCAGATGTACCACAGTTTATCCATTTCTTGGTTTAGAGACATCTGACTTGTTTCCAGTTTCAAGCTATTACAAATTAATCTGCTATGAGCAAACATGAGGAAATGTTCTTGTGATTTGGTGATGCATATTTGGGGCATGTGGAAAGGAACTGTGTAGCTGGGTCTTGAGGTAGAACTATCCCCCATTTATTTAGAAAGCAACAAATTGATTTCCAAAGTAATTATACAGTTTGTACTCCTACCAGTAATGGAGGAATGTCACCCTTTCTCCACATCCTCACCAGCATGTGCAGTCACTTGAGTTTTTTTCCTTAGCCATTCTGATGTGTGTAAGATGGAATCTCAGAGTCGTTTTGAGTACATTTTCCTTATGACTAAGGATGTTGAGTATTTCTTCTGATGGATCTAAGAGGGATCTAAGAATCATTTTGAGTTGCATTTTCCTTATCACTAAGGATGTTGTATATTTCTTTTTTTAATAATTTATTTTTTATTTCTTCAAGTTACATTTCAATCACATTCCCCTCCCTACTTCCCCCTCCAGTCCCACCCTCCCACCTTCAACCCCCCATCCTCTTCCCCCTTTTTTTAAGTTTAAGGTATATATTATTTCCCCCAACAGTTCCCCTTTTCAGTCCAACAAAAGGTTCTTTCTCTTATAATAATAGATACAATACAAAACAACAGAGGTAATTAGGCCACAGTTATGAGGGTTATATGGCTTAGCATACATTCTCAATGTTCAGTCCATATGTATTTGGTACCTGACTTTAATTTTCTACTATCTAGCCATCTCCATGAGTTTAAAGTTCTATATCTGACTCAACATTCATACTAACTTGCAACACAATTTTAAAAGCATCATCCTAGATCTATAACACTCTCTTGACTCCTAAACAACTCAAAATTTAACTATGACACTCTAGCTATCTATTCTTCAACCACCTCAGAGACCTGAGAGGGATAAATATATCTGATTTTATAGGAAGTACAGGGCCTGCAGCTTCCAAAACTAAAAAATGACATACCAGTGGCTGCCTGGACAGTTCCCATTTTCTCTCCATACATTACAGCATCGATCTTCAGTCATTTGGCCCCGTTTCTCTGACAGACATTGATTGTAGAGCAGGGATTGTGAAGGACTAACCTACCCTGTCTTGGCAGAGCCAGGCTGTCGACTTACCTGCTTCCAAGTTTTGTCCTTTCTGGACAACAACCTGTCTACAGTTGGAGCAAGGGGTTTTTCCTGCCAAGAGATAGGCTTGCGACTAATTCAATCATCTCCCACTGGAGATTCTTCGATGTTCTTCTTCTATTTGGAATAGAATAGGGGGTGCTGTCAGGAGTTGATATGTCTCTATATAAAAAAAAAATCTAAAGTTAAGAAAACATCTTTGTATGCCATATTCTGCAGATCTCTTGAGGTTTTTGAAGAAGCCCTATCTATCTCTTATATTAGGATAAGCAGATGCTGCTTGTCTCTTAGCAGCTTTATTTCTGATTAGCTTAGAAAATAACTATAATAGATTGTCATAGTACCTAATACAATGACCGGCTTGCATGACTATTAATTTACATTTCTTAATTATCCTAAACAGTTTATGACAATTAGTAGCAAAAGGCCGAAACTTCACATTTCATTTTTTTTCTTTACACCCTAACCCTTCCATCCCATTTCTCTGGGGTGGGGTGTCCCTATATAACAGTCCCTCATCTCAGTTCAGAGGTCGTATGAGGGCCAAGAGCCTCCTCATTCATTGGGGGTTTACGAGACAGTACCACCAGTGAAGTGTCTCATTGCCCGGGAGAGAGAACCAAAACACAAACAAACAGATAAAGAAGGATAAAAAACAGAGAAAAAAATTAAAATTAAAATTAAAAAAATAAAAAATAAAAAGTCTATGTCTATGTTCCCTTTGGTGTGTTAGTTGTAGTATCGATATCCTGTACTATATAGCTAAAATCCTACTATAAGTGAATAGATGCCATGTGCATCCTTCTGAGTCTGGATTAGCTCACTCAGGATGACCTTTTCTAGTTCCATCCATTTGGCTGCAAATTGCATAATTTCATTGCTCCTGATAGCTGAATAAAATTCCATTGTGTAGATGTACCACAGTTTTTTAACCCATTCTTCAGTTGAGGGACATCTGGGTTGTTTCCAGTTTCTAGCTATTACAAATAAGGCTGCTATGAACATAGATAAGGAAACTTCCTTATGATTCTGTGAGGAGGCATTTGGGTATATACCCAGAAGTGGTATGGCTAGGTCCTCAGGCAAAGTTATTCCAGGTTTTCTAAGATATCGCCAGACTGTTTCTTTAAGTGCTTCTCAGAGATTGGAGTTTCCTTTGTCATGAATTCTCAGTGTTGTTCTGTACCCCATTTTTCATTGGATTATTTGTTGGTGTTTAAAATCTTGAATTCTTTATATATTTTGCAAATTATACTCTGTCAGATGATGGCTAGTGAAGATCTTTTCCAATCTGTGTTCTGCCATTTTGTTCTATTGACAATGTCCTTGGCCTTACAGATTTTTTTTTTTTTTTTTTTAGTTTCATGAGGTCCCATTTATTAATTGTTGATCTTAGTGCTTGGGGTATTGATGTTCTGCTCAGAAAGTTGCCTCCTGAGCCAATGAGTTCAAGACTTTTCCTTACTTTCACTTCTATTAGATTTGGTATATCTAGTGTTATGATGAGGTCTTTGATCTAAGTGGACTTGACTTTCTTTTTCCATTCCTTTTGATGTTTCTCTTTTCTTATGTTTATTTATTACTTCAGGTTACTCTCCATCACAGTGACCTCTTTCCACCCCTCCCAGTCCCGCCCTCCCACCCTCTATCCCCTATCCCTTCCATTCCATTCCTCTGGAGTGGAGTGTCCCTATATTTCAGTCCCCCATCCCAGTTCAGCAGTCATATTAAGGCCAAGTTTTGTGCAAGCTGATAAATATGGTTCTATTTACATTCTTCAACATGCATACATCTTCAAATTAGTTTTTTTTTTTCATTCTATGGTTTTGGAATCTTTGTCAAAACTCAAGTATGCGTAGGTGTTTTGATTTATTTCTGGGTCTTTGATTCAATTCCATTGATCAACCTGTCTGTTTTTATGCCACCACCATGTGGTTTCATCACTATTACTTTGTAGTACAGCTTCAAGTCAGGGATGGAGATACCTCAGAGGTTCTTTTATTGTATAGGACTGGTTTTGTTTGTTTGTTTGTTTTGTTTTTATCTTCCATATACAATTAATAGTTGTTCGTTCAAGTTCTGTAAAGAATTGTGTCAGGATTTTATAGGAAATTGCTTGAATCTGTAGATTGCTTTTGGTAAAAGGGTCATTTTTACTGTTAATCCTACTAATCCATGATCATGGGAAATCTATTCAATTTCTGATATCTTCTTCAATTTCTTTCTTTAGAGACTTGAATTTCTAGTCAAATAGGCCTTTCACTTCTTTAATTAGTGTTACACCAAGGTGTTTTACACTGTTTGTGGCTATTGTGAAGGAAGTTGTTTCTCTAAATTCTTTCTTGGCCCTTTTTTCATTTGTATAAAGGAAGGCTACTGACTTTTTGAGTTGCTTTTGCATGCTGCCACTTTGGTGAAAGTGTTTATCAGCTGTAAGAGTTCTCTAGTAGAGTTTTTGGGTGACATATATACTATCATATCATCTGGAAATAGGGATAATTTTACTTCTTTCTTTCCAATATGTATCCACTTGATCTCCTTTAGTTGTCTTATTGCTCTAGCTAGAACTTCAATTACTATATTAAAGATATATGACAAGAGTACACAGGCTTGTCTAGTACCTAAGTTTAGTAGAATTGCTTTGAATTTCTCTCTATTAAATTTTATTTTGGCTATCGACTTGTTGTATAATGCTTAGGTAATGGTCTTGTATACCTGATCTCTCTAAGACTTTTATCATGAAATGGTGCTGTATTTTGTCAAAGGCTTTTTTTCAGCACCTAGAGAGATATTCAAAGTTTTTTTTTTTTCTTTCAGTTTGTTTATATGGTAGATTACATTTTTGAATTTTCACATGTTGAACCACCCTTGCATCACTAATTTATTATATGCCCTACTTGATCATGGTGTATGATACTTTTGATGTGTTCTTGGATTCAGTCTGCCAGTATTTTACTGAGTATTTTTGCTTCAATGTTCATGAGGGAGATTGGTCTGAAATTCTCTTTCTTAGTTGAGTTTTTGTGTGATTGAGTTATGGGTGTGATTGTAGCTTCAGAGAATGAGTTTGGCCACTATTTCTATTTTGTAGAATAATTTGAGGCATATTGGTATTAGCTCTTCTTTGAATGTTTGATAGAATTTTGTACTAAAACCACCTGGCGCAGGCCTTTTTTCAGTTGAGAGATTTTTGGTAATTGCTTCTATTTCCGTAAAGGTTATGGGACTGTTTAATTTGTTTATCTTATCCTTATTTAATTTTGGTAGGAGGAATCTGTTAAGGAATTTCATTTAGATCTTCCAATTTTGTGGAGTATAGTTTTTTGAAGTAAGACCTTATGATTCTTTGGATTTCCTCAGTGTCTGTTGTTATGGCTCCCTTTTCATTTCTGATTTTGTTGATTCGGATACTGTCTCTCTGACTTTTAGTTAGTTTGGCTAAAGGTTTTTCTATCTTGTTGACTTTCTCAAAGAACCAGCTCTTGATTTTATTGATTCTTTCTACTACTCTCTTTTGTTACCAATATATTGATTTCAGCCCTGAGTTTGATTATTTCCTATGTCCATTCCTTTTGAGTGTGTTTGCTCCTCCCCCTTTTTTTTTTTTTCTAGAGCTTTCACATGTGCCTTTAAGTTGCTAGTATGAGATCACTCCAATTTCCTTATGGAGGTGCTTAGTTCTATGAATTTTCCTGTCAGCACTGCTTTCATTGTGTCCCATAAATTTGCTATGCTGTGCCTTCATTTTCATTGAATTCTAGAATGTTTTTAATTTCTTTCTTGACCCAGTGGTCATTGACTAGAGATTTTTCAATTTCAATGAGTTTGTAAGTTTTCTGTTCTTTCTGTTCTTGTTGAAATCCCACTTTAATTCATGGTGATCTGTTAAGACACAAGAGATTATTTCAACTTTCTTGTATCTGTTGAGGTTTGCTTTGTGACCCTGTATATGGTCAGTTTTGGAGAAGGTTTCATGAAGTGTGGAGAAGAAGGTATTTTTGCGTTTGAATGAAATATTCTGTAGATATCTGTTCGGTCCATTTGATTCATGATATCTCTTGGTTTTATTATTTCTCTGTTTAGTTTCTATCTTGATGATCTGTCCATTGATGAGAGCTAGATGTTGAAGTCTCCCTTTATCAATGTGTAGGGATCAATGTGTGATTTAAGCTTTAGTAATGTTTCTTTTACAAATGAGGGTGCCCTTGCATTTGGAGTGTAAATGTTCAGAATTGAGATATTAACTTGGTGTATTTTTCTTTAACAAGTATGAAGTGTCCTTCCCTATCTCTTTTCATTAATTTTAGTTGAAAATCAATTTTATTAGATACAAAAGTGTCAACTCCTGTTTTCTTCATGGGTCTGTTTATTTGGAAAAATTTATTCTAGCCCTTTAACTTGAGATACTATCTACCTTTTTTTTTTCCTGAGGGTGTTTCTTATATGTACCAGAATGATGAATCCTGTTTTGAGTCTATTCCATTAACCTCTGTCTTTTTGTTTGGGAATTGAATCCATTGATGTTGATAGATATTAATGACTAATGGTTGTTACTTTTTCTTATGTTAATGGTGGTAGTGGATGTGTGTTTGTGTGTGTGTTTTCTTTTGGTTTTGAGGTTATTTCCTGTGCTTTTCTGGGTGTAGTTAGCCTCCTTGGGTTGGAGTTTTCCTTCTAGTATCTTCTATAGGGCTGGGTTTGTAGATAGGTACTATTTAATTTTGGTTTTGTTGTGGAATATCTTATTTTCTCCATCTATGGTGATTAAAATTTTGCTGGGTGTAGTGGTTTGTGCTGACATCTGTGGTCTCGTAGGATCTTCAAGATATCTTACTAGGCCTATCTGGCTTTCAGTGTCTCTGTTGCAAAGTCAGGTATAATTTTGATAGGTCTGCCTTTATATGTTACTTAACTTTTTTTCTCTTCTAGCTCTTAATATTCCTTCTTTGTTCTGTATGTTCAGTGTTTGTTTATTATGTGATTGGAGATATTTTTTTTTTGGTCCGATCTATTTGGTGTTCTGTAAGCTTCTTGAATGTTTATAGACATGTCTTTTTTAATGTTGGGGAAGTTTTCTTCTATGATCTTATTGATAATGCTTTTTGAGCCTTGGAGCTCAGAGTGTTCTCCTTCTACTCCTATTATTGTTAGAGTTATTCTTTTCATAGTGCTCCAGATTTCTTGAATTTTTGGTTAGCAACTTATTAGATTTAACATTTTTTTTTTGACCAATGTATCAGTTTCTTCAACTGTAACCTCTAGGCCTGAGAGTCTCTCTTCCATCTCTTGTAATTAGTTGGTTATGCATATGTTTGTAGTTCCTGGTCTCTTCCCTAGGTTTCCTATCTCCAGGATTCCCTCAGCTTGTTTTTTTTTTTTTTTTCTATTTCCCTTTTCATGCCTTGTAACATTTTCTTCATTTGTTTGACTGTGATTTCCTATAATTCTTTAAAAGAATTATTCATCTCATTCACTTGTTTGTATTTTCTACATTTCTTTAAAGGATTTATTCATTTTAATCATCTGGTTGATTTGATTTTCCTGTATTTCTTTAAGAAATTTATTCATTTCTTCTTTGAAGGCCTGATTCATCATTATAGGTTCTATTTAAGATCATTTTCTTGTGCATCGATTTTATCAGGATAAACAGGGTTTGCTGTAGTAGGATAGCTGTGCTCTGAAGGTGCCTTATTGCCCCTGGCTCTTCTTGATTGTGTTCCTATGTTGACTTTTAGCCATCTGGTCATGCCTGGCTGTTCCTAGCTGTTCTTTTGAGGCAGTCCTGGATGTTCCTATGCTGCGAACCTTTGTGTTCATGGTGTTGCAGGACCGATGTAGATCAGTGGAGCAGTATCTGAACAACAGAGCTCAGAAGGACAGCACCAAGCTAAGGGCACCTGGATGTGCCCCAGGGACTCTAAATGATCCAGTTACTAGAGACTGGATATTGTTGATGTAGCAGACTTAGTGTCAGCCTGAACATTCCTAATGCAGGTAGTCTTGTGGAGGTTGGTGGAGTGGTAGTCCCACAAATAATCTGGAGTTTCCTGGTGTAGCAGAAGTGGGTATTCCTGGTTTATAAGGCTTGGTGACCTCTAGATATTCCTGAAGATGTAGTCTTTTTGACTCCAGGTGGAATCAATTTGGTTGCTGGCGATGAATGCGCCTAGATATTCTAGAAATTGCAGGTTGGGGGACCCCAGGTGGAACTGATACGGGAGATGGGGCTAGGTGCTCCTGGTGTATCATACCTAGGTATCCCATTGTTGCAGATCAGGGACTTCAGTGTACCGGTGTCTGGAAGATAGAGTTAGATGCGTCTGGTGTCTGAGACCTTGTACCCTCTGGTGTGGAGAGTTTGGAGCAGTGATACTCTTGGAATTCAGCTCAGTTCAACTGGGCATGTCCTTAAGTGTTGGGCAATGCAGAGATTTGTGGGGAATAGAAGAAATCCAGCCTGGATATGCCTGAAGTTGCTGGCCTTGGAATGCCAGGTGCAGTAGATACATAAGATGAAGTTTTGTGGGACAGCACTCATCTCAGGACACTTGAGAGTATTCCAGAGAACTGGGTGGAGTGGTGATTTGTAGCAGGAGGAGAAAGGAGGGATCTAACCTGGGTATTCCTGTACTTGCAGGCCTGGGGACCCCAGGTATAGCAAGGTCTGGGAGATGATGCTTGATGCTTCTGGTGTATAATGCCTTGTAACCTCTGGTGGGGAAAGGTTGTCACACAACTTAAATTCTATTAAATGTTTTTCTTTATATAAAATTGAAAACACACTCAGTTATACATACATACTTATGCATTCATTCATACACACATATACATATCTCAGATGTGATATATAGACATTTTAGATCTTCTTTCTTTAGATTCCCTTAAGGTATATGAGTATGTGCATACCTGCATTATTACATGCACACACACACACACACACACACACACACACACACACAAACACACACACACTCACAACCAAAACAATACAAAGCATTAAAACTGGGATATACTTTACATATGAATAGGTTCAGTTAAATCCTCCAACTTTTTTCAAAATAGGCACAATATTCTAGCAACCACAATTCTTAATCATCTAAGCAAATGCAACACTGATTCCCAAAGAATACTGATATCATGGTTCCTAAGAACCTTAATATTTCATTGTTTATAATAAAAATGTCAGCAATGTCAAAGTCAAAATAATTATACAACAGTGACTCTGCTTATTACTTTAAATATTTATTATTAATTAATTTAATGAAACTTAACAAGTATATACATTTCAGAAGTGGAAAAAGTAGTTAAAGAAAAATTTAACCAAGAGCTAAAATTAGCATAGTTTAGGGTGGTTTTTGGTTTAAAGATGCATATTGTATACTATATATAATGAAATAATTCTGGATATATACCTTTACATTCAAAAGGTGTTTCAAAATTTTTGACTGCAACATAGTCATTGCTCCCTGTAAAACTCACACTCAAGATTTTGTGTTGGGCCACATTTATAGATTTACTACATTGGATACAGCCCAGGCATTAATTAGGCACAGGTTGTGCACAGTGTGTGTGTGTGTGTGTGTGTGTGTGTGTGTGTGTGTGTGTGTATATACACATGAGTGCCCTATAACAATATCAGTACAGATAGGCATTTTGATTTGTGGAATAGATTTTAAATCCAGTTTGAAAGTGTTTGAATTTACCATGATACTCATGCAGTTAGTGCACCAGTGGTTAATCAGCTGGTCATTGTACCTGACAGAGTTCACAGTGGAGTGAGACTGATGATTGCTTATTTCCTCTGATAGTATTCATATTTCCTTCATCATTATGAAAACAGTCACAGAGATGAAACTTTTAAGCTACATTGATTTGTCCACATATAAGGTTCAAATATGCAATTTTCCCATTAATAGCATCTTACTGACAAGGTTTGGAAAACATTGACAATAGCCTGTAATACCATTTTTAGCCTGTAAAACCATTTTTAGCCTGTAAAATTTGGAGATCTGTATAATTTTGCTGGTCACCACACCCAAAAAAGACAACTATGTTCTTTTCACGGGGTATTATGATTTTTGTTAGAATGTAATTTAGGAACATTGCTACTCCATTAATGTCTAAATTAATTTAGTCTCCTTTTATTTATGTGTATGTCCATATTTTAGGAAGAGTTTGAAGTAGTGTTTGTCAATATTACTTTTTCAAAACATCTTTAGTGTTAGTTTTCTATTCCCACATTTTCTCTTTTACCTTTCTCATCCACACACAACCTCAACATGGAAACTCCCATATATACAACAGACTTACCATGCTTTTTTCTGTCAATCTAGATGGTGTGATGATATATGGGGACATAATTTTAAATTTTAAATGTATTAAGTAAGATGTATATGAAAAGCAGTGTATAATAAAGGATCACAGAGAAATAGGCAAACTAGAACAAACTAAGTATACATAATGATTTTATTTAGCACATTGGCTAGTTCATGAAAAAGAGAAAATAAAATAAAATTTATTTTGTTCTTGATTAGGATCAATAGGCTTAAACTATCATATTAGATGCTCATAAGGCAATAAACCAAAGCTGCGAAATATTTTTAGAATATTCTTTTAAATGTAGCATATTTTTTTTGCAAACTGCACATATAAGTGCTTTATTTACATTGTTTTTAACTATTATCTAACTATATATATATAATGGCAGCCCCCTGGATTCAACTTCAGTACCATATACATCAACATAAAAATTATTTCTAGTTCTCCAGAGTTTAAATATCAGCAATAGTACCATAAAAAGTGAAACCAAAAGAAGTTTAAAGTTAACCAAAAATAGAAGGTAAATCTAGACATTAATTTCAATAATTCTTCAACTAGAAGCATAATTTCATGAATATATCCATGATCTTAGTGGAATTTTGACTATCTTAATTTTGTGCAAGTCTTGAGCATGCATCCAAAGCTTACACCAGCTTTTATGTGCAAAGGTGCCTGTGACCAAAAAAAAACCCAGGTTTTTCCTAAGTGATTACAAAGGTTCCAGGTCCTTTACTTACCCACATACAGCTAGGCTATGGTAAATGGACTCAGTGAGCTTATAAAAACAAAACAAAGAAAAACTCAGAACATTTGGAAGAAAAAATAATGTGAAAGGTAAATTATTTGATGGGAGAAAATTAGAGATTGGATTTCATCAAAATGTATGAGGAACATTCTATTAAAAAATAAAAAGAAATGTTTCGTTGGAAATAAAAAATCATGGATTGAACACTGTTTACTGGATAAAGAAAATTTCATATTTTGAACAATTTTAAAATAATGAACTTAAGTTCTAAAAAATGGAAACTACAAGTAGAATACAAATGAATAACTAATAAACTTATTTTATTGTATATTGCCAAATGAAAGATTCAGCATGTGCTCATTAACAGATTCATACTGATTAATAATTTAGTACCTTCTGCCAAATTTAATTAGTTTTCTATGTAAAATAACAAAGACTGTTCAACATAGACTCAGATGTTTTATTCATTTATCTCAATAGCAATACTAAAAATTACTCTGGGAGAAGAAAACAATAAAAGTACTAATATCTTCTTACAATACTTAAGATAAAGAGTTCTACTAAAAAATAAGAGATGACCATGTTATTTTGTCATAAATTCAAATATGTATTCCAATTATTTTAAATGTTTATTTATTATTTCAAGTTACATTTCCAACACAGTGCCTTCCCTCCACCCCTCCCAGTCTCACCCTCCCTCCACTTCCCCATTCTCCCAGAACTCATAATTCTTTTTAAAAAAATAATTAGGCCATAATTATGAAATTTATAAGATATAACATACATTCCCAATCTCCAGTCCATACATATTTGGCAACTGATATTTATATTCTATTATCTATTTATCTCAATGAGTTTAAAGTTCTATAACTAACTCAGTTTCTATTCTAACTTGCATTACCAACTTAAAAATATCTTCTTAGACCTAGAATATCCTTTTAACTCATAAACAACTTGAAATTTAACTATGAGACTATAACTGTCTAGTCTTCAACCACATCAGGGACCTGAGAAGGATAAATATGTCTGATTAAAAGGAAATGCAGAGCCAGCAGCTTCCAAAACTAAGAAATGGCAGACAACTGACTGCCTGGGCAGTCCTGAATTTCTCTCCATACATTAGAGTACCTATTTTCAGCCCATTTTAAATACATATCATAGTCAATTAATACTCAGAATATATAAACATCTTCTCTAAGTTGCATTGTTGCAGAATTATGCTGGAAGTACTTCCTCACAAGAGGAAATGCACAAAGCTCCTGTAACCAACGTAAAGTCCATTAGGCAGATAGTTCACTCTAGAGAAGAGACAGTGAAAGTGATGGACGCCATCTGTGTGTCTGAATGCA
Source organism: Lophiomys imhausi (assembly GCA_907164525.1). Lineage (NCBI taxonomy): Eukaryota > Metazoa > Chordata > Mammalia > Rodentia > Muridae > Lophiomys > Lophiomys imhausi. The sequence continues at coordinate 486,041 of CAJQZJ010034276.1, read as the reverse complement.
CATGAGTAGGCAGAGCATCTGCTTTTCAGAAGCTACGCACAGGTTTTCCAATACAATGGTAAATGACATGTATAGTTCACAGAGTTGTCCTAGTGTATATTACCTCAGTATTTTACAATACAAGAATGTACATTCTTTTTCTTTCTTCATTTTTGAATCTTTTTTGATAATTTCTTCAGTAAATATACAATGTCCAGCTTCCTTCTTCCCCTCTAGCTGTACTCATGTCTTCCCCATTCTGTCTTGAATGGCTTCTTTATCCATAATTATTACTGATCTTTCTGTCTCTCTGTCCATCTGTCTGTCTGTAGCATTCCTTTCATGTCTAAAGACAGTCCTACAGCAAGTGTTCTTGTCCTCTGGTTCTTACAATACTTACAATGCCCCCTTCTGTAATGTTCCTGAACTTCATACTTACATTTTAAATGTAAACATTCAACAAACTACTAATATCAATAGAAATGTTGATAAGATGTAATTCAACAATATTTTTAAATCAACTGGTTCTGGAAATTTTATTGTTTCATGATTCGCCAATGGTTTATCTCTTAAATACATTATATTTTATCACACAAATTTTCTTGTTTTTTTGTAATATTATAAAAATATTAAAATATTCACTTAATTCAACACACATTAATATACATGAATGCTGAAGCATCTTTTCCAGTATGAAATATCTTTATTAGAAGGTCACTATAATATTAAATGGTAAAATAAAATTATGCATTTCTGACTATCACAAATCAGTTTTACTGTTACAGAAGAGGTAATTATATTTTTCCAAGTAAATTTCACATATTGTATAGAGAAAAGGCTTCCTTTTCTTTAAAATGTTCAAAAGGTTAATAAGGGGAATGTGTGACAAAATTTTACTATGTTGCTTAGGCATGTACCTACTTTATATCTTATTGCACTAGTCTGTGACTGTTGAGATTGCACATGTGTTCCAGTTCCCAGGCATCTAAATCTCTTTCAACAATGCTTAGATTGTTGTGATAGGTAATCTTGTGTGCTTTTGATTACTTGATTTTTAAAATCTTATGAGAAATCATGTGACATCACAATGCATAATCAAAACCTTAAAACAAAACTATTCAAAGACACATAATACTCATTTTTCAAGATAAGTATAATGGATTTTACTTCGATATATAACAAATAGGGAATTTAATACAAGACGAAACTGGAAGAAGAGAGAGAATCAAATAAAATACTGCTCATCACTACAAGACAATTGATGTACAAAAGATGGAAGCCAAAATTCTTGTCTTTAAATTTATGTTTAGTACTTTCATCTTGAATGTGATACTAGAAACAAAAATGTATAATATTAATCAATTATCCATCTAAAGCTAATGAAGAATTTATCAAAGATAAAACCTCAACAGATTAAATACAGTATAGCATGCTACAAGTCTAGCAGAGAAGGATAATTGTGCTCAAATTTGGAATCCCTGAATTTGATACCTGAGGCCCACATCATGGAAGAAGATAAGTGATTCCCATAAATTTTCATCTGCTATGCCCTGCATGAGCACACACACATGAAATCACTAATTTTTTTTAAAAGAATGAGTGTTCTAATGGTACTTGATGAAATATGATTTATCCCTTGACCAAAGAACTTAGAGTTACAACTTTACAGTAAATGTAATGGCATACGATGGAACAAAGACTGATCAGAAGAAAATTATGGTACTCAAAAAACAAATAAATCTGATTTAGTGCTCTTTTTCTAGTTTAAATGAGTAGAATTGCAATATGGTACTATCTAGGAAATCAAATGTCAAGCTCTGTGAAATATAGTTTTCTGAAATTATATTACAGAAAAATCAAGACTAATCACTTATAAAAGTAGTGTGGAGTTTGTACAGTAGTTATCCTGTACTTATGGCTAGAATTAAATTATAAATGAATAGATGCCATGTGCATTTTTCTGAGTCTGGGTTAGTTCATTCAGGTTGAGCTTTTCTATTTCCATCCATTTTGCTGCAAATACCATGATTTCATTAGCCATATAATGCAGGATAGCTATTGTACAACCAACACACCAAAAGGAGCAGGAACATAGACTTTGTTGATGAGACACTTTGCTCTAGTGGTGCTGCCATGTAGGCCCCCAGTATATTAGGAGGCTCTTGGCCCTCAAGTGACTGCTGAACTGGGGTAGGGAATGATGTATGGGGACACCCCACTCTGGAGTAATAGGATGGGAGGTTGGGAGGTGGGACTGGGAGAGGTGGAGGGGGGCATTGTGATGGAGATGTGGCTTGAAGTAGTGAATAAAGATTTAAAAAATAAAATAGATGTTAATTTAAAAAAGCCCATATGTCATGGTTGACAGGATATGGAAAGCATTTGTTATGTTTTTTTGTTCATCAGTGGTTTTAGGTTCCCTATGATGAATGTGTATTACTTACATAATAAAAAAAGTTATTAAAATAAAAAAGTATCATGGAATGTTTGAATTTGTCTTGTCATATGATTGTCATTTTCAGTATCAATATTTCTGTCCGATAAATAAATAGTACATATAAATAGCATATATACATACATATGTGTATCATTGCTCATATCAGATTATCTAATCTCCATTTTTGTAAGTATCAATGATTAGTATTTATTAAAAACAAGAATATTTCCAATAAAAGTTTTTTGAAAGGGTAAAGAACCTGGGAGAAGAGGGAAAAGGAAGGAGGGTGGGGCTGAGAGGAGTGGAAGGAGGGGACTGTGATGGAGATGTAACTTGAAGTAATAAATAAATATTTTTAAAAACAGATATTTTTATTAGAATGTCTTAATTACAAAGTTGTATCTTTCTGAGGAGCAGAAAATGAGAATTCATGATTTGGCATCACTGACAATCTTTGGCAAAATTATTACACAGCACATACATCCGATTCACCAAGGAAGTGGTAAAATATACTTCTGTGTTTCTTCCCGCCTCCCCGTAAAGACTTCATGAAAATAAAACTCAATTATGTGAGAAGGAACAACTACGCAGAAGGATAAGCAGACTTGGGATTCACTTCATGTGTCAATGTATTGAGTAGTTGGTAGAAACTTTGTTTAAAAAAAAAAAGAAAGGAAAGAAGAAAGGAGCAAAGGAAAGAAGGAAAATAAATTAGAGGAAAAGAAAAAGAATGAAAATAAAAGGAAATAAAGCATCGTTCTTGGTAACATTCTGGTTATGAGAAGGGAGCTAATTTTCCATCCAGAACACTGACTGCACACAGCATACACAGGCATATATACACAGACACACATGTATATATACATAAGTAAGAATAAAATAAAACTTATAAAAAGAATCTATACAAAGCACAAGTTTTCTAAGTGGACAAATGATCGTGGTATATATAAAAGAGATGATAATAATATGCATACATACATACATATTATGTACATATGTAAATATACACACAATACAGTCTTTCAAGACTATTTGTGATCTTTAGATCTTTGAATATTAAAACTTGAAATTGAACCTTAGTTAGAAAATTTATTTATTAACAACAATAAACTCTTGTTGTATTAGTCCAGCAGAGCAGGGTGGCCCACAGGCCTGACTTGCCTTAGCTGGGGGCATGATCTGTCCTGGAGATAAAGCCCTGGTCCAAGGGTGGCCTTCACCATCCCTGGAACTTCAACTCTGTTAACTAATATATTTATTAATAGCCATAAATTGTTATATTAGGGCAGTGGAGCACTTGGCACTCTGGCAGGAGGGTGGCAGGCCTGGCTCACCTGATTAGTCTTAGCTGGAGGCTTGAAACCTACCACAATAATTAAGTACACCAAGACCTTACCTGACTCTCAATTAGCTAATCTAAATCAACCCAACCAACTATTCTCAATCTGCCATGTGTTTTGCTGTACCTCCAGAGCTCACTCTAAGACACCCAAGATGACCTGCTGCTCCTGAATCCTGGAGGGAAGAGAGAGCTTCCTATTTCTATTCTCAGGGTTCTTTGTTAGTCCCAAAAGTTCAGCCTTCCTGTTCTCTCTCTCCCCAACTAAATGGACATCAGCGACTTTTATTGACCAAATAAAGTGCGCCTTAGAAAGAGCTGTACAAGAACTTCTACCAACAAAACTTTTAATTGTGGGGAGTGGGAGAAAGCACTGCCCAAACCATTTTGAGTGAATGTGTGTTAACATCGACACAGCCATGTCAACAACTATAGCCTTTAAAACATGGGAAAATGTCAATGCTACCCAAGGAACAGGGTGAGTCTCAGAAGGATGTCAAAAGCTTCCTCTAGTCTGTGTGTAGATACTAACAGTTTGTGCAGAAAATGTCTGCTATTTTTCTTTCCCCAGATATTTTGCGAATGAAGAATCCTCCTCTACAGATACTACTTCTACCAAGATTACCTGAACATGTCTCCTTGATCCAGAGAAATAAGGAACCTGCTTTCATGTTATAAGATAAGTAATAACCCAGTCCATCCAATACTAGCTGTTTCTGTGAACCTGTCTGTCATTTCTTAGTTCTCTGATATGATCCTAGTCAGTTTCCTCGAGCCTTGCAAAAATTCATCCTGTAAAAAGTAAGTATATGAGCCATAATTAATTACCCTACTTATCCATGATTCCATTACTAGAATTTAGGTCTTTTTTAAATTTAATATTTTTTTTCATTCATTTTACATTCCATCCCCATCCCCCACTCTCCCCTCCTCCCAGTCCTACCCTTCCACTCACTCCCCCATACCTCCCTCCATCCAGTACCAACACACACTGTCACATCAAACTGCATCAGAAAGAACTAAGTGCCTCCTCTTCCACTGAAGCAAGATAAGACATCTCTCTTAGGAAAATGAGCTCCAGAGGAAGCCAACAGTGTCTAAGCCCAAAATAGATCTCCTTCCAATAGTTAGGGGATCCACTTTGTTTGAACATCAGGACTTGTGATTACTTCGTTTTTCATCTCTTCTCCAACAAACAAAACAGAACAGTACAAATAAGGCAAAACAAAAGATTATAAATGAATACAAGTGTAAGCATATATTTGTATCCCCCTTTTGTTGCCTACTATTTTCTAGCTTCTATTATTCATCATAATGAAAATCTCATAACCTTTACACTATAGTTCCTATTACTTTTGAGTGTCTTTATCTCCTTGCTTAGGAAATTATACAGATATTGTGATCATATCAGTCTTTTTATCCAAGGATTTCATTAATTTTCTCTCTTTCATTTTCCCTCTGTAAAGTTTAGGACCTTTCATAGTGCTAACTTGTATGTGTGAGCAGTGTCTGCCTCCCTTCCATTAGTAAAGGCAGTCATTGATTTTTTGAAGTTTGAAGCATGTGTGATTGGAAAAAAATTACTGTCAAATGAATTTTCAAACTCATAGAACACAACTTCACCACAAGTCATCATACTGAAAAATGTAAATATCTAAGCAGCTTTCTTGGACTTAGCTGGTCTACCTCCAGTGGAAACAAATATATGTGGGAGAAGTAACAACTACTCCACTCACTGTTGCATAGCAACAATACTGCTGAGATCTTACCTTCTTGTTTAAAAAACACCAATATGTGCTTTATAATTTAAGATGAAATGTAATTAAGTTTACATGGCTGTGTACTTAATTAACTCTATAGATTAACATGAGTGTTTATGAAGTACTAATCAAAACCTAAAGAGCAATAGACTATTTTATTGCTTATAAAGCCAACTGGGATTGTTCACTCAAGCACCTTATTTCAAGATGAGATTCATCCAACCCTACTTTTACTACTTGTATAAAACTTGGTCATGTTCAAAATGTTTCTAAACTTAAGGTTCTCAATGTGGATATCACACAAGTAATAAAGGATAATACAAATCAAATTGTTTTTCAAGTTCTAATGTTGTCATGAGTTTTTGTTTTAGTGATAGACAAGTGCTTAAAATATATTTGATACTAAAATTTAACATTTACTGTGAAGTTCTGCAGTTTTGTTCTTAGTGACAGATTGTACAGAATATGAATCTGGTTGATTTTGGTATGTGCTGTTTTAATTTATTTGCAAGTATTTTTATAATAAAGTTTATGAAATTAAAAATAAATAAATACATTTAAGATTGGTTGAAGAATGTCAAATTCAAAAACTGTATTTTTTGAGTAATTTTGTTGCATCTAAATTTTATTTCCTTGAAGTTAAGTTGTGGCTTAATGGAAGAGATTTTTTTTAAAAAAAAGAACAATAAGAAACAGTTCCCCCACAATTGAGAAAATAGAGATTACTAAAGCAATACTAGCTATAAAACTCAATTTCCAGGTGAAACTTTCACATTTACATTATTAAAAAAGTATGTTTTCTTAGAACTAACTTTGTACTAATTTTCTCAGAACTAATTTAGCATCTATTAAATGACCTATTTTAATTAGACATTTTATGCAAATGATTACAAAGTTAACGTAGAAGACAAAAAATATGTATGTAAATAACATTTGAATGTGAAGAAAATCTAATATATTAGAATAGACATTTTAAAACTTTGAGCTATATGTTGTTAAAGATGATTTGTTATTTATCATAGTTTCTATTTCATTAAATTATATAATATTAAGCATATGTTAGCAGATCATATGTAAATTTGTGTATCTGTGACCCTATGATAATATTTTCAATAATAAACAATTCATAATTGTGTTTTATGAATATTTATATTTAATACTATTTTATTTAATACACTGTTGGTATGTCAACATTTATCTCTTGGCAAACAGCATTAGAATACATATTTTCATGTTTCAATATGTTTTTCTACTCTCATCTTTTCTACATGACACATATAAAACCTTATAGAGATAAAGGAAACTTGCAAAATCTCTTATAGGTATGTCATTAATGTTAGACAGTGAAGCCATTGAAAAGACCACCATATTTAAAAAGTTCAGTCCTAAATACATCGTGAAAAAGACAGAATACGAGAGCTGAGAACAAAGACAGAGCACCCCTTTGTTTGATGTTAGCTAACACATTATGTCAGGTGATTATAATTTTATCAATGTTTCACATGTAGGAATGAGTAAGTGTGAAATAACCATTTGTATATATTTGGGGCTATATGTAAAAGTTAGTAGGCAATAAATTTGCAAATATGTAAGATGAAAATACCAAAGGACTTTTAAAGTATATATGGGTTACTCTGTGTAATAGGGGTTTTGTATAAAACAATATGTTGTTGCATTTGCACATCATGGACTAATGATGTTTTTTATTAACTTTGTATATAAAAAAGTTGTACATCAATTCATAGATGACATTTGTTTTTATAATAACACATAAAATGAATTAGTAAAGGTTGCAATATTTTTATTATAGCATGTATTTATTAATTCAAGTTACATCTTAGTCTCAGACCCCTCCCTCTTCCCCTCCCAGTCCCACCCTTCCACCCTCTACTCTCCCTCCCATCTATCCTCCTCCAGTGTAGAGGGCTCAAACATATTAGCCCTCCTTAGTTCATCAGTCACATGGGATAAGAGCTTCCTCTTGCTCTGGGGCCCATGGCAGTTCAACTAAGGTAAAGGGTCCCACAAATAGGTAATAAAGTCCATCACTGAGACTACTCCCCTTTCCTAAGGGATCTGTATGACAACAAAGTTTCTTATTATCAATATTTGTATAGGGGAGCCTAGGTATAATCTAAGCTTTTTTTTTTTTTTTTTTTTTTGGTTAACACTTGAGTATCAATAAGCCTCTGGGAGCATAGATTGGCTGGTTCTGGGGATCCTCATGTTTGATCTCGACCCTTCCGAGACACTCTCTTCCTTCTCCCTCTCTTATATAGGCCTCCCAGAGCTCCACCTAATGTTTGACTATGTGTCTCAGCCTTTGCTTTGTACTGCTGCTGGGTGCCATTTCTCATAGTATAGCTATGCTAGGTTCCTGTTCCTTTGGGTCTGTGGGTTGTAGGATCATTGTCCTAAATTATATGTCTAAAATCTAGTTATGAGTGAACATATGCCATGCATATCTTTCTGAGTCTGAGTTAGGTCACTCAGTATGAGCTTTCTAGTTCCATTCATTTGGTTGAAAATTGCATGATTTCCTTGATTCTGTTAGCTGAGTAGTATTTCATTGTATAAATGTACCATCATTTTTTTTATCTGCTCTTCGGTTAAAGGGCATGTGGGTTGTTTCCAGTTTCTAGCTATTAAAAATAAAGCTTCTATGAACATAGTTGAGCCAATGTCCTAGCAATTTTGTGATGAATCTTTTTGATATACGCCCTGGAGTTGTATGGCTGGGTCTTGAGGTAGAAGTATGCCTAGTTTTCTGAGATATCACCAGACTGATTTCCAAAGGGTTTGCACTTTGGAAATGTGGGAAAATGGCACTCCCACTACAACCAGAGCAGTGCTCCTCTTTCTCCACATCTTTGCCAGCAAGTGCTATCACTTGAGTTTTTTTTTTTTTTGTCTGTATTGAAAATTTTCTTAGTTTTATTTACCCCTCCTTTTTTCTTATGTTTATGTTACTTCAGGTTACTACTCCATCACCGTACCCTCTTCCCCCCTCCCAGTCCCACTCTCCAACCCTCTACCCTCTATACCTTCCATCCCACTCCTCCAGAGTGGAGTGTCGCTAAATATCAGCCCCCCACCCCAGTTCAGCAGTCATATGAGGGTCAAGAGCTTCCTCCTACAATGGGGACCTACATGGCAGCCACACTAGGACAAAGTGTCTCATTGACTGGTAACAAAGTTTATGTTCTTGTTCCCTTTGGTTCATTGGTTGTAGTATATTTATCCTGTACTATATGGCTAAAATCCGATTATAGGTGAATAGATGCCATATGCATTCTTCTGAGTCTGGGTTAGCTCACTCAGGATAAGCTTCCCTAGTTCTATCCATTAGGTTGCAATTTGCATGATGTTGTTGTTTCTGATGGCTGAGTAGTATTCCATTGTGTAGATGTACCAGAGTTTTTCTGTTTCTGTTGTTTTTGTTTTTAGCCATTCTTCAGTTCAGGGACATCTGGGTTGTTTTCAGTTTCTAGCTATCACAAATAAGGCTGCTATGAACATAGATGAGGAAACATCCTTACAGTTTGGTGACTAATCATTTGGATGCATACCCAGAAGTTGTGTGGCTGGGTCTTGAGGTAGAGCTATTCCAAGTTTTCTATGATATGGCCAAACAGATTTTCATAGTGATTGTACAAGTTTGCACTCCAACCAGCAATGGAGAAGTGTTCACCTTTCTCCACAACCTCACCAGTATGTGCTGTCATCTGAATTTTGATCTTAGCCATTCTGACAGGTGTGAGATAAAATTTCCGGGTTGTCTTGAGTTGAATTTCTGTGATGATTAAGGATGATGAGCATTTCTTTTTTTTTTTTTTTTTTTTTTTTCTGGGTATACCTCCTGAGGGATTTTTATAAATAATTTATTTTTTTATTTCTTCAAGTTACATCTCAATCACAATATCCTCCCTATGCCCCCCTCCAGTCCCACCCTCCCACCCTCTTCAACTTCAACCCCCATCCTCTTCCTTTTTTTTTTTAAGTTTAAGGTATATCTTTTTCCTCCAAAAGCTCCCCCTTTAAGTCCAATAAATGGTTCTTTCTCTTATAAAAATAAATACAATACAAAACAAGAGAAATAAATAGGGCACAATTATGAGAGTTATATGGCTTAGCAAACATTCCCAATGTCCGGTCCCCATGTATTTGGCACCTGACTTTAACATTCTACTATCTAATCATCTCCACGATTTAAAGTTCTATATCTAACTCAGCTTTCATACTAATTTGCATCACAATTTTAAAAACAGCTTCTTAGATCCAGAACACTCTCTTGATTCCTAAACAACTCAAAATTTAACTATGAGACTCTAGCTCTCTATTCTTCAACTACCTCAGAGACCTGAGAGGGGTAAATATATCTGATTATATAGGAAGTGCAGGGCCTGCAGCTTCTAAAACTAAGAAATGACATACCAGTGGCTGCCTGGACAGTAACCATTTTCTTTCCATACATTACAGCATCAATCTTCAGCCATTTGGCCCCGTTTCTCTGACAGACATTGATTGTAGAGCAGGAATTATGAAGGACTTGCCTACCCTGTCTTGGCAGAGCTAGGCTGTCGACTTACCTGCTTCCAGGTTTTGTCCTTTTTGGACAGCATTCTGTCTACAGTTGAATCAAGGGGTTTTTCTTGCCAAGAGATAGACTTGCCACTAATTCAACCATCTCCCACTGGAGATTCTTCAATGCTCATCTTCTACTTGGAGAAGAATAGGGGGTGCTGTCAGGAGCTGACCTTTCTTGATATCAAAAAAATCTTAAGTTAAGAAAACATCTTTGAATGCCATATTCTGCAGATCTCTTGAGGTTGTTGATGATGACCTATCTATCTCTTATATTTAGATAAGCAAATGTTGCTTGTCTCTTAGCAACTTGATTTCTGAGTAGCTTAGAAAATAACTGTGATAGACTGTTGTAGTACCTAACAAAATGACAAGCTTGCATGACTATTAGTTTGCATTTCTTAATTATCCTAAACAGTTTATGACAGTTGGTAACAAAAGACCGAAACTTCACATTGCATTTTTAAGCATTACTAGGTATAATACCTTTAAAAATTGTATAATACCCTTAATTTTGTATTAATATACAAAGATTAATACCAATGTGGTCAAATACAATCTTAATTTTGTATCAATAGACAAAGATTAATACCTATGTAGCCCAATACAATCTTAATTTTTCATCAATATACAAGGGTCAATACCATTTTGGCCAAATATAATCTTAATTTTGTATCAATATGCAAAGATCAATACAATCTTAATTTTGCATTAATATTCACAGCTCGATACCAATTTAGCCAAATATAATATTAATTTTGTATCAATATACAAAGGTATAAGGGCATACTCAATAATCTGTCCTTTTTTCTTGATCTTTCCTATATTATGTCTCTGTCCCATTTTTTTTTTCAAGTCTGTTCACTCCTACATAAGAGAAATAAGGATACAGAAAAGAAAAAGACAGAAGTCCCTGGGTCTATCCTCCAAAACCCATTTAACAAGACCATTTAACAGCTTGTAATCCCTTCCCCTAAATAACAAGATTTTCTATTATCCATTAAATGGCCATGGGGGGGGGGAACACCCTCCCCACCTACTGGAGATGGGGCATCACTCTCTCTCTCTCTCTTTATGTTCATAGCAGCTTTATTTGTTTTGTTTTTTTTTTTACTTTATTTTTTTATTTCTTCAAGTTACATCTCAATTGCAAACCCCTTCCTACTCTCCCCTCCAGTCCCACCCTCCCACTCTCAACCCCCCATCCTCTTCCCTTTTTTTTTAAGTTTAAGGTATATCTTATTTCCCCCAACAGCTCCCCCTTTCAGTCCAACAAATGGCTCTTTCTCTTATAATAATAGATACAATACAAAACAACAGAGGTAATTAGGCCACAGTTATGAGAGTTATATGGCTTAGCGTACATTCCCAATGTCCAGTCCATGTGTTTTTGGCACCTGACTTTAACATTCTACTATCTAACCATCTCCATGAATTTAAAGTTCTATATCTAACTCAACATTCATACTAACTTGCAACACAATTTTAAAAGCATCTTCTTAGGTCCATAACACTCTCTTGACTCCTAAACAACCCAAAATTTAATTATGACACACTAGCTATCTATTCTTCAACCACCTCAGAGACCTGAGAGGGATAAATATATCTGATTTTATAGGAAGTGAAGGGCCTGCAGCTTCCAAAACTAAGAAATGACATACCAGTATTTGTAATAACTGGAAACTGGAAACAACCCAGATGTCCCTCAACCGAAGAATGGGTTAAAAAACTGTGATACAATGGAATATTATTCAGCTATGTGGAACAATGAAATCATATAATTTGCAGCCAAATGGATGGAACTAGAGAAGCTCATCCTGAGTGACCTAACCCAGACTCAGAAGGATGCACATGGCATCTATTCACTTATAGTAGGATTCTAGCTATATAGTAGAGGATATCGATACTACAACCACCACACCAAAGGGAACATGGACATAGACTTTTAATTTTTTTTTTTTTTTGGTTTTTCGAGACAGGGTTTCTCTGTGTTTCCTTGGCTGTCCTGGACTCACTTTGTAGACCAGGTTGGCCTCGAACTCACAGGGATCCGCCTGCCTCTGCCTCCCAAGTGCTGGGATTAAAGGCGTGCGCCACCACCGCCCGGCTGACTTTTAATTTTTTTATTTTTCTCTTTTTTATTCTTTTTTATCTGGGGCATCACTCTCTTAAAATGACTTCCTGCTGATTTGGGACTTAATAAACCAGTTTGGGACCCAAATGAGAATGGAAAAATGGTTAAAAATATTAATAGAATCATTTTTTGTCTCTCAGCCATTACGGATTCCTCCTTTGTGAATTCTCTGTTTAGCTCTGTTCCCCATTTTTTGATTGGATTATTTGGTTTCTTAGCATTTAATTTCTTGATTTCCTTGTAAATTTTGAATATTAGCCCTCTGTCAGATGTGGGATTGGTTAAGATCTTTTCCCAATCTGTAGGCTGCCATTTTGTTCGAATTACAATATCTTATGGCTTACAGAAGCTTTTTTTAAAAAAATAAATTTATTTATTTGTTGCTTCAGGTTACATCTCCATCCTATTATCCTCTTTCCCCCCCCACTTCCCAGCCCTGCTCTCCCACCCTCTACCCCCTAACCCTTCCATCCAAATCCTCTGGAGTGGAGTGTCCCTACATACCAGTCCCTCGCCCCAGTTCAGAGGTCATATGAGGGCCAAGAGCCTCCTCATACATTGGGGATCTACAATGCAGTTCCACCAGTGAAAAGTGTCTCATTGCCAGGGAGAGAAAACTAAAAAACAGAAAACAAACAAACAAACAAAAAAGTCTATGTCCATTTTCCCTTTGGTGTGTTGGTTGTAGTATAGATATCCTGTACTATATAGCTAAAATCCTACTATACAGAAGCTTTTAAGTTTCATGAGGTCCCATTTATTGGTTGTTGGTCTTAGAGCCTCTGGTTTTTAAAACTGCTATTTAATTATCAATTGTACTTATTAGTAAGTATAAACTGTAAGATTAAGCTGATAGAGCAGCCCGTTGTTTAGCAGAGGAGTGGGCAGCCTGGCCCACATGCCTTAGCCTGATTTGTCCTAGGGAAAGAGCCCTGAGACCAAGGGTGGCCTACACCACCTGTGATTTAAACTCTGTTAATTAACATAAGATGCTATATTAGGCCTGTAGAATTACCAGCACCTTGTTGGGAGATTTGCCTGGGTTTGAGGGAAGTCCGGGGGTCCAGGACTGCTTTTACTGAGGGCATATAAGCTGCTGTACTCCTTTCACCAATAATTAAATACCCCAAGACCTTTTAATGTTTTAACACTTAGTCCTTAGCTGGGCAGACTCTCAATTAGCTACTCAAAGTTAACCCAGATCATTTAATCCCAAACCACCATGTGCCTGTGATGATCTTCCAGCATTCTCAAAGACGACTATCTCCTTGTGTATACCAGTGGAAAGGGAAGATCCTGGGTAAATCACAGGGTTCCTGTTCTAATCTCAGGAAGTCCTGCCTTCCTATACTCTTTCTGCCCAACTAATTGGCCATCAGTGACTTTTATTAACCAATCAAGAGAATGCTTCAGAAGGGTGGTAACCAAATATCAGCATTGAAATGGGGCTATCAGAAGAAATGTTATTAGACTTTCCACAACAGCTGTCGGCATTTCGTTCAGGAAGTTATCACCTGTGCTGATGAGTTTGAGAGTTTTAACCACTTTATTTTCTAATAGATTTAGTGTGTCAAGCCTTATGTTAAGGTCTTTGATCCAAACAATATAAAATACCTGGGGGTAACTCTAACCAAGCAACTGAAAGACCTGTATGACAAGAACTTCAAGTCCTTGAGGAAAGAAATTGAAGAAGACATCAAAAGATGGAATGATCTCCCATGGTCATGGATAGGTGGGATCAATCTAATAAAAATGGTCATCCTGCCAAAAGTAATATACAGATTCAATGCAATTCCTATCAAAATACCAACACAATTTTTATAGACCTGGAAAAAGCAATTCTCAGCTTCATATGGAATAACAAAAAACCCAGAATAACTAAATTAATCCTGTACAAAAAACAAAAACAAAAACAAAAAAAACCATCTGGAGGTATCACCATCCCAGATTTCAAGCTGTACTACAGAGTAATAGTAATAAAAACAGCATGGTAGTGGTCTTAGAGTCTGAATTGTTGGTGTTCTGTTCAGGAAGTTGTCACCTATGCAACTGAGATTGAGGCTTTTCCCCACTTTCTTTTCTATTAGATTTAATGGGTCCATATTTATGTTTGATGTCTCCATGTCAAGAGAGCTGAGATCGAGGGCAGCAGAATCTTAGCTAGTCCACATAAATTAATCCCAGACCACCTAATCCAGTCAGCCATGTGGCTTGCTGTACCATTCAGAGTTCTCAGACACATCTGTTTGGTTCTGTGTCTCCTGGATGAAAAAGCACATCCTCTATATCTTCCCAGGGTTTCTTTCCTCTTCCCAGGAAAGCCCACCTTCCTTTACTCTTTTGCCAGCTAATTGGCCATCAGCAACTATTATTATCCAATTAGAGAATGGCTCAGAAAGGGGGTACAAAATCTGCCTCCAACATGTTTCCATTGATTTATTCACTAGTCTGTTTTTTGTTGTTGTTGTTGGTGGTGGTGGTGGTGGTGCTGGTTTTTTTTTTTTTTTTTTAATTTATTATGTCAATCCTACCTATCCATGAGCATGAGAGATCTTTCCATCTTCTGATATCCTCTTCAATTTCTTTCTTCAAGGACTTGAAATTCATATAGTTCTCTCACTTGTTTGATTAGAGTTACCTCCAGGTATTTTATATTATTTATTGCTATCGTGAAGGGTGTTATTTCCCTAATTTCTTTCTCAGCCTATTCATCTTTTGTGCGAAGAAGGACTACTAAATTTTTAGAATTGATTTTGTGTCCAGCCACCTTGTTGAAGGGGTTTATCAGATGTAGGACTTCTCTGGTGGAATTTTTGGGTCTCTTATGCATACTATCATATCATCTGCAAATAGGGATACTTTGATTTCTTTATTTCCAATTTATATCTGCTTAATCTCCTTTAGTTGTCTTATTGCTCTGTCAAGAACTTCAAGTACCCTGTAGAAGAGAAATGGAAGGAGTGGGCATCTTGCCTTTTCCCTGATTTTAGGGGAAATGTTTTAGGTTTCTCTCCATTTAATTTGATGTTGGCTACTGAATGGCTGTGCATTACCTTTAATATGTTTGTGTGTGGTCCTTGTATGCCTGATCTCTCTCTTTGGCATGAAGGGTGTTAGATTTTGTCAAATGCTTTTTTGATATCTTCTGTAATGATCATGTGTTTTTTTTTTCTTTCAGCTTGCTTATGTGGTGAATTACCTTTATGGACTTTTGTATATTGAACCACCCCTGAATCACTGGGATGAATCCCGCTTGATCATGGTGTATGGGAAGTGTTGCTGCTTCTGAGTCTGGCTGCTATGTTCCTCTAAGTGTCTTTATGTCCAGCACATGGACCTTTATTGTTTCCTGCTTTTCTAGGTGATCCCAAATAGGCTTGTGCCTCACAGGCTGAAGCTCTACAGGAATATGACTCTGTGGTGGTCCAACCAGTCCTCCTGCAGCTCAGAATGTGTCTGTGCCACCTGCCAGTCCCCACCATCTTTGTTCCCTTCCAAAGGTTGTAATTTTAACTTACATACAAGTTTAGGGAGTTAGAATAATTAAATTAGATTTAGAAAATATATAGGGATTTCTGATACAGTCTCTTAATTCCAGGCATGAAGATCAACTTGGCTGTGAGCGATTTAGCTTATCAGCTTGTGGAAAAATATGGTTGAAGTTAGGTGAAAACAGAAAACAAACAGGAGACTTAATAGACTGAAAAAAACAAGGTTGAAGTCAGAAAAACAGGAAAGACTTAATTGACTGACAAAACAAGGTTGTCAAAAAACAGGAAAGACTTAATGGACTTAAAGAAACAAAGTATCCTTCCTGACATTGTTGTCAGCTGCTAAGTGGGTGGAGCCCAAATTAAGCTGAAACAGAGTTCCTCCTATTTAAGGACAGTGCATGGAGCCCCAGGAAGAGAAGAGGCCCCTGATGCTAGAAAGCTCCGAGAGAGAGAGAGAGAGAGAGAGAGAGAGAGAGAGAGAGAAAGAGAGAGAGAGAGAGAGAGTCCTGTTGAAAAAAAGTGCTGGCCATCATTTGATGGCCAGATCTCCCTGAAGCAGAAAGAAGCTAGTGAGCAAAGAAAGCCTGAGCAAGACATCAAAAGGTCAAGGACTAAACCCTGTGGCTCAGCTTTTGCCTGAACAGTGGCCTAAAGGAAACTATGCCTGGCTTTAAGGACTCTGAGGTAGAGTGCCAGAGTTGCTGATGCCAAGGGTCTGAGGTCTCCCAGAGAGAAGAAAGCATCAAGCCTTATTTAAGGTGAGACTGCAATAACCAACTTACCCTGAGGAATCTACATCTGAGAGACACAGAAAAATGACTGCTAAGTGCATTAAAGAATCTACAACAAAGACTGTGTTCCTGACAACTGAGGATCTGCCCCAGAGACTGTATCATTCTAAAAGGTTAAGAAAGTAATTATCAATAGGTTTAGTGGATAGGTAAAAGGGGTTATAGGAATGTGTAGGATTAATAGTTAAGAAATAATTGTTGTTTGTTATAAGTAAATATAGTAATAAATAAATACGTGATAAATAATAATAAAAAAGTTTGGTTACATACAAAAAATCATTTTTCTAAATTTTTGATTTCTTTAAATTTATTCTTCTCTCATATATTGCATCCCAACTACAGTTCTCCCTCCCTCTTTTCCTCCCTGCCCATTCCCCCAACTCCCTCTCCACCAAATTCACTCCTTCTGTTTCTCCTCAGCACAGGACAGTGTTCCTAGGAGTGTTAAACAAATATGACATATCAAATTGCAATAGGACTAAGCGCATATCCTCATATTAAGGCTGGATATTTTACCAGAGTTAAGTAGACTGACTCTAATTCACTAAAGAATGATAAACGAGTTTTATGTGCACAACAAAGCTTGAGTTGAAGGGGATCTGTCAAAAATATCCTTGTATTCAAGACTGTCTAATACTGGAGTCAGAATGGGAGCTGAAACTTCGACCCTCTTTCTTACAAATGTTCTTGTCTAACTCAGATTTAGTATATCAAAGACTGTCTAATATTGGAGTCAGAATGGAAGCTGAAACTTCGACCCTTTCTCTTACCTAACTCAGATTTAGTATAATTTATGATTAAGCAAGATGTGAGCTTGAAATGCTTTATACTGTCTAGGCATATAGGGTATTTGAAAAGAAGAGAAGAGGTTCAGATAAGAGAACATCATATCATGTCGGTTTGTATTTGCTTCTTTTTTTTTTTTTTTTTCTTGGCAGGTTTATGATAGGTGTTTTCACAGAAGCTTTAGGCACACACTGAGAACTCTAATTAAGAGAGTGATTTCCATTTGTGTAGGGTTGAGGGTTCACTTCAATTGAGTAGAACCTGTTGAAGTGTGAATAGAAAGAGGAGGGGAAGTAAAAGAAATAAGCTTAGCTCTAGACCAAGAAGTATCATGAAAACAACTTATATCTTGGGAAAGGAGAATCCCTCAATCTTGTTCAGAGGTTTTATGTGAAGGTGAATTTTGTCAACAATCTGGATTGGACCTGTTTCTCTTGTGCCTGCTGACTTAACACAACTTTAAGATACCAATATGTGAGCTCTAATGTAAATTATTATTGTGCAACAAGAAATGGTTCTTTTCTCTAGATAAAAACATTACTCAAATTAAGTTGTGTCATCCTTAGATATTTATGTGCTTTCTAGAATTTTTACATAGTTATAAAATCGCTCAAAATGAAATTTACAGTATGAATAAATGCTGATAATCTAATGTGTATCTTCGATGGGATAAATATGCCCCTAGGATTTGTGAGGGCATGCATAATCTAGTTTGAATAATAATGGCATAATTTGACTTTCTGATTCTATTTTGTATTTTCACTAATGATTAGGCTTGGGAGCTAATATAGTTAGAGTATTTGGTGGTTATATCCAAAAACACCTCCTTTCCCAATCTTGGAAAACTTATCTGTAGAAAAAGAAATAATTTATTTATCCATGCATGATTATGTGTGGGAAATATTAAATTATAATTACTATTTGTCTTAGAAATGCAATCAATGATTATGTCAGAATTATTTTGTTGACAAATAATAGACAATTCAACTGTTTTAGGACTTTAGAGAGTCAGGTGAACAAGGTAAGCAGGAATTAATGGCAATCTTAATAGGATCTAGAGAGATAGTGGTGCTGAGAGCAGTATGAATTGAGGTCCAACTAACAAATGCTCAGAGGGGAACAATGTTAGCAACTTCTTATGATAATTTGGCAAAGAATGTGGCTGTTCTTTTCCTTATCATAAGAACCTGCCTCCAGCTAAATTGAAAATTAATAAACTAGTTTCCATGAAGGAGATTTCAAGATAGTCTAATATTGTCTATGTCACATGGTTATTAGTAATCATGTTTGTGCAGTTCAATAATGAAAAAGGCCAAATGAGGTGAAAAGAAATACAAAATATGTAGCTTGAAAATAATAAGTGCACCAGGTAAGTTAAAAGTAGATCAAAGGCATATGCTGAAAGAAATGGAAAGAGTAGACAGAGGCCTGATCTGAAATGGAATCAGGAAAGGGGTGCCCTTAGGTCAAGACCTCACCCAACTAACTTTCCTACTTGTAAATGGAGGTAAATATCCTGAAGAATTTTCTTCCCCTCCAAAGAAAACGAAATCTTATGAAATGTAATACAAGGAGGCAATGTACTATCTCAAGAGATCCGTCGAACATGGCAGTGTTTCTAAGATTCAAGAGGATACCAGAGGACAGGGGTTGTGCAATACTCCTCTGCAGTTAAAGAGAATGCCTGAGATAAAGTCTGCCTGTGAAAAGACATTGAATGAAACTATGAAAGTAAAGACAGAATTGTGCAGAATCCCCACGATGGTGGAGATGCCAAAGCTGTGTGATATCTGCGTAAAAGTGCTGCCTACAAGGAATGGAATCAGCCCAAGAGAGAGAAGTATGATGTAGACAGGAAAGCTAGAAAAAGAAAACCATTGAATTCCTTTGATTTCCAACATCAAACTACAGGATTTTGAACTTGCTATGTTAGGTTTTGATTTTTCTTCAGCCTAGTATTTCCTTACAATGCTACCTTTCTTTGATTTTGGAATGTAATGTGTTTTCTGGGCCATTGTCTGTTGGAAGTATATAACTTGCTTTTAGAGTTTGATCTTACAGGCAGTTACAAATAGAAGACTGCCTTGAGTCTCAGATTGGACTTGTAAACTGTGTTGGATTAATTGCATTTTACATTAGGATATAGCTAGCTATAAGTCATTGAGGGACAAGAAATAGAATGTGGTGGTTTTAATAAAAGCTGGTCCTCATGAGTTCATTTATTTAAAAAATGGTCCCCAAGTTGGTAGAACAGTTTAAGAAGGATTAATAGGTGTGTTCTTCTTGGAGGTGTTTCACTAGAAGCTGACTTTGAGGTTTCAAAAAAAATTTACACTTTTTTCAGTTTATGTGTTTCTGTCTGTCTCTCTTGGGTGGCAATCCAGATGTGAGCTTCAAGCTGTTTGCTTATTCTGCCATCAAGGACTGCAACCCCCTGAAACCATAAATCATATTAAATGCTTTGTTTTATGAACAAATAAATAACCACTATGTAAGGAATGTCTCTCAAAAACATCAACCTTAGTTTTCTCTGATCTTTTTCAAATTTGAAAATTGCAATAGTCAAATGAGTTCAGAGAGACAGAAGAATGCTATCACCTACTCTAAGACTGTTTAATATTTTGCCTTAAAATTCTGTTTATGTATTCAGTTTTTATTTACTGTAAATACTCACCCATTCCATTCATGAATGACTTCAAGTTTTCCATCAATTATCCATGAAGTGTGGGTCATATACATTTCTTAGAATCAACTTATAGTATGTCTCTCTTTCTCATCCAAATCCTTATAATGTAGGATTTTTCCAATTAAGTATTATAGATAACCAGTTAAAATAATTGCCATATTGCTGTTATCAATGTTTTGTCTGAAAAATCAAGAAAATGCTTTTCACTTTTTAATCCTCATTTAAATCAACTTTTATTTTCAAAACCAAAATTTTTTGATGAAACTCAAAGGAGAAATGAGTCAACTCTAGTTTTAGAGGGGGCATCAAAAAGTGGAGTGCCAGTCTAACAGTATTATGATATATATCATTAAAACATGTATAATATTCATTTATTATATGTATGTGTTATTGATTTATTATGGATGTTGAGAGTTTTTCATTTTATTATAGATTTTATAGTTTATAACCTATACTTAACCTTCCACCACTTTTTAATGTTTTCACTGAAATTGTTTTCTTTGTTACCACTAGAAATTGCAAATTGGATATTAGTTACAATATTCTTCACCCACAAGGCTATGAAGATGCTAGTATTTATTTAGATCTATCGTACTTATTTCTCTTTTCATGTTTTTTTTTTTACTTAATAGTTATTTCTTATTTCAAATTACATGGAGAATATAGCTTATTTCACTCCACAGATTAGTCACATATTCCCAGTTTTTGTTTTTGTTTTGTTTTGGTTTATCCATTGTTGTTTCATGTGTTTTCAGTGTTAACGACCAATTAAAATTTTTTTTAAACTTTAAATAATTCTGTTTATGATCACATTTGACATTTCTGTCACATTCAATTTTCTTCTTTGTTTATTAAACAGTACCTTGCCCTCTGGAGGACAGATATGTATATTTCAGCTGTGACATATTTTTCAGATTGATTTTTTTCTTACATAATAGTGATGTTCTCTTTACATTTGAAAATACATTTATATAGTGCATATACTTTTAGTATTTTATGATAATTATTGAATTATGTAAGTACTCTGTTTCTTTTGGATAAATGCTTCAAATACACACTTTTATATAATCACTCATATTGATTAGATTTTTTGACAGGCTTATAAGCGTATATCAAAATTTCTATTGACAGAAATAATGGTTTACTCTTGTGTCAAATATAAGGTCTTTGAGCTATACTTTATTCATTATTATTGTTTCAATCTTTATTTTTGTGGATAATTTATTTCATTTGAAGTGACATTTTACAGCTGAGTAATTTCATTTCACATCTGAGTCTATCAAAATATTTCTTATCTGAAGGTAAAATTTCTAGTTTAATGAATATTTAGAAAATTTTTTGACTTAATGACACACTGATATCACATGTTAATAGGCAGACCCAAAGCATTAAACATTTTAAAAACCAAAAATGTTTAGCTCAAATAAAAAAGGAAATTAGACTTAATTTTTGGTTTTGATGAGGTATTAATACAAATGTAGTCTTGGTCTTCAAACTACAGTCATATATTTATGTAAAACACATTTTTATAACTATAGGTTAATATTTAGTAAATGTTTATCTTTGGATCTATCAACATTGATCAGTATAATCAATGTTGGCACAAATAATGGATAGTTATGGATAACATTGGGAAATTGAAATTCAGAGAAAGTGAACTTCCTACTTACTTATTAACATGTTAGTACTATAAAATGTGAAGAACCCTGCAAAATAGGGTGTATTGTGGTACCTACCATGAAGAGTCCTACCTACATATAACAATGAAAATTTTCTAAGTCTAGTGACTGAATGATAGGCATTCAACTTATGATTTTAGATGTTTCTATAAATCTTTGTTTTACTTCACGAAGAAGAAATAATATAAATCATTTCAGTCAGTTCATATTTTGGAAAGCAGGATTATATTTCTATGGCAATGGACATTATTTATATGCTTTGATCTATACAAATCAAAACATACTTTAAAATTGAAAGTCATAAGAAAATATTATGTTACTATTTCCTCCATAAATTGGATACTGATTTTGAGAATACTTTCTTATCTATGTATTATTTTATTCAACATTCTATAAGGAAATATAGAAGTATGAAAGTAAAATATATGAGTTGTGAATATATAGCAAAATAAGTAATTGAATATGAACAATGAAGAGTCATAGTGTTGCAAAACGATGAGGATCTGTGGTATCTCTGTGGCTTTGCACCTGTCTGATTTAAAACAGAAGAATTGAAATTTTAGTACCTTATTGCCTAGTAAAAAAGAAAAGACAGAAACTAAATATCAGTTAAGTTTGGCAGTGTTCTAAATTGACACTGTCACAAACTGATCCACACAACTTTCAACAGTAAAAAGCACTGGGAATTATGAACCTCAGGAGTGCTGTGAATTTTTTATCATTACACCAAGTGACCTAAAAACAGTATGACAATTTTTATGTAATATAGTACCATTATTTATTTAAATATTTTAATCAATGCCATATAGCTGAAAATTTTATCTCTGCTGTGAAACAGTTTTTCAACAATATTACTTTTATTCCAGTGTCTACGGTTTTGATGCTTTCAAATACTGAAATATATTGAATTCAAGAACTACATTCAAAACCAGGCAGAAAAGCAAGGGAAATTGCAAATGAAATAACCTAAGGGTAATGACAAATATCACATATGCCAAATGTAACTAGATTCAGACTTTTTTGAGTATTATATAGTACCTCTTTATGTCTATCTATCTATCTATCTATCTATCTATCTGTCTGTCTGTCTGTCTGTCTGTCTGTCTGCCTGTCTGTCTGCCTGCCTGCCTGTCTGTCTGTCTATCTCTCTCTCTATCATCTCTTTACCAACTGTCTCTGTAAAAATAATTCCTACATACTAAAAACAGGGGTTTTTGTAATACATTGATTTTGATATTTTTAAAGACAGTACCAATAATGTTTCTTTGTATAAATATGCTTCAAGGAACACTATTTTTTTGCATACCTCGTAAGTGTCAAAACTTCAATGGCATAGAAGATGATGTTTTCATGCATCATCACTTTCCTTTTCCCAGTGGGGTAGCTGATAGCTTTACTCCATGTGGATCACACATTAATGCTGCTGGGACAGTTTCCCCCTGCTGTTTCTCTCATTTCATCCCATGTGTGTCCCGTGATGTGAAACCCTAGCTCACTGATCACTTGTACTATGTTTTAGTGTACTGTGCATTAGTGTTTTCTCTGTTCACCTTACCTTCATACAGCTATGCCTGCCATACCACTATCATATGTCCTCTGTGGATATCTTTTTCAGTATTGCCATTACAATGAGCATTGCCTAGTCACTCAGGAGCTGGCTGTGATCCCAGAACCTGAGTGTTTATGTATGAAAGCCTTTTCCAATCCTTTGATTCATCCAAAGCACATTGAAATTTTACATGTAATATAGTGCTCAGCTCAGAATTAGATGTTGTGACAGAATTGGATACGAAGAAACTTACTGAATTTCCTGAAAACTTTCATGTTGATTTATAGTTGGTTAGGGATTATAAGTAAAGACTCTGTTTTAGAGTTATAGAAAGAAAAGGATTAAGAAGATAAAAGTGTTTTTAGAAAGAAAATTACTATAAGGAGATGCTTCAATTTTTTTTACAGAGGCTGGCAGGTCTGGAAGTGCAGGGTAGGCCAGCAGGTTCCAATCTTGGGAAAACAATGTGTCTGAAGTCCAGCAAGCTAGCACAGAAGGGTTGCAATATAATCTCAAGTTAAAGGAAACTGGATTCTTTTTTGTCTGATCTTTCTTCTTCTTCTCTTCTTCATCCTTTATTTTAGGCTTTAAAAAATTTAATATCCAATAGCGTTGTAAAAAATATTTATATCTACCAAAAGATTACCAGTTTAAATGTTACTGTTTTCTAAATGCACCTTCCAAGTTGAGCTAAAATAAATCATTAGTGTATTTTATATTTTATTGGCTAGATTGTGAATAAACTCATATTGAATTAATTTCTATATAGTATTAACTTATCACAATTAACTGTGTCTATGTTGGAAAACTCCAATATTCCCAATTCCAAATTACACTGAAGTTCCATTACACTGAAAGTATGAATAAATGCCCTAGTTAAGAATGCATTTGGCAAACCTTGTACAAATATTTTTCTTAAGGAATATTGTGACATTTTTTACTCCGATTTATACTGCAGAAGGAATAAATTACTTATAATAAGCATAATATATTTTAATAAAACATGAAGATGCAATTATTATTGAAATGTTGTGATCAAATAAAAATGACTTTATATTATAAAATATCTATCAGTTTAAGTTGATATAGAGACGGTACTTTGTATTGAGGAATACAATATCTCAGTTTATTTGTGAACCATTTTCAGGGTATTTTATTTTATGACTGTTATCACCTACATGTTTTAAATAAATTTTGCATTTAAAAATAATTTTGCAATAAAAAAAGAAAGTAGTAGTTTCTTTTATAAAAGCCTCAGTATTTATATTTAAATATTACAAGTAATGTTGTAATTTTTATGATTTACTAATATCATTATTATAATAACGCAGCGGGTAGTACAGCACCGTGCGAGTGGTACACCATGGCAAGCCCATGCCTAGGTGTATTCCCTCAGGATATCATTCCATGACAGGCAACAGGTATAAGGCTTATTAGGGTAAGAAAGGGGGAAGAGCAGGGAACAGAGCAGAGCCATGGGGCAAAGAGGAACTGTAAGGCTGTAAAAATTAATGAATACATGGCCTTCTCCTCTCTGGTGATACCCTGACCTCACTCCTTCTGGAAACCTTCTACAGAACTCAGTCCTCGAAAACATCAAAGCTTACACAGCTGACCGGTCTGTTCAGACTCCCTTCTGGTTCCCTCCTCTACACTCCCCACTTGCTTCATCACCTAACTTAACATACTCTTTGTTCCTTTATCACCACCTGTGGCTGTTGCCTTGCCTGCTAAAAAAAAGCTACTCCTTGGTGCCCCCACCTTTTTTGTAGCTGCTTGTGTATTTAAAGGGCCAGAGAAACATTTTACGGGGTTCATTCCTCTACAGGGGAATCGAACCCTGGTGCGTCAGTTTAATAAACCTCATGTTTATTACAGCAAATCAGGGGGCATTGGTGGTCTGTGGCGTCAGGATTCGGTGAGCCCCTCTAGGGTTTAACATTTGGTGCATTGGCCGGGAAGTGCCTGAACACTCCCAGTCCCCAAGACTCCAGGATTTGGAGGTATACATGCTCGAGCAACTCTGTCTATCTGTCTGTTCTGAACAATTCTGTCTATCTGTCTGTTCTGTGTGAGTCGCCGTCTGTAGTTGGCAGGGCCAACGTCTGTAGTCGGTCACTCCGACATTGGGGAGAATCTCATAAGAGACTCTCACCCTCTGTAGTTGGCAGGGCCAACGTCTGTAGTAGGTCGCTCCGACATTGGGGAGAATCTTGTAAGAGACTCTCACCGTCTGTAGTTGGCAAGGCCAGCATCTGTGATATGGAAACCTCGTAAGAGATTCCCATCTGTTTCTGAAGGCGATCTCGCAACTTAAGTCATATTGTTTATGTTCTGTGTCGTTCAGTCTCCTTGTTTGTAATTTGTAACTGTTGCCCTTTCTTTGACAATCTGACAATGGGACAGATGCTAACGACTCCTTGGTCTTTGATTCGGAGCCACTGGACTGAAGTAAAAAAATAGAGCACATGACCTGTCAGTCATAATTTTAAAAAGTAGATGGTGAACTCTTTGTGCCTCAGAATGGCCTACATTTCAGGTTGGGTGGCCACCCGAACGATCTTTTTCATTAGACAAAGTTAAACAGGTTAGGTCTAAAATTTTTAATCCAGGACCCCACGGGCACCCAGATCAAGTGCCTTATGTCTTGGTGTGGGAGGCTCTGCTAGTCTCCCCTCCTCCGTGAGTTCGGCCTTTTGCTTCTTTTACAGGTCAATCTCCTGCGCTCTCTATGTCTCCTGACCCAGCTACAGAAGCAACTCCTTCAGACTCCCCTTCAGAGGTCCTCGCTCTGAAGCAGGCTCCAGCAGAGAAAGAACCCATCCGAACTACGGGCTCCCCAAAGAAATCCAAAGAGATTTACCCGGACACCCAAACAGAGGAGCTACTCCTCCTAGACCCGCCACCGCAGCTTCCCTCTACTCTGCGTTCAGGGCGCTCCACTGTACCTTCCCCAACCCTATTCCCCGCAGGAATCCTTGTGTGGAGTCGGGGCAGGGGGGCCTTCCACAGGGACCAGAAGTCGGCAGACTCCTACCCCAGACTCCACTGCACTGCCGCTCAGGGAATATGGTCCTCCTGATGACCAAGGGAACCGGCTACTTCAGTATTGGCCGTTCTCCTCAGCGGATCTCTATAACTGGAAAACTCATAATCCCTCTTTCTCTGAGAACCTGCAGGCTTTGACTTCCCTGATAGAGTCCCTTGTCTTTCAACACCAGCCTACATGGGACGATTGTCTCATGAGACGATTGTCTCCTTACCATGGAGGAGAGACAGGGGGTGCTTCTTGAAGCCAGGAAAAATGTGCCTGGTGCAGATGGACAACCGACTCAACTGCCCAACGAGATTGATGCAAACTTCCCTTTAAATAGACCAGACTGGAACTTCAATACGCCCGAAGGTAGAGAGCACCTGAAGGTTTACCATCAGGCTCTAGTGGCAGGTCTCAGAGGGGCAGCTAGACGCCCCACCAATTTGGCTAAGGTAAGAGAAGTGACTCAGGGACCAACTGAGTCACCGATGGTGTTTCTAGACTGATTGATGGAAGCTTTTCAGAGATTCACTCCATATGAACCTACCTCTGAGGAACATAAGGCTATGGTAGCCATGGCCTTTATAGATCAGTCAGCTCTAGATATTAGAAAAAAGCTACAGAGGCTGGAGGGCCTACAGGGATTCTCGCTCCAGGGCTTGGTTAGAGAAGCAGATAAGGTGTTCAATAAAAGAGAGACAGAGGAAGAAAAAGAAGAGAGAAGACGTAGGGAACAGGATGAACGAGATTTAAAAAGAGAAAAAAGACAGGAAAGAAATTTGAGTAAAATTCTGGCCACTGTAGTAAGTGACATGGACCAGAGAGACAGGTGAGGTCAGAAAGATGAGGGAAAGGGCAAGAGGCAACCGTTAGACAAGGACCAATGTGCCTACTGCAAAGAGAAAGGACATTGGCACAAGGACTGCACTAAGAAGAAGAGGGGAGGACCGCCCAGAGGAAAAATTCTGGCCTTAGATGAAGAGGAGTAGGGAAGACGGGGCTTTGATCCCCTCCCCAAGCCTAGGGTAACTCTCAATGTGGAGGGGAAACATGTCCAGTTCCTGGTCGACACCGGGGCTCAGCATTCAGTCCTCCTCCGAACAGAAGGATCACTATCCGCTAAGAGGTCCTGAGTAAAGGAAGCCACAGGAAATAAACAATACCCATGGACTAACCGAAGAACAGTAGATTTGGGCATGGGCCGGGTATCCCACTCGTTCCTCATGATTCCTGAGTGCCCCTATCCACTCCTGGGCCATGACTTGCTCTCTAAGGTGGGAGCCCAAATTCATTTCCAAACAGAAGGACCATCAGTGACTGACAGAGAGGGGAGGCCGCTTCAGGTCCTCACTATGAGGCTGGAAGATGAACATAGGCTGTTCAAAAAACCCCCTCCTCAAACAGCTGATATGCAGGAATGGATGGACAAGGTTCCCTCAGCCTGGGCTGAACTTACTGGCATAGGAATGGCCAAACATCGCCCACCCGTGGTAGTGGAGGTTAAAGCTACCTTCACCCCCATTTCGGTCTGCCAGTACCCCATGAGCAAAGAGGCCAGAGATGGCATCTGCCCACACATACAGGGGCTCTTCGAGCTCAGGATCCTTGTTAAATTTCAGTCAGCATGGAACACCCCTCTGCTCCCAGTTCAGAAGCCTGGGACCAATGATTATAGACCAGTCCATGACTTAAGGGAAGTTAACAAAAGGGTTGTCAACCTTCACCCTACAGTGCCCAACCCTTACAACCTCCTTAGTACCCTCCCCCCTCAGCAAACATGGTATACAGTACTGGAAGATTCCATTTCAAAGTTAAAAGAATCCTTATCTTCACTGTCTGAGGTGGTCATGCAGAACTAGAGGGAGTTAGATCTTCTATTTCTAAAAGAAGCGGGGTTATGTGCAGCCCTAAAAGAAGAATGTTGTTTCTATATAGATCATTCTGGAGTCATTACTGACTCTATGAATAAGCTAAGGGAAAGGATAGCCACTAGACAAAAAGAAAGACAAAGTACCCAGGGATGGTTTGAGTCATGGTTTAATAAAGCCCCATGGTTTGCAATTTTAATATCTACACTGATGGGACCCCTCGTTATAATTTTCCTCTTGTTCACCCTAGGGCCTTGCATACTAAGCCGACTAGTCTCCTTTGTTAGAGAAGGAGCAGCGCTGTTCAAGTGCTAATGTTAAGACAACAATATGCGGAGATCCCACTTGAGGAATCAGGCCCCTGATTTCAGGATTCAAATCACTCACTTGATACATGGCCTTCTCCTCTCTGGTGAGACCCTGACCTCACTCCTTCTGGAAACCTTCTACAGAACTCAGTCCTTGAAAACATCAAAGCTTACATAGCTGACCGGTCTGTTCAGAGTCCCCTCTGGTTCCCTCCTCTACACTCCCCACTTGCATCACCACCTAACTTAACATACTCTTTGTTCTTTTATCACCACCTGTGGCTGTTTGTTGCCTTGCCTGCTAAAAAAAGCTACTCCTTGGCGCTCCCACCTTTTTTGTAGCTGCTTGTGTATTTAAAGGGCCAGAGAACCATTTTAAGGGGGTTCGTTCCTCTACGGGGGAATCAAACCCTGGCGCGTCAGTTTAATAAATCTTATGTTTATTACAGTGAATCGGGGGGCATTGGTGGTCTGTGGCGTCAGGATTCGGTGAGCCCCTCTCGGGTTCAACAGAACAAAGAAACTGACAAAGAAAAATGCAAAAGAGAGAGCAAAAAGAGGCAGGCTGGAGCTTTTATCCTGGCAGGTGTGGGGTCACCTATTGGTGGGTGATGATGTAAGCAATGAAGGACCCTGAAGGACCGCTAGGGTCAGGGGTCAGGCTAGTGCAAATGCCTATAGACTTATAAATATTAATTTAGTCATGACAGACATTGTCTTTTTGAATTTTTCCTTCTAGGAACATTAATTTGAGTTCATATTTATATATAATGTGAAAAAAATTCTGTAACTATAATTGAATTAAATACCTGTCACTACAGGCTTAGATCAATATTCGACACATTCAAAATACTTTAAAATATGTCATCATGTTGAATATATGTTGTGTTTATCAAAAATCACAAATATAAATCAAAATAAATGGAATATTAGGTATTTCTAACTTTTAGTCTTCTGACTGTGCTTTAAATAGTCAGGAAGACTATCATATTTTTACTTCCATCATTTTCATTTGTTCTTATTAATATGTATTGTTCTTGTTTTTTCTTGTATTTGAAAAGGATAGAGAAAGACAGCACAATGGCCATTCATAATCACTACGGAGAAAGGGAGAAAGTGGAATAGTGCCCAAGAATCTGAGAAATGTACACTGAAAAACTTCTCTGTCATATCAATAATCAGGCAAAATAACATCTAAAAGGCATTGTCTTGTTATCAAATTTACACCTTGGTTCAGATGCAGTATGGGGGCCTCCTGTTCTTCACATTAGAACACTAAATGAGCATCAACTTGTTCATTGTGGAATCAATTGCTGTTTCCAAATACAGGATGCTTGCATCCAAAGCCTCTGTTGCTAAGTGCCAGATTGCACTTAGACAATAATGGGGCGCTAAGGCATTCCTTTACTTCAGCTTTAACACTAAATCCAAGAGACATTCTGAATGTAGAACTGAACAAATCTAACATGGGCAACTGAAGACTTAAATTAGGTTGTTTCCACTTAATCTCCTTTCTGATACACACTTCCTTTTTGGTGGCTTAAATAAAAGGTTGGGAGAACCCAAATAGTTTTATAAGAAAATATGAAAAGATTCAGTAAAAATAATTTATTATCTATATGTATATATACATATATATCAGACTTAAAAGAAACATTAACTCTTTATATACACAATTTCAAGTAATCCAAATGCTAATATGTCTTCCAGACATCCTTCACTATAATTAGAACCCCAGAAATCATTTCACAAAATCTGTATTAGATACTCATAAAATCATTTTCTCTTTTTTTTTGTTCCAACATACATGAAAATGGAGAACATATTCTAAATTACTTTTTATTTTATCAGTATAATACAATTATATCATTTTTCTTTTCTCTTTCATTCTTTTAAATTTCCCATGCACTCCACTTTTATCTCCTTCTAACTCATGACCTCTTTTTCTTTAATTCTTCTATATTTATTTATGTCAACATATGTTAATATTTGAATTTTACATTATTTTAGACTTAAAACACAAAACAGTCACAGAGTGGGATATAATTATCATTTTATTAATTTGCTGACAATCCGTGGTCAAATTGCAGAGACAAAGGTACAGGAGTGAATTTTTGGGAAATGCAGTGAACAAGCAGTTGTGCATTAATTTAATGCATAGAGAGACTAGTAGTTTAAGGCAAATTCTGTGACTTGTCAAAATGACTGTTCAAATCACACACTACAAATTAATTATACATGATAAAGGAAATAAGTGTTGAGATATCTGTGTTTTTTTCATACACTACATCCTTATCTCCATTTCCCTTCCCTCCTCTCCTCCCAATTTCTTTGCTATGTCTTCTCTCTTCCCTAGATCTATTCATCATCTATTTCTCTCCATAAAAGGAAAGGCATCCTGGGTTATCAACATCACATGGCATAGCAAGTTACAATAAGACTAGGCATACATCACCTCAAGTCTGGATAAGACAACCTAGTAAGTAGAGGAAAAGTGTCCTAAGGGCAGGCAATGGAATAAAAAACACCCCTACTCCCACTGTTAGGAGTCCTGCTAGAACAGCAAGTTATACAACTATACAGTATAAACAGAGGACCAAGTGTGGACCCATACAGGGTCTATTTCTTGCTTCAATCTCTGTGAGACTCTATGAGCCTTTCATATTTGATATTGTGAGCTATTTTCTAATGGTGTCTTTGACTCCTCTCACTCTTACAATCCTTCCACTCCTCTTCCACAAGGTAACCGCTCCATCTAATATTTGGCTGAGGGTCTATGCATCTGCTCCCATTATTTCCTGCATGAATCATCTCTGATAATATTGGGCTAAGTACTGATCTATGAGTATATAAGAATAACATGAGAAATCATTTTATTGACTTTGGCTTTTTCTGGGATTTTTGTTTTTGTTTTTTGCTGGTGGTGGTTTTTGTTGATGTTGTTTGTTTGTTTTGTTTTTTGTCAATTGTGTTTGGTTTTATTCTATGTCTCTGTGCTATATAGTCAGGAACTGGAGGTTCAATGTTACCTATGTTTATCACACTTAAAAAATTAAAAGCTTAAAAATATATTATGACTTTTTGTCTTTTAGAAAATTTAATCCTCTTTTTTTTCTCCAAATAATAATCATTTGCCTCTACTGATTCACATAATGAAAGTGATAGTGTTAAATTTTGTAGATAAAAATAAAGGCTGGGCCAACAGTATGTCTTAGGGGACAAAGGTGCCTACTACCACTACTGGTCCAGGTGATTTGAATTTAATACCAGAACTCAAATGATGGAAGGAGAAAAAGGACTTTCAAAATCAGGGCAAAATGATTTTAGCAACAAAAAACCAATCATCCTCCAGAATAGTAACAATTATAATGGAGATACATTTATTATTACATGAAAAGAGATTCTTTGCCAAATATGAATTCAATAGAGGATTCATATCTAGAATATGCAAAGAATTAAAACAAAACAAAGGATCAAGAAACAAAAGAAATAATCTAATAAAATATGGGCTATATGGAACAGGGACTGTCTCTGAGTCTTGTGCCTGCCTTTCGTTCCCTTTCCCCTTGATGGTCTACCTTGTCTGGTGTCACTTGGAGAAAATTTACATAGTCCTCCTATGACTTGTTTTGCCAGGGTGGGTTTGTTCCCATGTAGTGGCTTCCCTTTCTCTCAGGAGAAGGAGAAGGGGTGTGAGGGTGTGACTGGGAGGAGAGGAGGGAGGGGGGCTGTGATAAGGATGTAAACTGAATAAATAAATAAACAAATGTAAAAAAAATTAGAGATATGGGATATAGATTTGAAAAGAGTTCTAAAAATAAGAAATAAAAATAAGAAGAAGTATCTAAAAATATATTTTACCATTAAGGAAATACAAATTAAAACTATTCAGAGAACTCATTTTATCCTTAGGCAGAATGATCAAGAAAAATTCATAGCAATACTCCCAAGAGAACAGAAAAGGAGAAACCTTATTCACAGTTGATCAACTACAAATTGCTAAAGCTCTATGCTGAAATTTGTGCTGAAAATTTTCCAAAAGCTAAAATATATCTATATGATTTAGCTATAGCACTACTTGATGTATACCCAACGTACTCAGTTTCCTTTTAGCTGTATTAGCTTTTGCAATTTGGTTGTGTCCTTATTTATAGTAACTGGAGCCATCCTAGATATCTTTTAATTGATTGTTTATGAAAATGGGGCATATGTACAGAATGGAATTATATTCAACCATAAAGAAAGTTCAAATAATGAAATAGTTTATCAAATAGATATTGAATTATTTTGTTAATGAAGACATCAAACACAGTGTCATGTTTTTCACACTAAACAAGCATTAGTATTCTTATTGTCACTGACTTCTTGCAAACAGATTGAAAGGTTAGTACAAAAGCCGAAAAAAGAAAGTCATTCATTCACTTCAACACCAAATGTGACTCACCTGGACTATCTGACTTCTGAGTCAGTTAAATGTAATTCTTTCATTATTCAGTAATTCTTCAGTAATTCTTTAATGAGTTTAGATCCTTTTCCCCAATTTCATTCTTTCCATTACTTTCACCTGTAGTTCTAACCCGATCTCAAAATATCAATATTACTATTTTAGATTCTTACATGGTAAATTTACATTTAAAACTTTCTTCTGTTATTTCTTTATGGGATTTTTGTGGCCACTCCAATTAAACTAGCCATGATGGTGGCCTTGGTCTCTACTCTGGGGAAGAAATTATCATTTACCTCATTTTACAAGGTAAGAATTTGCCTTATCATCTTTCCTTGACTCTATGTTATCTTCCATGTATTCAGAAAGTATCTTTCTACTACCTGTAATAGTTTGCATGTCTTCTGTCTGGAACTTTGAAAGATATATGAAAATGATAAAGTTCAAGTCCATTGTTGGGAGACCCTGTTGCTAAGTCACAGACTACCATCACCAGCCATCTCTGAGCTCAGAACAAAATAGGGCACTTCCTTTGTCATAGGGCTTCCTCTTCTCTGCCTGACCCATGCATCAGCATCCTTTATCTGAGAAACAAAACATCCTCAGTGAAATTAGAAGTTCAACTTCCTTTCTCTCTATCAGAACCAGCCCAGCAAGCACCTGGAATTCCTGGAATGCCTCTCTTTGCATATAAGGCATTCCCAATATCTTCAGCCCCCAACCTTAAAATCCCTACACCCACCTCAAAATTCTATATAATCGTTGTTCATCCTGAATAAAGTTGAACTACCTCACTGAAGCTGATCCTGGAAGTCAATCAGTCATTCGCATTGCTGTCATTACCTTGACGATCCCCCTTCCCAGGCACCTCTGTTCTCCTTGCCCTTGTGGGTCAATGGCCAACAGCTCCCAAAGAAATGTCCCACAGTGCATTGTTCTAAAGAATTCTCAGTTTTTCTAGGTAAGTCTTCCATTCTTTTGTCCTCTTACTGTGCTAAAGATCAAACACAGAGTCTAGCACAGAATATCCAGATGTTCTCTCAGTGAGATATATCCCTAGTCCTGGGCTTTTAGTTCTATTTTACTGAATGGATAAGGAGCAAACACACAATATTAGTACTGAAATTTCACTGACATAATATTATTTACCTACAAAAACATTTTAAAAATAGCATGTATAAAATCATCACTTTGTAGTAATCATCATTATAATGAAAGACCCGGGGGAGGGAAGTTCCTCACCCGACGTTCAGGATATCACGACCGCCACAAAACTCGCAAGAGACCATCGTGATGCAATCGCAAGAGGTTTATTTCGGGGGGGAAGGGGGGGAAGGGGGAAAAGGGGAGGCTCAGTGCACTGAGGGCGCCACTCGTATCCCACGCAGGGGTAGGATCCGCGACCCCAATTTGGAGGAGAATAGAGTATTTTATAGGGGAGCACCACAGATTAAGGGGGTGGGGGAAATTACAGGTGGGAAGTATCAGCCGAGCCCATTGTTTACCACAACCCAAGGGGGTGGGGAAATACAGGTGGAATGTACCAGCCCATTAGTTAGTCAGGGGGAAACATCCTACATCTGTTTGTCTCAGGAATGAATCTAATCTTGTTTTGTTATCTACTTTGTGGTCAGCCAGTTCCTGAAACCCTGGGGGCCTGTGGCCTGATTGATCTTTATTCTTGGTTCCACCCTTTTTATGGTCAGCTAAGTTCCGGGAATCACCTGCTGGCTGGCCTGGCTCTACTGGTGACTTAGGGGGTCTTTTAATAATTTTCATTCCCTTCAGTAGTAATTGTCTACATTGTTGGGAGTCCAAATTCTTGATCAGTAAGATATTTTCTACCTCAAACTATACAAATGGTAGCAATATCACTTACATTGGAGATTCCTAAGAAATAATTATTCAGTCAGAGTTTTGTCCAGTTCTCTAAATCTGTTTCCTTTAGTAAAAAACTCATTATAACTATGCCTATCTTGCTTCTAAATGTAAATATATTCTTTTAAGTGATAAATTTACAATTAAATAAGTATATTTCAAACTAAGTGAAAATGTTCTCAAATTGAGGAACAATTTCCAAATAAAAATAACTGTGATTCCTTGATATCAATCATCACCTTTCCTCCATGTATGTGTGTGTGTGTGTATAGATAAAAAGTACTGTTCTAATTTGTGTGTTTTTCAAATATTAGTCTTTAAAAGTACATGTATTATTACATGTAAAATGTAGTTGCTAAGTAAATTATGGTGCACAACTTGAAATTTCAGTATCTCATACAAAAGGTTTGATTACACAGTTATAATTGATTTTTTTAAAAAGATATCTTTAATTAATACCAAAAATTCAATGTCATATATTCTTCTATGTATGTGTGTGTTAAAGAGAAACAGTTTTACACTTATATTGGTTATTATACAAAATACACTATTTAGAAATAAAAATATTGTCATGAATTTGTGCATTAGCTTTTTTATTTAAAGTAATTAATATTTCAAAGGTTTGAATATGTTGCCAAATTTTATAAGGATTCATTTGTAAAATTTTACATTTTTCTTTATAAATTTCCTTTTAAATTATTAAAATATTAATCCACTTTGGTTAATTTTGGGAAATGAGCCTTTTAAGTAAACAAACTTATGCCATAAAATTAATTCAAACTGTATTGCACAGGCTTAAAGTTTTTGAATTTTTATTTCTACAAAAATATAAAGGTTTCTACCTATGTATACAAAGAGAACACATAATACATTTACAAGAAATAAGCTTGGCAATCTAGCCATTACTTGTCAGAAGGTATTTAAAAAAGATATTGTGCTTTTGTCACTGAAACATCATTATTTTATCATTATTTTCTTTTTTCTGTGGTGGTTTGTACTTTTTTTGATTTTTTTTACTACATGTATTTATTGCATCAAGTTACATCTACACTTCCCACTCCCTCTACAGTTCTTGGTCCTACTCTCCCACCCTCTACCCTGTTTATGCTACTGCTCCAGTGTGGGGTGCCCTCACACCTCAGCCTGTAAGGCTCAGCCCTGAGTGGGCTACTGCCCTCACTATTGGCTGACCTTCAATGAGGGGGAGAGAGAGAGAGAGAGAGAGAGAGAGAGAGAAAGAGAGAGAGAAAGAGAGAGAGAGAGAGAAAGAGAGAGAGAGAAAGAGAGAGAGAGTGAGAGAGAGAGAGATCTGATTGATGCATAAGCAAGAAGTTTTATTGTTCTGACATGCATGGAGTCTTCTGCACCTGAGGGAGAGGTGACCAAAAACTCACAAAGCTTTGGTTTTATATATGTTTTGGGGGTAGATTTCAGCAATAGCTTAGGCATTGCTGTAAATTCTGAAAGGAGGGGTTGAGAATCAGGAATGTTGGCACGATTGTTTGCTCAAGAAGAGTTTCCTAACCCTGGGGCTGGGCGGTTGTTTGCTCAAGGAATTTCTTAACTCTGGGGCTGGGTGCATCCTGCGGGTTTTCTTGGAATTTATTGTGAGTCATTTCCCA
This sequence comes from Lophiomys imhausi, assembly GCA_907164525.1. Taxonomy (NCBI): domain Eukaryota; kingdom Metazoa; phylum Chordata; class Mammalia; order Rodentia; family Muridae; genus Lophiomys; species Lophiomys imhausi. The sequence continues at coordinate 449,669 of CAJQZJ010034276.1, read as the reverse complement.
GCAACAGGAGTGGGGTGTAGAGAGCTGCAACGTGCTGCGCCCTAAAGATGGCGCTGGTTTCCGCCTTCCACCAGCCCGATGGTGAGCGTACTCGGTGGTAAACAAGTCCATATTTGGCTAAGACCGCTGATCTGGCTTGCTTCCGCATACGTGGGCCTCTAAGATAGCACCACGTGGCTTTACTTGATTGGCTGTTCATATAGTATTTAGCCTGTGGGTTGGGTCTGCCCGGGATTCGGAAGACTGTTTTCAAGAGACCTGAATAAACTGCTGGAGAAGAGCTTTTGCGAGTTGCGTCGTCCTTGCTGGTCGAGGGTGGCGCAACAAGTGGTGGCCCATACGGGGACCCAGAAAAGACTCAGAACTCCTGCAGTCAGGGGCAGTGCACTGGTAAGTTCCTGGGATAAATTGGGACAATAAAGTTTCACGGAAATAGCGAACAAAAGGTAAAGTTTCGCGGAAATAGCGAACAAAAGGTCAAGTTTCGCGGAAATAGTGAACAAAAAGGGTAAAGTGTCATGGAGATTGCGAACAAAAGGTAAAGTTTCGCAGGAAACTGCGAACCAAAAGTAAATATTTAATCATGGGATTGTCTCAGTCACATCCAATTTTTCTGGCTCTTCAGGAGCTACTTTTAGCTAAACTTAAGAAGTCAACCCTAGAAAGATTTTTGAATGAATGCGACTCCATGGCTCCATGGTTTGCGGTGTCTGGGAACCTTACGGTATCCTGCTGGGACAAATTAGGCAGGGACTTCGATTTTGCTTGGGAGCAAGATACTCTGAAGCATGGAGTAAGACCGATTTGGAAGATGGTGAGGAGTTGTTTAGAAGATCAGAGATGCTGTAACGCAATCAAAGAGGGAGAATCAGCCTTGGAACTGCTGCAAGGGGAAAGATCTGAGCAGGCAGACAGTGAAAAGGGAAGTAACAAAGGCGAAAGATCTAAGCAGGCAGACAGTGAAAAGGGAAGCAAAAAGAAGGTCCCTCTCTATCCCGATCTTAGAGATTTTAGAGATTTTGAGAACTCAGAGGGCACGGATAATGAAGGGGAGCTACACGCTCTAATAGAACAGCTGAAGAGGACTGCTATTAGAAAAAGAGAAAAGAAAAAGTTAAAAGAGAAAGACACGTTGGCGGCAGTCAGTGTAAGTGAAGCTGTTGCCGTGGCGCCTTCAACTCCCCCTCCATACCCAGAAGCCGTTCAGATAGATCAGCCTGTTCAGTCCCTGAAAGTAGGGAGATCTTTCTGCCCGGGGGTGTGGACACAAGTAAGAACAGAATTACAGTTTGCCTATCCGGTATACCAAGATCCACAAGGGAACAGGTACGAGGAACCGCTTGATTTTAAAGTAGTTAAATCCCTTGCAGAGTCGGTTCGTACCTATGGCAGTTCCGCTTCTTTTACATTGGCTCAAGTAGAAGCATTAAGCAGACATTGTATGACTCCAAGTGATTGGAGTGGCCTGGCCCGCGCCTGCTTAAGTCCAGGGCAATACTTAGACTGGAAAGCTTTCTTGATTGAGTATGCCACTGAGCAAGCAGCCATTAATCAGAGAAATGGAAATCCAGCCTGGGATAGAGATATGCTGCTTGGGCAGGGGAGATTTGCCAACCAGCAGACAGGATATCCCAATCAAGTTTATGAACAAATAAACCAGACAGCTATCAAGGCTTGGAAATCCCTTCCTAACAAAGGGGAGGTGAGTGGGAACTTAACTAAGATTCTACAGGGCCCCATGGAGCTCTTTTCAGACTTTGTGGCATGATTGGTGGAAGCGGCAGGAAAGATTTTTGGTGACCCGGATGCTGCTATGCCACTAATAAAACAGTTGGTCTATGAGCAATGTACCAAAGAGTGTAGAGCCGCTATCACCCCTTACAAAAGTAAAGGGCTAGAAGCCTGGATGAAAGTGTGTAGAGAACTTGGAGGGCCGTTAACTAATGCTGGTCTTGTTGCCGCAGTAGTACAGTTGACCAGAAAAGGTGGAGGAAGTTCAGGAGTTTGTTTTAAGTGTGGCAAGATGGGACACTTTAAAAGACAATGCCAAGGGGGAAGGAGTACAGAAAGTACAGGAAGTGTACAACGCCCCAGGCGGCCAGGGTTATGCCCAAAATGTAAAAAAGGGAACCATTGGGCTAATGAATGCCGTTTAGTGACAGACATCCATGGCCAGCCTTTGACTCAAGGTTATGGTGGCGCTCGTCCAAAAAACGGACAGCTTGGCCCACGACCCCAGGCCCACAAATATATGGGGCAGTAGAGAATCAGGACAAAGAACAGAATCAAGAGAGATGGCCAACCCTCCGCCATCCAAGAGACCGTGGAGAGCCACTGCAGGCTCAGCAGGATTGGACCTCTGCTCCACCACCAGACTCGTATTAACACCCCAAATGGGGGTCTGGTTAATTTAAACAGATTTTAAAGGACCCCTTGAACCTGGTACAGTTGGTTTGCTGTTAGGGAGGTCATCATCAGCCTTGAGAAGACTTATTGTCCATCCTGGGGTTATAGATCCAGATTATACAGGAGTGGTTAAGATCATGGTAGCCTCCCCCCGTGGTATAACAGCTATCTCTCCTGGAGATAGAATTGCTCAGTTGATCCTGTTGCCGAGCTTACATGATTGCTATGCGGCAAAGGATCGAGAGAGAGGAAAAGATGGTTTTGGGTCCACAGGCACTGATCTGATTTTTCTCTCCTTGGATTTGGACCAACGCCCCGTCTTGGAGTTAAAAGTTGATGGTAAAAAGATCCTGGGCCTTTTGGACACTGGGGCTGATAGGAGTATCATAGCAAAGAAAGATTGGCTTTCAGGTTGGCCCGTACAAGCCTCATCTCAAACACTTCAAGGCCTGGGTTATGCTAAGACTCCAGATATGAGTGCAAGATTATTAAAGTGGCAGGACCAAGAAAACCACTCAGGAGAAATGCAGCCATATGTACTTGAGCTCCCTATCTCCCTTTGGGGAAGAGACCTTTTAAAGGATATGGGATTTAAATTGAGTAATGACTATTCTGATTCAGCCCAACATATGATGCAAGATATGGGATATGCTCCAGGCTTTGGAATAGGAAAATATTTGCAGGGGCGGAAGAGTCCCATATCTATGCAGCAAAGACAAAAGAGACAGGGCCTGGGTTTTTCCTAGGGGCCACTGAGGAGGGCATTCCCATAACTTGGAAGACAGAGGACCCAGTATGGGTTCCTCAGTGGCCACTTTCCTCTGTAAAATTGAATGCAGCCAAAGAGTTGGTGGATGAACAGATGTCTTTAAAGCATATAAAACCATCTGTATCTCCCTGGAATACACCTATCTTTGTAATTAAAATGAAATCTGGAAAATGGAAATTGTTGCATGACCTGCGTGCCATAAATCAACAAATGCAGATCATGGGCCCAGTGCAACGCGGCTTGCCGCTTTTATCATCTTTGCCAGCCGCATGTCCCATAATAGTTATAGATATAAGAGATTGTTTTTTCTCCATCCCTTTGTGTGCCAAAGATAGTGAGAGATTTGCATTTACTGTTCCATCCTGTAACCATGAGGAACCTGATCAGTGGTTTGAATGGGTAGTATTACCTCAGGGCATGGCAAACAGCCCCACTATGTGCCAACTGTATGTGGGGGAAGCCATTGCTCCCTTGAGAAAGAATTTTCCAGATTTGAGATGTGTTCATTATATGGATGATATCTTACTCGTAGCTAAGAGTGAACAAATGTTAGATCGGGCCTATGAAGAATTAGTTCAATTATTAAAAAAGAAAAGGTTGTTTATAGCTCCTGATAAGGTTCAAAAGGAAAATGTGGTTAATTATTTAGGAGCAAGGTTGGACCTGAAAAGATAATACCACAAATGATTGAGATAAGAAAAGATAATTTAAAGACTCTAAATGATTTTCTAAGGTTGTTAGGAGATATCAATTGGGTAAGAAGCTATTTGAAGCTACCAAATTATGAAATAAGACCCTTATATGATATTTTGAAAGGTGATTCAGCACTTAATTCTCCTAGGCAATTAACAGTAGAAGCAAGAAAAGCTTTATGTAAAGTGGAAGAAAGGTTACAGAGTGCCTTCCTAAAGAGATGGCAGGAAAGACAGCCCATTGCATTGTGCATATTTGCCACCTATGGTCAACCTACAGGATTGCTATGGCAGGACGGACCATTATTATGGACCTATTCAAAGATTTCTCCAAAAAAATCCATAGAACATTATCCTACTGCAGTTGCTGCTTTAGCCTTAAATGGTATCCAACAATGCTTGCAGTCTTTTGGAGTTGCTCCTGCCAGTATAATAGTGCCCTATTCCAGTCATCAAATTAAGATTTTGTGTGGCACTGTAGATGATTGGGCAATATTGCAATGTAGTTTTGAAGGAGTGATTGATAACCATTATCCTAAACATCCATTACTATCATTTTTTAAGGAGCACCCAGTGATATTCCCTAAGGTTACTTCAGCAGTACCACTTCAAGGGTCACCAAATGTGTTTACTGATGGCTCAAAAACAGGCTGTGGAGCCTATTTGATAGAAAGACAAGAGCCCGTGTTATGTCAATTTCAACCGGGCTCCCCCCAAATAGTAGAGTTGAAAATCGTAATTGAGGTGTTTAAAAGATGTCAATTTGCATTCAATTTGATCTCAGATTCAGTCTATGTGGTCAACGCAGTGAAAGTATTAGAATTAGCAGGTCCTATTAAGAATAGTAGTACTGTATGTGCCTTATTACAAGAGTTACATGTTTTAATCTCGCAAAGAAAAAGGTGTTTTTATATTCAACATATCAGAGCACATACAGGATTACCTGGACCATTAAGTGAGAGTAATGATAAAGCCGATCAATGGACTAGGAGGGAATGCATATTTTGGAGCTCATTCCTGGACCAAGCCAGACAGTTTCACCAATTATTTCATGTAAATACAAAACCTCTACAGCAAAAATTCCATTTGTCTAGAGCAGATGCTAGACAAGTGGTTTTGGACTGTCCTCAGTGTGTGATTCATCATCATCCTCCCAGTGTGGGAGTGAACCCTAGAGGGTTGATGCCACTCAAAATCTGGCAAATGGACGTTACCCACATTTCAGAGTTTGGAACCTTAAAATATATTCATGTATCTGTGGATACCTGCTCAGGTATCATACATGCTACACCTATGAGTGGAGAAAAGGCTCGCAATGTCATAGGGCATTGATTAGAAGCCTGGGCTGCATGGGGAAAACCACAGCAGCTGAAAACGGACAATGGACCAGCCTATACGGCTCAGTCCTTTGTCTCCTTCTGCAACCAGATGGAGATACAGCTTAATCACGGATTACCATATAATCCTCCAGGACAAGGAATTGTGGAGCGTGCTCATCGCACCTTGAAAGAATGTTTGCAAAAACAGAAAGGGGGAATAGGCCAAGGCTGTACCCCCAAGGAGAGAATGTTTTTAGCCTTATTTACTTTAAATGTTTTAAATTTGGATGCTCAAGGCCGCTCAGCAGCGGACAGACATCAGGATTCCCATGGTCCTAAAGGCATGGTGAAGTGGAAGGATATTTTGACAGGCTCTTGGCGAGGGCCTGACCCCGTGCTAACATGGGCGAGAGGGTCTGTTTGTGTTTTTCCTCAGGATCAACAAGATCCAGTGTGGGTGCCTGAACGCCTTGTGAGGAAGATTCATCATGAAGACATTCCTAGGGATCCTGGTGATAGTAGCAGTGAGTATGTCAGGAATGACCGAGCCGAGATGGGGGATCCTGTCGATATTCCCAAAGCCGATGCCAGTCACACATGATGCAACTGTGTTTCCACGCTTATTTAGCAGTAATAGAAGCTTAGGCTTACACTACCTTCCCTTTGATGATCAGAAAAGCCCTATAGAGGGTAATAGAAATGTCAGTTTGAAGGGTAGTCTGTGCTTTTTAATGAGCTTCAATAGGTCAGATGATACAGAATGCGTTAAATTGTCTATCAGTCAGCAGATTTTTTACCACAACTGAGGTTTGGGGGTAGGGGTAGTGGTTTGTTTTCGGGCAACGGTTCTCGCCTTGAAGATGGTGGCCCACACGAGTCTCTGACTGGGACCCCCCCAGACAGCCACGCTGGGCACCTTTTTGTAGAGGATCCACAGGAGAGGAAGGACCTTTTCCCTGGACTGGATGTCAGGAGCACAGAGCAGTTTGGGTTCAACAAGATTATTTTTCCTTTAGCCCCATGATTAGTAATATAGTGAATAAGTCTTGTACAGGAATGCTTGATATATCTACTAGGGATCCTCAGCAGACTGCCACCAATCCTTTTGATTTGTGGCTTTTGTGTGGGGTAAATGGAAGTTGCATGGACTTGGGACTTGTCATTATGCTTGGGGGAGGAGTTTATCAAAGAGGTAATTTTTCCCTAGGGTCCGCTACCAAATTAGATTTTTCTAGCGGTGGTGGCTCTGGTACTTGGAAATCTTTGTTTCATTCTTACCACAACAAGAACTTTTCAGCTTCTCCAGTATGTCTCTGGCCTCCTTTTCTGTGGATTGTAAGTAATGGGAGTGCATCCTTGGGTGAAGAAAAGTTAGTATGCACTCCGGGCATATGCTTTTATGCCCTGTGCTGGAATGCCACAGCCTTTCCTGTGGCTGTGGTGACTAGAATGCCTCGATATGTACCAGTTCCTGTAGAGGCCCCTAATACCATGATGCTATTCAGGTTTAAAAGAAATTTTGGCATCACTGCAGCTATTGTTACTGCCATCACTATTGCTGCTGTGGGAGCTACTGCCTCAGCTATTGCCTTGTCTAGTTCTATACAGACTGCCAATGCCCTGAATAACATCTCAGCCACTGTGGCACAGGCATTGGATACTCAGATCTCTATGAATTCTCATCTCAAAGGAGGCCTTATGATATTTAATCAACGCATAGATTTAATACAAATACAGATTGATTCTCTTTGGCAACTAGCACAATTGGGGTGTGAGTGGAAAATGCAAGGTTTGTGTGTTACTTCAGTGCAGTATCAAAATTTTACAAAGGCTGCTAATCTGTCTAGACAATTGTCAAAATTCCTCTTACAGGATTGGTTGGCTGAATTTGAAAATTTGATGAGAGAGCTGAGAGCGACAATCGTCCACATCAATTCCACTCGGGTGGATCTGAGCCTGGCCACTGGTTTGACTTCCTGGATACAGACGGCTATGGATCATCTTAAGGAGTGGGCGGGCGTAGGCTCTTTGGCGATACTGATGATACTAACCTGTCTGGTTTGCCTATGGTGCATCTACAAAATGAGAGCCACACAAAAGTGTAATGCAGCCATGATTGTACAGGCCCTGGTCGCCATTGAGGCGGGCCAGTCCCCTCAGGCATGGTTCGCTGCCATGAAGCCTTAAATCTTCACTGAGCATAGTCCCTGCCCACTGAGGTATTCGTTCCACGGATATTAGGGTCTGTCAAGTCAATGACGGAGTAGACGGGTAAGTCTTGGCCACCTAAGACAGGGCAGTCCCGAGTGGGGAGGCTGACCCAGAGATGGGTAAGAGTTTGAGCACCGCCCTCCTACAGGCTCAGGCCCACTGTGAGATCCCCTGATATGGGGATTACGTAGCCTTTCCAGGGACTTCTACCAACTTTAGAAAAAATAAAAAAGGGGGAACTGTGGAGAGCTGCGATATGCCGCGCCCTAAAGATGGCGCTGGTTTCCGCCTTCCACCAGCCCGATGGTGAGCGCTCTCGGTGGTAAACAAGTCCATATTTGGCTAAGACCGCTGATCTGGCTTGCTTCCACATACGTGGGCCTCTAAGATAGCACCACGTGGCTTTACTTGATTGGCTGTTCATATAGTATTTAGCCTGTGGGTTGGGTCTGCCCAGGATTCGGAAGACTGTTTTCAAGGGACCTGAATAAACTGCTTGAGAAGAGCTTTTGCGAGTTGCGTCGTCCTTGCTGGTCGAGGGGGGCGCGACAGTGGGGTGGTGGTGGTACAACAATGCAATGATAAGGATACTGCTAGGGTCAGGGTAGTGGAATTTTACAAACTTTTGTTCAACTTAAGGTGGAGGTCTGAAGACTATCTTTTCAAGCCTACCTCAGTTCATCAATCATTGGAGGGCTAAGATCCTTCTCTTGCACTGGGGGCCTACATGGTAGCTCCACTATGGCAAAGTTTCCCACTAACAAGTATCAAATTCAATGTTCCTATTCCTTTAAGTTTGTCAGTTGTAGGATAGTTATCTTGTACTATATGGCTGAAATCCAGTTATAAGTGAATTCATGCCATGTGTACCTTTCTGGGACTAGGTTAGCTCTCTCAGCATGAGCTTTTCTAGTTCTATCCATTTGGCATCAAATTGCATGATTTCATTGTTTCTAATAGCTGAGTAATATTTCATTGTATAAATGTACCACAGTTTTGTTTTAATCCATTATTCGGTTGTAGGTCATCTTGGTTGTTTCCTGTTTCTAGCTATTACAAGTCAACCTACTATGAACATATTGAGGAGATGTCCTTGTAGTTTGGTGAGGAATCCTTTGGATGTGTACCCAGAGTGGTATGGCTGGGTCTTGAGGTAGAGCTATTTCAAGTTTTCTAAGATGTCACCAAACTGATTTCCATAGTGGTTGTACAAATTTGAATTCTTGTCAGCAATGGAGGAGTGTTCCACTTTTTCCACAACCTCACCAGCATGTTCTGTCATTTAAGTTTTTGATCTTACCCATTCTGACAGGTGTGAGATGGAATCTCAGGGTCATCTTGAGTTGCATTTCTCTGATGATTAAGGATGTTGAGCATTTATCCAAGGGTCTCTAGGCCATTAGAGATTCATCTTTTGTGTATATTCGTTTTATCTCCCTACCTCATTTTTTTGATTGGGTTATTTGGTTTCTTGGTGTTTAATTTCTTGAGTTATTTATAAATTTTGGATATTAGCCCTTTGTCAGATGTGGGGATGGTAAAGATCTTTTCCCAATCTTTATGTTGCTGTTCTAATGACAATGTCTTTTGCCTTACAGATGCTTTTCAGTTTTATGAGGTCCCATTTATTGATTGTCAGGTCTTAGAGCCTGAACTTTTGGTGTTGGAGAAGTTATCTCCTGTGCCAATGAGTTCTAGGCTTTTCCCTGCTTTCTCTTTTATTAGATTTAGTGTGTCCAGTTTTGTAAAGTCTTTGATTCATTTGGACTTATGTTTTCTGCAAGGTGATAAATATGAGTAACCCAAAACAAGCAAGTGAAAAACCTGTATGACAAGAACTGAAATTCCTTGAAGAAAGAAATTGAAGAGGACTTTAGAAGATGGAAAGATCTCCCATGCTTATGGATAGGTAGCATCAACATAATAAAAATGGCCATCCTACCAAAAGCAATATATAGATTCAATGGAATTACTATGGAAATACGAACATAATTCTTCACATAACTTGAAAGAACAATTCTCAACTTCATATAGAATTTAAAAAAAAAAACAACCAAAATAGCTAAATCAATCCTGTGCAATAAAAACAATCATGAAGTATCACCATCCCAGATTTCAAGCTATACTACAGAGCAATAGTGTAGTCCCAGTGAAGACACTGCATGGCCATGATCAAAGCCCATGCTGGACCCGGAGGCTGTGATCAAAGCAGCTGCTGGCAGCGATCCATCAAGATAGTCCACCCTTCCCTCCAAGTGTCAGTAAAATCCCTGAGCAGCATGCCACAAGAGTGTACTTCCAGGGCTGTCAATGCCCCCTTTCCCGCCCCATCCTGTGAGGCTGGAGCAGTCAAAATGGCAGCTCCTGTCTCAACTGTCAGAATGGCGGGCTGCGGACTCAGGAGCTGTCCTGCCTCAGTCTGCTGCAACTAGGAGAACTGTCCATGATGATGACAGCATCTTTCCTGCCTCAGATTATGGTGGTCAAGAGAGCTGTCCACAGAGGCAGTACCTCCTCTCTAGTCTTCTTCAGGGATTCATGCTGAGAGGAAACACTTTCCTGCCATGGACTCCCTTTATAATCTTGGCAATTTTGTATACTTTGTAAATCCTCAAGACAAGGGAAAAAAGTGGCCAGGCCTCTACCTGAGTAGCTCCAATAGCCTCGTGTGGCTGCTTCAAGTTTTACTACTGTGCTCCCCCTATATCTTTCCCTGGGTACCATCCTCTGTGGTCCCTGAAAGGGGTGCTTGGATATTTGGATATTTAGGCTGTGCTGCTGGCCCCTCTATACCTCCAGACAGCAACATCTCAGGTCTTCATAACTGCTGAGGTAAAATCTCTACATCTTTCATACCTGAGATTAGTCACCTGAAAAAACAAAACAAAGCAAAACCACTGAGAAGCTGAAGCCAGTAAGTAGCACCTCAGTCTTCAGTTACAGCTGCTGCTGACAGGAAACTCAGGAGGGAGTCTTGTACAACTGCAGCTAGTCCAGGAGCTCCCTTGCCATCTCTGGCAAAAATGTAAAAATTAGCCATTCCTCCTAAGCAGGGAGCTTTGCAAGGTCTGGCACTGCCAGCCAGGGACCAGGACGAGGAATCTCACCCTTTAGAATAAATTCAAAGTTTAGTTAAGGAAAGTTGTTTTGTTTATCTTGGAGTTCAAGTTTGTACAAATCCCATAAGGCTTGAGTTAATAGGCCCTTCCCCCACACCTCTCTGTCAGAATGGCTGTTTCAGCCTATAACTTTCACAAAGGCCATCTCCAGTCCAACAATGGGACTCCTCCCAGATTTATGCTAATTACAAGTGAAAAGTCTGAACAAAACCTCACCAATCCATAAGCTCTCCCAAGCTCAGGACTTGAAATCCCACCAATCCTCACTTTGGAAATCCCTGCCCCAGAAAGCCACACTCCCAAAAAACTGCTTTATAAGCCCTGCACTTTCTTCATTCCCTGCTGCCCTCTCCTAGGGACAGGGCGCCACACCCTGGATTTGTCCCTCCAATAAATCTCTTTTGTAAGATTTGCTGTCTGCTGAGACTCTTTCATCAGGGAGAAACAAAGAAGAGAAGACGCCAAGAAACAAAGAAGAGAAGGAACTGGAGAAGTAACAGAGCTCAGACTCAGGCTCCACAGCTCAGCTGGGGCTGGGGAAACCCTTCCCCGAGTGCTGCAACATCTCTGCTGAGGAAGCCTCCTCTCAGAGCTGTGTGGATCCTGGGCTCCTGAGCCACAGGATACCCTTTCACTGGGACACTGTCCCACCTAAAGGAACTACGTGGCTCCTGAGCTCAAGAGTCTCATGAAGGCCTAAATGCTAACACAGAAATGAAAACATCATGATACTTGAATAGAACCAGACCAGTTGATCACTAGAATTGGATTGAGGACCCAGAAATAAACCCACACACCTACGGTCATTTAATATTTGACAAAGAAGCCAAAACCATATAATGGAAAAAGGAAAGCATCTTCACCAATTGGTGCTGGTCTAACTGGATGTCAACATGTAAAAGAATACATCATTATTTTCATTCCAAGGTTTCTCAGCAACTTTTCAAAACTGACATGGAACAAAGCAGAAAATTGCTCTAGGCTTTTGAATCAGGGAATTTGTAAAATGAAGTTGGTATTGGTTATTGATTTTCTATCTTGTACATTAAGCTTTTAATATTCTTTATTTCTTAACATTGTGGTATTTCTGTGATGACTTTGGAGTTACATAAATTATACAAATGGGAAAAAATCCTTTACCTATTCTGATCACTGAAAAACAAATTGAACTTAAGCTAACATTTCCCATATTGAAAATAGCTGCAAATTTGGGATTCATGCCAAATTATATTCAGACCTTGGAATATCACTTAATAATTGTGTGGAATGACACCCAAAGTTTTCATTTTGCACTATTAAACTTTATAATTTGAAAAAATGAAGTAACAATGACACCTGTTTCATCACTTCAATGAAATAAAATGACACAGACCTTAAAGTGACCAGGTACACAAGGTATCTCCTGAAATTACAAATGTCACATATTCTCCTTTAATATAGGCAGTATCACCCCCAGTATAGTCTTCTCACCTAAAACTAAAACTCTGAATATTGATTTTTTAACAGTGTATAAATATTTGTTTTTATATCCACAGATAAATGTAGGTCTCAGCTGTTATCTAGGATACATTTCTTTGCAATAGATGGAAACCACTACAGAAAACAAAAGTCAACCAATATGCAATGTGCTGGAGTCCAATCCCATGAATAGAACTAAAAGCAAACAAGCCAACAAATAAAAAATAAAAACAGTCCTGTACATAAAGGTCAAGAAACATTGTAGAAGAAGCAACAGAAATATTGTAAGAACCAGAAGTTCAGGGAGTTTCCTATGAGATTGTGACTCCGACTCCCTGTAATAACAGATGATACTAATACATAAAATCTCACCAGCATCATAATTACAGCTTAAGCAGATCAGAGATGAAACAAATGAACATGCCAAAGTAGATGGGGGAAGCTTAAGATTACTACACATAGAACGAAAATAACTGAGAATTGGTGTGAGTAGGTGAAATAATCTTTCCCTGGGAAGAGCACACCAACGAGATGTGCCAAATGGCTAGTACTGCAAATGTGCATACTAATATTAATGGACCCCACAGGCTATATATATATATATATATATATATATATATATATATATATATATATATATATATAATGTTTGTATGTTATAGCAATTATGGAAAAGAGGCCTTAAATTTGAAGGATAGAAAGAAGTAGAATATGGAGGGGGGTTTGCAGGGAAAGAAGGGAAGGCTTATAATCTCAAAATTAAAAATTTAAAAAGTCTGGTTTGAGAAATCACTATTGTAGCATGCAATGGTCCTCTCCTGGTTAAGATCATTGATAGCTTTTCTCTTGAGAGACTGTATATCCTTTTTTGTAAAAGGACTGTAAAAATAAGCCAGTAGGGAGATAAATTCCTGCATTTGAAGCAGATTTATCTATGTAGTATCACCAAAGTATGTGGTATTTTCAGCAATAGAGTTTTACCTTTTACTTATGTATTCTTAGGTAAACAAGGGAAAAGCCAACAGTCTGTATTGTTTGAAGATTTTGGATCCCTTTTACCAATACCTCATAGAGAGGGTCTTGTCTAGTGCTTAGAGTTTATTAAATAACACATCTTCTGGGAGGAACATTGTCTACCAATTCAATATAATCAAATTTGTACTTTATTTTTTAAGTTATCCCTTGAAATTAGTTCACTATTTAGTATGACTATATAACATATTATCAAACATCTTTATTTCTGTTTAACCAGTATCTTTTTCCACCTTAGTAGCAGTGGTGTGACAATTTGTTTAGTGGCTGTTTCTTTTAAATTGCCAATGCATACATATAAAATATTACACTTATTCCCCTACACATTCTACACATACCTAAAATAAGCATCATGATTCAACAAAACACAATAGAGTGGAATTCTTTGTTGTCTTGTTGGTGCCCTGTCTTAAGCAAATATTTGTTTATCTATCCAGTAACAGTTCAGAGTTCTACAAGTGTCAACAGTAATGCTGTATAGAAAACTTTAATAGTGGGTTTCTTCATATTAGAATGTCTGAAAAATCTTTCCTTTTCTTTCCACTTCTTTTCCATAGTATTTCTGTAAATAATTTCAGGCATTTTTTTTATGCTTTAGTTCTTTCATAGTCATTTGTTCACTCTTGTAACACTGCTTTCCTTGTTGTTATTTGGTCTCTTCCAATATTCATGAGGTAGAGAGAGCCTGAGTCCTTCATATTTTCAATATTGTCATTTGTCATATTGTTTAATGAACACTGAATATGAACAGAGTAATCTATAATGAATAAAAATACATTCAAAACTATATTTGAATAATAGTTTTGCATATAAATGGCATTTTCTTTGCTAAGTTTGTTTAAAATTATTTGAAGTGCTAATGTAATATACAATACTTGCTTTTATCTGCTTCTGTATTTAAATAAATCAGCATATATAATGTCATGCAATGTTTTAGGTATAAATTTAACATGCTATGAATTTAAGTACAATCAGGGATGAATTCCTGTACTAGAGTTTTGAGTGCACATAAAAATAGTTAAAATTATATAAAAACCACATCAACATTTTCATTATGTCATGCTAACTAGAGCTAAAAAATTCTATAAATAGTTTTCAATAAAATATTTTCTGTATTCAAAGTAACATCAAAATGAATATGTAGGTATATAGTTCCACCACATTATCTATATTCATGTTAGTTCTCAAACCTGTCAGCAGTATGACTTTACTGAAATGCACTGCATTTGGAAACTTAAATTTACTTACATCTTGTTATAGTGTTGCATGAAATCATAAAAGTGATTTTAAAAAAAATTTAGACAAGTAACAATGTTTTTCTAAATGTTGAATACATGATCATCATTCTTTCAAAGTACTAGGTTAGAAGATTAAGTTACGTTTAGCTGTAAAGCCTTTGTATCAGAAGGTGTTCCTATAAAAAATATCCAGAAAAATATATATACATATCAATAACCCTCAATTCTTAGCAAAATATATTTGGTGATCTAAGTAAACTGAGAAATATGAAGTACTGTAATTAGTACATAGACTTTCATAACAGAATCTAATTATCTGATTCATTTTGCCATTTGAAGAAGTCTTAGACACAAGAGTGGTCCTTATTATTAAACTCTTATATGTTTGAGGAGAAGACACAGCTTAATGCTTTTAGGTTTATGTCAGGAAACAGGCTAACCTGTGAGATACAGAAAATAAATGCAAGAGTTCCTTGGTGGTCTTGATTTTGCCTTAGGCAGTTCATAACATTTGCACAAGATATGGTGGAAGGCTACTGCCTCAGACTCTTAAACTAAGAAAACTGAAGTCAGAATTCAGAGTTACTAACAATAGTCATACTGTATAAAAGATCACTTCTGGAATAAGCAGTTCAGCAGACAAAAACAAATGTAAATATATAAAATCCTACTTTTTACTTTCTATTCGATTTCCACACATGCTTAATGTTTTCAAAAGAATAGAGAAAAAACAGAACAAGAAACAAACCTCCATGGACAATGAGTCCCAACAGAATATAGAGGACAGGCTGTGTGCTTACAAGTTCTGCAGACGCCTCAGAATGCAGTAGTGACAAAAAATATTCTTCAAATTCAACTTTTATATTGTCAAGACTGAGAGAACATGTTCTTAGTAGGTCTATGCAATAAATATTCACCTAGCAAAATGGGTTAATTTTAATAGTACTTGAGAAAATTAAGCTAGACAGGAAAGACTATATTCAGGGAAATATTTATGTGGTCTTCAAGATAGACAGATTCATAACTGCCTTATCCCTTTACCACAATGGTCTCAGGAATATTTTTTATGATGTGGATGGCACTACACCTGATATTATGTGTAATGGCCTTCTCTATGTAAGCAGCAATTTCTGTTTCCATCAGTGAGGCATTTAGGCTGTGTGCACTACTGACTATTGTGAAGTTATACACTGAGCATAGACGTGCAGTTATCTCTTGAGAAACTGATTTAAATTCTTTGGAAGGAAAGTAAAAATTATCAAAACAATGATGAAAAATGAGAATCAGAACAGATATATTTATTATATCTGATTAGGAAGGGGCCACAGATACGGTTACAAAGAAACAGACATTCTACAAAGTAGAAAGAGAAGAGCTGTGAAAAAATAAAATTTCTGGAATCAAAAATGCAAATCAATACCTGTGTATAACAGTATATGCTAATGTTTCTTCAATAAAAGTAAATAAGCTTTAAAAAGGCAAATGCCTTTGTATGGACAGTATAACTTAGAAATTATATTTTCATACTTTTAACATTTCACCTCTATTATTTATGACAAAAACTATGAAGCATATTAAAAACCAGTGAAACTTTCAATAGCTACCTAGTTTATAGCAAATCATTATCTAATGTTTTCTATCAATCTAGAGAGAAATTCCAGTAAATGGCAAACTTGTAATCTCATTGCTACTCTAATTCACATAGCAATACTCTCCTTGAATAAGCATTAGCCACAAAGTATCATTATTGTAGAAATAAAACATGAAATTGAATTTTAGGACATTATTATAATATTCTGTACAAACAGAGAGGCATATAGTATTGTTAATACAAGTATGAATTTACTCTGCTGGTCAGGGTACTAGCAATTTCCCTTAATCATAAAAAGTCCTTGTGTGTAGAGCACAATGCACACACAGACAAGGGGAAATGTTAGCAATTAATTTTGAAGTGGAGAACCATGCGAGCATAATGAAGCAGGACGTGTTCTCTATTGCTGTAAATCCCACAAAGGGGCACAGTCACAAAGAGGTTCAAAATCACTGGCTTCAAACATATACTTAGAAGCAATATAAAGAGTTTTGTCCTTGGCACCCATTATGAACTACAAAAACGATTTCAAACACATGCTTAGTCTAATCTCACAGTAACTATAAATCATGAACTTTTCTTATTTCAATCTATTAAATTGTTGCTTGATTTTCTTGTGGGGATCTTTTTAATCTTATAATTTAAGTTCTGAAGATATGACATATAGCTTTGGAGAAATCTAATTTTTTTTTAGTTGATCAATGGTTTGTTTTTCATATGAATAACTTTAGTGGTATATTGAACACTGTAAATTCTAGATTTCATCAACTCTTTCCTTCTTAAGAACAGAAGTAGTCGTTCTTTACTTATTAGATCTCTTGTTCACAATTTTTTTACAATAAAACTCAATATTCTTTGCACACATTATGGACAGAATTTTTTCAAGTAATTAAGTATTTATATTATTTATAAGAATATTTTTTCAAGGAATGGTTGAGAAAGGACATTGATCTTCAAAAGAGATCTTCAATATCCAAATTTCCATGGTCAGCATTGAATTGCTGATCTTTTCTTTGTCACCCATGTTCTAGGATTATATACTAATCATAAAGTAAAATTTCATGGGCATACAGAGTATACCACAATTCTCTTTCTGTCTGATCATGTTCATTATCTAAACATGTAATGGGTGAACAAAAATACCTGTGCAGTAGGCTTATCCTAAGATGACATAAGAAGATATACTATGTGGCTTAGACAGTAGCACTCTTTCCCAATGTAGCTGGGCATCATCTCAAGCATCAATGTGCAGAATAGCATAGATAGCCTTACCTCAGAGAAAACGAGCTAGCTCATTATGCAAAATGACCAAGTTACCTTTAGAAAGACCATGAGTTCAAATTTCAAATAAATCTCTAGATTAAATTATAGTACAAACCTGAGGCAAGTCCAGAACATTCCATGTCTAAGGAATGTTAACAGGCTCTTTTGTAGTGATCCCTACCTACAGAAAAATGTAAAATAATACCCTAGTATAATTTGGCACTGCATTTCAGGACATATCAGTGGCATTTAAATGGATATGTACCCCAGCTGGGTTTATATGCTTGATAGTGTGACAGAAGTTAAGTTTTACTCTGCATCTGGTATTAGTTTTCATCTCAGAGAACAGATTTGGATAAAGGCTAAGACTCAAGAAAACATTGGCGATAACTGTTTTGAGTATCACCTGAAATAGTTTTTCAGTTCATTTACTGAAATAAAAGGTTTCCTTATGATTATATATATATATATATATATATATAAATAATTTTTAATTTTGTTGGCTTCCTTAGTCCTTCAGACATCTTCCTGTCTTCCCTTTACCCATACAACCCTATCTCCAGAGTTCCTCCTAGCTTCTTATGCTACCTTAATATTTTCTGTATTTTAGTACCTTCCCACCCCACCCCCAGCACATCCTTTTTTTCTCCATTTCTCATGGGCCATCTTCTACTTTGCTTCTATCCACATTTACTTACACGTAGGCATTTATTTAACAGCTGAAAGTTAGAGAACATGTTTTGTTTTTATTCTGAGCATGGGAAACCTTTCTGATTCTTATGCTCTCTAGCTCTAACCATTCCCCTTAAATGTTTATGATTTTTATGATTTTTTACACTGGAACAAAACTCAATTTTGTATATATAATACCTTTTCATTATTCAATTATCTTTCAAGAACATGTATTCTGGTTCTATTTCCTTTGTTAATGTTAAAGGAAGAAAAATGAACAAATGTGCAAGTATTTCTGTGAGAAGATGTAGTCTTTGGATATATGCCCAGGAATGTTATAGCTGGGTCCTTGTTAAGGCATCTGTGCTGGTTTGAATAGGTAAGGCCTTCACAGACTCATGTATTTGAATGGTTGGCCCATAGGAATGGGATCATTAGAATGTATGGACTTGAAGGTAAGTGTGAACTTGTTAGAGGAGGTATGTCACTGTGTTGGCATAGCTTAAACCATGCCCAGTGTGCACACAGTTTCCTTCTGCTGCCTTCAAATAAAATGTAGAACTCTCAGTTCCTTCTCCAGTATTATGTCTGCCTGCATGCTGACATGCTCCCCACCATGATGATAATGGACTAAAGCTCTGAAACTATAAACCAGACCAAATTAAACGTTTTCCTTTATAAGAGAATGGAACCAGAAAAGCTCATCTTGGGTGATCCTACTCAGACCCAGAAAGATGCACATGGTATGTACTGACTTAACTGGATATTAGCCATATATTACAGAAAAACTATCCTATGACCCACAGACCCTAAAAGACAGGAACCTAATATAACTATCCTACAAGAAATTCCACCGAGCAGCAGATCTTAACGGATGCTGAGACACACAGTCAAACATTAGGTGGAGCTCTGGGAGTTGTGTATAAGAGAGGAAAGAAGAATAGAGAGATTTGGAGAGGACAAGAACCCCATATGAAGATCAACAGAAGCAACCAACCTAGGACCCTAGAGGTCTATAGAGATTGAAACAATGGGAAAAAAAGCATATATAGACTGGACATAGGCCCCTACACCTATATAGATGATAGCAACTTTGTCTTCATTTACATCCCTTAAGAAGTTGCGGGGGGTGGGGGGAGTGCTGTCTCTGACTTTGACTCTGCTACCTGTTAGTGGAACTCCTTACCCTAACTAGGCTGCCAGGTCAGGCTCCAGTGCAAGAGGAAGCTCTTAGCCCTCATGCAACTGATGAACTGAAGGGGGTTGATATGTATGGGGTCCCCACATCCAAGGAGAAGTAGAAGAGGGAGAAGGAAAGGAGAGTGGGTGAGTGTTATCAGGTGGGAAGAAAAAAGGGGGCTATGATCCAGATGTAACATGAATAAACAAACAAACAAATAAATAAGAGTTACCTTGAACATAGTGTCCCTTCACAGCAATAAAACTCTAACTACGACAGTGCCTTACAAAATAGAAAATGATTTTTTCTTTCTTTACTTGAAATAGATGTTTATCGTACAATATATTCTGATTACTCTTTTCCTCCACCATCTCTTCTTCTTCATTTCCCCCATTTTAGTTTACATAGGAATCCACACCATTTCTGTCTCTTATTAGATAATAATCAAACATCTAAGGAATAATAAAAAATAAAATAAATGAACCAGAATAAAACAAAACAGAAAAAAAGAGTAAAAAAAGCACTTAAAAGTAACTTTTACTCTCCTGATGTAATTGTCATCTCTGAGGCTATTAACATAGGCCTCGTCCTGGAAGCTTCTACATACAATCTAATCTAGACTTAAAATATTTTCAGCCTCTGAGACTAATGCTGTGTAAGCTCGCCCTTTATAGCTCTTTCTGAACTCTGGCTGGCTGGTTCAGCTCAGTTGTCTGGCTCAAGCTCCTCTCCAAGCTGACTGATTCAATCTCAGTTCCCTAAGCTTCTTACCTTCAGCTCTGCCTGGCCTCAAACTAACTCTTGCAATCTCTTCTAATCTCTGCCTCCGTCTCATTCTCTAGCTCATTTTGTCATCACCTGTGTTTAGCTTTTTCTCTCTTCAACTGTTTTCTGTAAAACTGTTTCCCAGTAAAACTGCCTCTTCTCTCTCTCTCTCTCTCTCTCTCTCTCTCTCTCTCTCTCTCTCTCTGTCTGTCTCTCATTCTCTGTGTGGCTCCCTTAAGTCACTTCCTTTTCCTCTCTGTTATGGCGAGAGATGGACATATTCTATTCTGTCAAATCTTTCTCTGATTTGTCACTTTGTCAGCCACTCAATTAGACATCATTTTCACACATGGATACTTCCTTCTACAAACTATTTTTTACCTTAATGTTTGAGATTTAAAGTGAGTATTAAGGGTATGTCTTTGTTCCAGCCAGAGTAGCCATGTTGCTGTATTAAAATCCCTCTACTAAAACAAACAAACAAGCAAAACAGAGTATGAAATACACACTACACAAGTAGACACTGAGACAAACATGTACATCATATACACAAGAAAAGAATCCTTAACATAACTTAACTTACATTCTTTCTACCTTCTCTCCTGCAAGGCCCGTGAGATCTGAGTTAAGGGATTTGAAGGAAACATTTCATTTAGGAGTGAATGTTCCAAGGCCTTAGCACATTGTCCAGATGTGGCTCTCTGTATTTTTTCTAGGATGAAGCTTCTCTAATTACTGCTGTGCTAACAATAACCTATGAGTGTACCAATATGTCATTAGGAGTCATTGTATTGCTACACTCCATTAACAGAACAGTAGTATTTGATTTTCTCCTAGTTCCTGGCCTATGTTGTTTCTTGTTTTTAACTAGCTTTTCTGAGTCAAAAATAGATTATATTTTATGGAATAGACCTTAAGTTCAATCATATATTGGTTGTTTATTCCTACAAGTTTTGCACCAATCTATTTAACCAGCAATTCGTACAGTCAGGTCACCATTGAAATCAAAGGTTTGTTGCTCTGTTAGTGTTTCTCTTCCTCCCTTCCCCCCCCCCATTTGTTTATTAATATAAGTTACATCATGATTGCAGTACCCTCCCTCCTTCCTCCTTTAGTAGCATGCAGAGCACTTTCTAGTACATGAACACTAGTCCATATAGGTGAAGAGTCTCAGGAGGCAAAAGATAACTTGTCAATGTTAAATTTGTTGTGTAAGTGGGGTCTTCAACAATGCAACCATACCATCAGTTTGTGGAGAGAAATCAAGAGCCTTGTCAATACCTAGGCTATTTGGGGATTCTCATGAATCATTTTGGTTCAAAGCTTTATTAGATGAAATTCATTCCTAGTACTGGAAGCCTAATTGGTGACAAGAGATATGCAGAAAGCCTTTCCCCCAGGGCTCATAGAAACTTTCAGGAGAGGAGGCAGAAAAATGCAAGAAACATAGGGGATGGATGCTTTACCTTTAGGAGATTCTTGAGTATATATACCAGTTTGTTTCTATATCTACATGTGCAATCCATACTATTTTTAGTAGATTATTGAGTATGTATACCTTCTTGTCACTATATCTACATGTGCAATCATTCTATTTTTAGGAGATTCTTGAGTATACATACCTGTTTGTCTCTATATGTACACGTGCAATCCATATTATTTTTAGGAGATTCTTGAGTATATATACCTGTTTGTCTCTATATCTACAAATGTAATCCATACACTTTTTTGTTTATTTGTTCATTCCTGTGTCTCCATCTCCATTATCATTTGGCAATTTATTCATTCAGATCACCTTTACCTGTATATATTTTAGGAGCTTTTTACAATTTTAGTTTTATTTATGTTCCCCCCAATGGCCCTTAGTTTTAACTGTTCTTTTCTGTTCCATTTTATTTTTACTTTTATTTTATTCCATAAATTTTCCATTTATGTTCCATTTATTTTTTTATATCACTACATTTCTCCTCTTATCCCAGTTTGATCTTCTCATTCTTGCCTCCACCTCATTCCTTCATAGTTGTTTATTCTATTTCCACTTCTTAGGGAGATCTACCCCCCCCCCCCGCCCTATTTTCTTACTCTGCATGTGCCCTCTGTGGTTGTATGGATTTTTACTTGCTTATGGAAGACTTAACCCCTAAAATCCACATGTAAATGAATACTTTTCTTTCTTGTCCTGAGTAACTTCATTCAGGATATATTTTTTTCTACATCCATCCATTTTACCTGTGAAATTCATGATTTTTTATTTTAAATAGCATAACTAAATAAAAAACACACTAGTGATAGTTAAGATAATTTCATAACTGAGCTTAAATATCATAACTTTTTTGTTACTTATCTGTATTTTCAGTCATTAGATTATTTTCTCTCTTTTTTTTTTTTTCCAAGACGGTGTCTCAGGGTATACAGCCTGACTATCTTGTAATAGAGACTTGGTTACCTGGGTTACAGAGATCCACCTGATTTTGCCTCTAGAGTGTTTGGGTTACAGGTGTGTGCCGCTTCATCTACTTAGAGTAATTTCTGAGCACTACTGTAACAACAACCCAACTAGGTGATACTTAGTACAGAGATTTATTTTATGTAAATACACAGTCTGAAAATTCTAAATTAACATATTGGTAAAGTCTGTTCCCTGAAATTCTAAGGAATAATCATTTCTGGGAGTCTTTTGAAGTTTCTGTTAGATTCCAGAAAACCTTTGAATTCTGATGAGCTTTAATGTTGTTTCATTACTCAGATTGTGCCCCAAATGTTACTCATGGCCCACTTCACTCTTTTGTGTGTGTGTGTATGTGTGTGTCTCTGTGTGTGTGTATGTGTGAGTATCTGCATCCAAATCTCTATTTTCTATTACAAATTTTATACCAGATTTAGAATCATCTACCTTAATCCTCTACAAATGCACCATGGATAAGTTTACAGCATAACAGAATAGTTAGAGATTACTCATAACCCAGAGCATCTTTTTAGTAATGAATAAAACATTATTGTGCCATTCACACTTAGATATTTAAGTTATCTCAATGTAGGTAAGACCACCAGTTTTTAAACTAATTATTTAGTTCTTCTTTCATTAATAAGAAATGCTTATACCATAAAGTAACTTATGGCATAAAAGAAGACTGTGATAGATATCAATAGTTTGCATAATACAGAAAGGAAGGAAAGAGGGAGAGAAAAAAGAAATAGATATATTAACAAGAAAGCTACCTGATCGATTAATTTTACTTTTTCAACATATTTTTCTTGATACTGTAGATAAATTTGATGGCAAATTGCTAAATGTGAGCTTTCCATTGTGAATAATTATTTCATTTCTATAAGGCAGTCTCCTATGCAGTATCCATTCTACATTGTCTATTGGATTCCCAAGTGTTGCTTTTTCTGGTTCAGTTGACAAAAGGCAGTCAGACCAAAGGAATAATAATCCAGTCTAAGCACACTAAGATCTGATGGCCCTATTACATTACTTACCTAAGAAAGCAAGATTTGTCAAATTCTTTCACACACACACACACCTAATATAGTCACCATCAGTGATATGTTAAAGTATGCAAAATATGGAATATTGGAATATTATGCCCTGGTATTGGCTAACATTTAACTTCAAAGTCTATTATGAGTCATTATAGAGCAAATGAGGCTAAGCGTTAGTCCATTTCTGTCTCATCATGGAATGATTGTTGTTGCTGTACGCAGTGGAATCACTGAAGTATCTCCAAGGATTGTTAAACACAGACAATCTTTGTTTCAAGATTACTATCTTGTTGATTCAGTCTTTGCAGATAACTATAAGAATTTGCATTTAAATTAATTCCCTAACAGATTCTTATTGTAAAGTACAAGGGGCATTTCAATAGCCCAAACAGCATAGCTAAGAGGAAAAATAGCTCTTTCCAAAAAGCAAATTATCCAGAAGAGTAGAATGACAAGTAAAAGGAAGAGGAAGAGGAAGAAGGGAATGAGAGTAAAGAATATTTTGGGTTTTGTTGTTTTCTTATTTGTTTAGTTTTGGTTTCTCTCTCTCTCTCTCTCTCTCTCTCTCTCTCTCTCTCTCTCTGTGTGTGTGTGTCAGTGTGTGTACATTTAGATTGGGGGAAATGTATTTAAATGAAGAGAGGTGACACAGAAGAACTGAAATGTGCTCCTATTGGAGTAGTTAAAATATCCTATGGAGAAACGTATATAGAATGATAAACATTTATTGGTTATTTTGTAGAAACATTCTTAGAAATAGAAGCTTTGGCTAGATGACAATGAATATTCTTTTTATCATGTTTTAGATTTCATTTGTATTACAAAATTCGCCCTTTGGTTTTCATGAAAGGGAAGAAGTTTTACAACAGAGGTCATTTGGCCCCTCAATTTTATTAATAGTTGGGTAATTAAATTTATAAACAAAAAGTAAATCTATATTTTGTAGATGTCATTCTTTTCTACTCTCTACTAATTGATATTATACCATTGGATTTAGAGGAATTTTAGTTGTCTTTCTATAATTTTTTGGATTCTATTGATTGCCCATCCCATTTGTTTGCTTGTATTATAGATTCATGTCTACTTGCTTGTGCCATTAGATCAGAACAATCACCATCATACTTCTTCTGGGTGGACTTTGACATTATACCTGAGGTCAAGTAGACCCACTTGTGCTGAGTCCTAGTGCAGTAAATCTCTGAGACAGCAATTATTTTTGGACAATAAAAGATAGTTTTACAGTATACTTAGCAGAATTATAAGTAACTGTCGGTTCAGTTAAAAAATGGAAATCATTTTTTCTTTAAATGACAAAAATCTGATCTAACATGAATGTATATATTATTTATTGTGCATAGGAGCATATATTTAGAAATTAGCATTATGTTTGTTTTTATTAAATACTTGATATAGACAGATTACATCAACAATTCTCTGAAGTTTCATGAATACATGGAAAGTACCAATAAGAACCTTACTCTGTCTTAAAAATGGTTATATTCTCCACGTTAGTTTATACAGTCAACCATAGCCTTCAAAACATACTCCCAAATTTGAAACTTTTAGAGATAACACATTTTTGAGACCATTATTTATAGCTTCATTATCATCAGTCATTAGTGTCTGTGAGGAAACTAAATTCCCTCTCCAACAGTCTATAATCTACAGTTTTGAAAAGATAATGTGGTTTTGCTACAGGTCCTGGCAGTTCTTAGAATGGAAAGCTTTCAGTATCTGCTTGGCTGTGCTATGGTAGTTCTTCGTAAGCATAATGGATTATCTTTTTCTGATTAAAGGGAAAAAAGTAAATCAGGCAGAAATTCCAGTTGTTGATAACAAATTAAACACTCATAACTCAACTTGCTGAAGGTTTGAGACAGAAGGGAGGTATTTGGGTCCTCTTTAGATTTCTAGAGTACATAGTTTATAGCTGTGCAGAAAGTAAAATGCTTGTGATTTTAAAGATGATTTGAATCTTAAGATAGGTTTTGAAACAACAGGTACAAAAAGAAAATTGCAGTGTTTGTTGTGATTAATACTTATAGACCTGTTCGAAAAAATATACATGATTAAGTTTTCTTTTAATTGAAAATTTTACTTAGAACTTTCCCCGAAAATTGGCATTATCTCTTCCATCTTTAATATAAATAAATCAGAAAAATTCTTTTAAATGAACATGCACTGAGTTGTGCATTTTAATTTTTTCTTAACTTTTAGGCAAGTTATTACTCTCAATATACTGATGCTCCTCCCTCAATTTCCTGAGGATTCGGTTCCCAGATATTCATCCTATGTACTTTCAGGGTATAGAAATTTATTTGAAAGAAGTGTTTGATATTATATATCAGAAGCTTAGAAACTACCATCAAATTGGTCTAATGTACAAACTTACTAGTTTCCTTCATTTGTGATTTGATGGATATCTGGAAAGACGAACAATGCATCTATATTTTAAGAATTCATTTCATATTGAAGAAACACATTTTCAGTTAAGGTCAGTTGCCCTTTGTGTTGGTGTATCTGTATGCCTACATGTAAAATTGTGTGTGTATGTGTTTGCGTCCATACACATGCAGATATGCATAATATAAATTAATCATAATTATTTACATAAATTTTCTTAGAGTTAATTGTGAGAGTAAAAACTCATCCTTGCTGAGAAGCTTTAAACTGTGGAGAAATATACATGGGTCACATTCTGTTGCTGTCAGCAGAATTGCTGACATTGACTTATCTGTGTATTGTTCTGTCAAAGATAGACATGCCTGCAGGCAATACCTGCTGAGATGTCTGGATACCCATTGTTCTCTGTTCTTTGATTCATGCATTCTGCTCCATTCATGTCTAAATCCTTAGGATGTGTGATCATCTGATTTTCTGACATGCTGTCACTTCTCTCTAGGTGGTAAAATGAATGAATGTATTATTAATTTTTAAGCCCTTAAATATAATTTTGCATAGGAGACTTCCTTTGCCAGTGGGGTTTTTGTAATATGTCCAAGCAGATGCTCATAAATGCATTCAGAGGAGTTCTTATCTTAGCTTCATGCTGCCTAGAAAATGTAGCCATCACAACTGAATGGGTAGAGTATAAACTAGCTTCTTTTTTTTTTTAATGTTGCTCATTACCAACTCTTGATACTGTGCACATTTCTAACAGGTGAATATAGTTTATGAGGCTAAAGAGCCTGCCCACCACTCATGCACATTGATTGGGACTCTATATCTATATTCACAAACTAGAAAATTATCTCAGTCTATACAAGAAAATGAAGAGTGATAAATGCATGTGTTTAAATATAAAAATGTGAGTCATCTGTTATAAAGTAGAAACTAACAAATACAATCACTAAGTTCACCAGGATTCAGCAAGGTTCTTCCTGCTAATTATTTAGTTTCCTGTACATAAAGATTATATTAGACATTTAAACACACTTAACTGGCAATCTATTTTCTATGAACTAAGACAAATTATGCTTCTATAAGTCATGTAGAAATATATTTATACCCAAATGGAGACAGTTTAAAAGAAGCATAGACAAGAAGCACACATTTAACTGTTACAATATTGGCTAGGATACCTCATTATTTAAAGCTTAGAACCAAACAACCTAAAATCTAAATAAATATTTTATGTCATGTTATTGTATTTATAATTACAGATGTGGAATTTATAAACATTAGTTGACATCTCTGCTACCCTTAAGTCTTATTTTAATTTCAACTTGGCTAGAGACTGTGTAGAAACAGAAATTATTAAAAATGACTATTATTCAAGAGGAAAACTTTGTCATACACAAAAATCTCACACACATACTGAATAAACAGAAGGATTTCTGACTAGCAATACATACTCTCCTGTTTCAAAATTATTGTTCAAGCATTAGTTGCAGCTTTATCTCAATATTTTTAAAATTAAAGAGATGTACTACATTATGAACAGTACAAAATTAAATAATATAACCAAGCTGGTTGTTTCTGCTTGACAGTAATGTTGTTATAGCCAGTTTCCATTATGACAATATTCTCAGATTATTTGGAATCTATGTATAAATTCGCTATCCTGGTAAATTGTAAGAAAATAAGAAATGGAAGTATCAGGTTAAAGCTAAGAGAATACTTACCTAGATTGTGCGAGGTTATAGGTTCAATCACTGCTAAGAAATAGATCAGCCATACCCTGATAATGAACACACAAGAAACAAAACATTGGGAAAAAATAACTGTTTTGTATAGACGTGGACAAAAATGGAGAGAAGATAAAATTAAGGAAACAAAAAAAAAGTCAGGGAGTAATGATTAGCATAATATTGTGTGAGGACAGAGGAAAACATGGAAAACAGAAAGAAGCAAAAACAGAAAGATTCAGGAATGACTTTCTGTATAAACTGGGAATATGTGAGTAAGGTTGGAACTATAGAAATGGTGTCATATCCTGGATCTTGATCCATTGTAAGTAGCCAACTACTGAGAGAGGTTTGCAGAAACAGTGAGTAATAAATATTATTAGGAATTATCAAAGTGAATGAGATCTCAGTCAACCCTATCTAGCTACCATTTTCCTGATAGTCATTTTTTTCAACATTTATTTATTTCTTCAACTTACATCTCCATCACAGTTCCCTCCCTCCTACCCCTCCCAGTCCCGTCCTCCTACTCTCTTCCCCCTCAGCCTCCTAATTGCTTTAAAAAAAAAATTAAGTGTATCTTCTTCCCCTCAACTGCTTGCCCTCTTAGTCCAATATAAGCCTTTTTTTCTTATAAAAATAAATACAATACAAAGCAGTAAGTACAATTAGGCCACAATTATGAAAATTATAAGGTATAACATATATTCCCAATGTCTAGTCTATAAGTATTTGGCAATTGATATTAACATTCTATTATCTATCTATCTTGATGAGTTAAAAGTTCTATACCTAACTCAGTGTCCATCCTAACTTGCCTTAAAGACTCAAAAACATCTTCTTAGACCTAGAACATCCTTTTAATTTCCAAACAACTTAAAATTTAACTGTGAAACTATAACTATCTAGTCTTCAACCACATCATGGCTCTGCACTTCCTGTTTATTCAAATATATTTATCCTTCTCATTTAAAACAAGGAAAAACTAAGGAACTTATGTCAGAGTATCTACTGTTTAAATGCAATGCATTAACTACAATAGGACCAGAAATCTGGAGAAAATTGAAATTAATAATAAAAATTAATGTATAATTAATAATTTCTAGTAAGAATTTTTGTACAAAAGTATTCAGTTTATAAAATTATCTTAAACAAATCCTGGTTTTAGAATCAAATTACTGAACAAGAAAGAATTGTATGGATAAAAGGAGAAAATAAAAGAACTCTGCAATTGGAATTCATTAAAAATCCCACTTTAATTAATTAAATTTGAGTGGTAATTTTTAAGTATGACCAGCATTTTAAGTATGACATGATATCATACTTCATATTATGGAAAAATCTGGACTTATAATTTCATGACATATATTGACTAGAGTTGAATAATTGTTGAAATTATGAACTGATAAATGTACAGCAATGCTCTCCCAGAAGATTGTATATTGAATAATTATTATATCATAATAAATTTAGAATTGAGTATATATTAGAGAATTAGTACACAAAGTTTGTTTCCTTTACTTCCTTCCTTTAGAAATTTTAGTAGAAAAAAGTATTTAAAAATTTATGTTTAGGATAAACCCAAAACCTGTAATTAATATATTAAGTATGACAGTCTAACAAACTTGCTTTTCAAAAGGTTGAAATTCAAAATAAACATGAAAAGCTGCATCTTTACTAAATTAAAATAATTAGTTTAAAATATTTAATAATAAGTATTATTTTCAGGCTTCACATCATGAAATTCCTGACTAAACTAAAATAAAAACAAATGTTGAAACTGTCTTTCCTGTAGTTTTCACTGAAAAATAGAGGTAAACCATAGGTAGTAAATTAAAACTTTGTTTTCTTTTCAGAAAGAGAAAAGCATGGGTAGATTAATGATGTACATATAAGTGTGTTTACTTTTGTATGGTTACTTATATTCATTAAAAGTGAAGTACAATATAGGGAGAGAAGCTAAAATTACAGGGTATTTGAGGAATAGTATGAAAACCTAATAC
This sequence comes from Lophiomys imhausi, assembly GCA_907164525.1. Classification (NCBI taxonomy): domain Eukaryota; kingdom Metazoa; phylum Chordata; class Mammalia; order Rodentia; family Muridae; genus Lophiomys; species Lophiomys imhausi. Next base: position 420,338 of record CAJQZJ010034276.1, on the reverse strand, counting down.
AGTAAAACTTCCTAAAACATATAAACATATGAATGTTGAAGGAAGGTCTAATATATTGCTACTGATAGGCTGATTTCAATGCTGAGATCTGGTTACTGCCCCTTCTGAGGCATTCTCTTGATTGGTTAATAAAAGTCTCTGATGGCCAATTAGCTGGGCAGAAAGTATAGGAAGGGAAAGTGTAGGAAGGATCCCTGTGTTTTACACAAAGGAATCTCTCTGCCAGGGAAACAAACAGGTGTGTTAGAGAACTCTGGAAGTTCTCTTTTTTCCAGGCCACATGCCTGTTTGGGATAGGGTGGCCCGGGTTAATTTAGATTAGCTGGTTGAGAGTCTGCCCAGCTAAGGGCTAAGTGTTGAAACATTAAACGGTTTTGGTGTAATTAATTACTGAGAGAAAGACTGCTGTGGGTTTCATATTGAAAGTCATACAGGCCTCCAGCCACTGGCCACAAAGCAAGACTCAGCAGCTACCCTGCCAGGCCACCTTCAGCTGTTCCACAACTTAACCTGTTTAAATTTATTAGCAAATATCTTGCAGCTGCCCTGAGAAGCTCCCTCACCAGGCCTATAGGCTTCTAAGGCAAATCAGACTGCTCATCTCCCACCAGACTGCCAGCTGCTCTGTGGCCAAATATAACAACTTATAGTTACTAATGAAGATATTAAAGTTTAGGTTGCAGGTGATGAAGGCCACCCTTGATCCAGTGCTTTTTTTTTTTTCCTCAGGATGAGTCAGGCAGCCAGTTAAGGCAGGCCAGTCCTGCCGGGCCTCCTGCCAGCCTGCTAACTGCTCCACTGGCATAATCTTACAGTTTATATTTATTAATAAATACAATTGATAGCTAAGTTGCAGTTTCATATGAAGTGGACCTAAATGAGATCATCAAAGATTGAGGGACACAGAGATCCAACTGGACATTTCTTATCATCAAGTGAATCTTCCAGTACTAAGATTAAGTTGAATGGTGAATTAAGATTAATTGAGTTGGTGGCATAAAATTCCCATACAATCCAATTTGTTACCAAAGACTATGAGTTACTTTCTACAAATTGACAGAAAAGTCTCATTGCTGAAGACAATACCTACACTAGATATCCCAGAGACGAATGGTAAAACTTAGCAATACTCAATAAAAAAAAAAAGAATTAAAAATATAGGGATAATAATGACTTATAATGATATTTTGGTCTACTTAGATCAGTGTGTTATTCAGCCTTCATCAGAGTAGCTTCCTCCTTCAGCATATGAGAACAAATATAGTGACCCACAGCCTGAAATTACACTGAGAGTGAGAGACCTAAATCTCCATCAAATCTGCCCACTCAGATCTCTGGGAATCCCACTGAAGAGGGGCATAAATAGTGTTGCCAGAGACTATGGAAGACACCAAGAAAACAAGGCGCTCTAAATCAACATGATCAAAGCTCATATGAACTCACAGAGATTGAAGCACCAAGAACAGGGCACACATGGGTCTGCCCCAGGTCCTCTGTGAATATATTATGACTTCCAGTTAGTGTTTATTATAAGATTTCCGAGTGTGTGTAGAAGTGAGTCTCTGAATCTTGTACCTTTTCTTGGGTTCTTTCCCTGTTGGTTTGTCTTGTCCATCTTTGATGTGATACTTGTTGTTTTATCTTAGTTTATTATATTTTGTTATACTTTTTAAAATGAACAAATGGATTGATGGATGAAAACCTAGAAATTAAGGTAAAGAATAATAAGTGAACTATAATTTATACCTTCTGGGAGAAGTAAAATAAATTTTCTCCTAGGCAGTAACACTATGTATATCAATTATTCAATAATTCATATTTAGGAGGAGTGGACAAATATGTAATGGACTCCCCAGTTTTTGTTAATGTGTGTGTTTTTTTTTTATTTTTAATATTTATTTTTTTTCTTCAAGTTACATCTCAGTAACAAACCCCTCCCTATTCCCCCTTCCTATCCCACCCTTCCACCCTCTCCCCCCCAGAAGTTTCCCCCTTCAGTCCAACAGATGGTTCCTTCTCTTATAACAGTTAGTATTATACAAAACAATAGATATAAATATGCCACATTTATGAGAGTTAAATGGCCCAGTATACCTTCCTAATGTCCAGTTTATACATATTTGGCCCCTGACTTTAACATTCTACTATCTAACCAACTCCATTAGTTTAAAGGTCTATATGTGGCTCAACATTCATACAATCTTGCGACACACTTTTAAGAGTATCTTCTTAGATCCATAACACCCTCTTGATTCCTAAACAATTCAAAATTTAACTATGAGACTCTAGCTGTCTATTCTTCAACAACCTCAGAGACCTGAGAGGGATAAATATATTTGCTTATATAGGAAGTGCAGGGCCTGCAGCTTCCAAAACTAAGAAAGAACATACCAATGACTGCCTGGACAGTTCCCATTTTCTCTCCATACATTCCAGCATCAATCTTCAGCCTTTGGGTCCTGTTTCTCTGACAGACATTTGTTGTAGAGCAGGGATTATGAAGGACTTACCTACCCTGTCTTGGCAGAGTTAGGCTGTCGACTTCCCTGCTACCAAGTTTTGTCCTTTTTGGACAGCAGTCTGTCTGCAGTTGGTACAAGGGGTTTTTTCATGCCAAGAGATAGGCTTGCCACTAATTCAACCATCTTACAGTGGAGATTCTTTGATGCTTATCTTCTACTTGGAGTAGAATAGGGGGTGCTGTCAGGCGCTGATATGTCTCGATATCAAAAAAAAATCTTGATTTAAGATAACATCTTTGAATGCCATATTCTGCAGATCTCTTGGGGTTTTTGAAGATGCCCTATACATCTCTTGTATTTAGATAAGCAAATGTTGCTTGTCTCTTAGCAACTTGATTACTGGGTAGTTTAGAGAATATCTGTGATAGACTGTCATAGTAGCTAACAAAGTGACATGTTTGCATGACTAGGAGTTTGTTTTAACTATCCTAGACCATTTTAGACGGTTGGTATCAAGAGGTCAGAGCTTCACATTTTATTTTTAAGTATCTCTAGGTATGATACCATTAGGAAGCGTTACCTTTAAATTTGTATCAATATACAAAGATCTATTCAATTGTGGTTAAATATACTCTTAATTATGTATCAATATACCAAGATCAATGCCTATGTAGCCCAATATAATCTTAATATTACGTCCATATGCAAGGGTCAATACCATTGTGGCCAACTATAATCTTAAGTTTGAATCAATATACAAAGATCAGTACCGATGTAATCCAATACAATCTTATTTTTGCACAATAAACAATGGTCAATACCACTTTAGCCAAATAAACTACTAATTTTGTATCAATATACAAAGGTATAAGGGCATATTCAATAATCTGCCCCTTCTTCTTGGACCTTCCTGTGCTATGTCTATATCTCATTTTTCTCAAGCCCATGCACTCCTACATAAGAGAGGAAGAAGGATACAGAAAAGGAAAAGTAGGAATTCCCTGGGGCTAACCTCCAAAACCCATTAAGGCAGGACCATTTATCAGCTTGTAGTCTCTTCCCCTACATATCAGAGTTTTCAGTTATCCTTCAAATAACCTAAAAGAAGGGCGGAGAAACACCTTCGCCATCCACTGGGCATGGGACGTCGCTCTCTTAAAGTGACTTCCTGCTGATTTGGGTCGTAGTAGACCTGTTTGGGGCCAGAACCCAAATGGAAAAAATGATTAAAAATGTTAGTACACTCCTTTTATGTTCAGTCCTTCTGTTCTCAGCTGTTTAGATGACCTAAGGGGTTTATAGGCAGAAGCTGATCTTGCAGGCTTCACTGAGGTTCCTGCCGGGGTATTGTGTAGAGCTGAGCGGTCCCAGTGACATTGGATTGCTGTGGTGGTTGCAGGCCCCCGATGGAGACAGCTATTGAGGAAGTCTGCCAGGCAGAATCAACTGGGTCACTCGTCCTCCTTGGTGCCTGATTCTGCTCTCTGCTGAGGATTCAGCTGTCCAGCCGTCCCCGGGCTCCCCTAATGGATGCTTCGATTCTCCTGGAATGATAAGAACAGAGCCCTGCCCCAATCCCAACCCTAGAACAATTGCCCTCTTTTTTTTTTGGGGGGGGGGTGCGGTGGGGGGGCTAGGTAGTACTTCTCCTGAAGCAAATTTGGCCTTCTGACAACATACAAAGCGTTATCTTTCAATCCAGGTTAAAGAAGAAATCTTTCTGTCACCTTGGAGCTAAACCAGCTCTAGTGTATATATTTTGAGATCCCAAAGGACAATCTGCCTGCATCGAGAAGGCCTTTTGTAAGTAGCCTCCAAACCTAGGTCCCTCCAAATCCCATGTGTGTGTCTCTGAACTCTAATTATTGGGATCAGGGACCTGTGTTTCCCATCTGAAGGGATCAAAACTCCACCCCAGAGGAACAAGACGGAAGGGTCAGGGGGTAGAGCATGGGAGGGTGGGGCTGGGAAGTGGGAAAAGAGGACAATATGATAAGAATGTAACCTGAAGCAACAAACAAATAAATGTATTAACTAAAAAAAAAAAAAGGCAGGGGGCAGGGCTGAAACACTGTGAATGGAATAGAGGATACAGCCATTCGGCCTGGTTTTGCAGACCTCCAGGTGTAGAGAAGACGTGGAGCTAAGGTAAAATACAAGAGAATTGTGGTATCAGCCCATGCCTTTGACTTCAGCGGAGATGGGGGGGGAGCACCGTAGAGTTGGTGGTCTTATGTATTCTGGAGTCATACGGAGCAGGGTGGTGAGGGTGCATACTCTTGGTCCCACCATTCAAGAAGAGTACACCCTTGGTCCCAGCTCCCAGCACACTGGAGACAGAAACGGGCAGATCCTGGAGCTCAGGGTCAGCCTGATGCAGGACAAACTCTAATTAGAGAAAGACTTCGATCCAGGAGTGGTGGAATGTGTGTGGTTTTATTTGGTTAAAATTTGGTAGCTATTTTTGGAAAGTGTTTTATTTTGTTTTGGTTTGCTTTGGTTTGGTTTTCAGGGGATTTGATGTTTTGTTTGCTTGCTTGCTTGCTTGCTTTGAGAAAGCATCTAAAATAGAGTGGGTCAGGACAAGGAGATAATTCAGAATAACTTGGAGGAGGAGAAATATGATCAAAATATATTGTAATTTAAATTTATTTTAAATAATAAAATATAAATAAATAGTTATTCAACATGTGGTACATAGGAGTACTGGTTATTACAGTTAAAGTCATGATTTAAGAAGAACAATATAAATATGAAATTCTTCCAAATGGTAGCAGTAATGGTGGAAGGAGAAAAATAAGCCTTGTCAGACACATGTCTTATTTGAGTTGATATACCCTAGCAAGCACAAGGTCATCAGCAAGTACATTTTCCTGCATATGAAAATCTCTCACTACAGTAAAGATTTAACAAGTTTGTGTCTTTGAAAAATAAACATAATGGAACACATATGTGTGTGCAATGGCACCAAATTCTTTTTTATATTTACTTCTTTTTTTTTTATTACTTCAAGTTACATCTCCATCATAGTCCCCTCCCACCACCCCCTCTTGGTCACACACTCCTACCCTCTCCCTCTTCTCTTAGAACTCATAATACTTTTTTTTAAATAATTAGGCCTCAATTATAAAAATTATAAGGTATAACATGCATTCCCAAGGTCCACTCCATACATATTTGGCAACTGATATAAATATTCTATTATCCGTCTATCTCCATGAGTTTAAAGTTCAATAGGACTCCTCTCAGACATCCTTCTCTTGAACTTATGGAGAACCTACAGCTTTGGATCTGCAGAGCTGGCCCCTTAAACTGCTCCAGCAGTTCATAGTTCGGATAGATGTTGGGGTGAGCCAACTCAAACTCTTGGTTCTGGACCTGGGTGGAAGCTGAGTTGGTCAGCCCACTACCCCTCCAGCAATGTTCTCCCTAGATCACCCAAGTGCCACACCTGGCAAGGACTGGGGCCTACTCTTCTGCTCTCAGGGCCCACCAAACCCTCATTCCCAGGGCCAGATCTACTCTGCTTCTCAGTGCCTCAGCCAGTGAAGTGGGGTGAGCTCTGTGCAGACCTTGGACCTCAACATGGTCCCAGGCTGCAGCCCAGACCAAGGACATCCAAATGGCCTTTGGTGATGATGTGGGCAAGGGACAGACACAGACCTCTGGTGGTTCATGGTCACAGACCCAGACATGGCCCTCAGTGTCATCATGGACAGGACATACCTCATCATGGCCTCAAACAGCAGTGCAGGCTGTTCCTCACCATCCTTGTGTCTCCATTCATATTAATCAGAAATACTTAAACGAGTGTCAGAGCATCCCTGCTTTCCAGAGGGTCATTTGGTCCTTGACTTTGAGTCACAGGCATTCAAGGAAAGGAGGCAGAATGAAACTTTGTTTTCCTTTCCTTCCTGTAAATCTATGGTTTTGATTTTTTTTTAATGAATGTTTATGACATTAAAGGCAAAAATTTTGATGTTACAAGTTTTCCTCGCTTCACAATGGTTTATTTTTCTCTATGAAGCTTCTCTTTGGCTATAAGCATAAAAAATTCTCCTGACTTTAAAATTAATCACAAAGAAATTTATTTAAACAGCACATGTCCATATGACATAAAATAACCTAATATGTGGCTAGTCATAAGGCAAGAAAAGTAATTGTTAGCATTATCTAGAGTTCTAAAGAACAGGAACACTCAAAATTCAGAATAGAGCGAGTGTATTGATAAAACAGAATCAAACTCCTTCCTTTGCCCCTCAGATATGGAATGCTCAGTTGAGCCATGCAGGAAAAGTCAAGTGTCTCAGAGGAGCCAGCACATCTACACATGACCAATGAAAGCCAAGTAAAGGACAATGCAAGGATTTTGCCTCCCTGGTAGTCTACAGTTCAACCTTCAAAACCAAACCTGTACAAATGAGCTTGTCTTCTGGAATCATGAAAAAAGTCCATGAAAACACAGGAAAAGCAGTTTCTTTTATATTTCATCTCATTGTAGTTTCTCTGTTAAATATAATATTTTTGTGTGTGTGAATGCTTCTGTGTTTCAATATAACCTATTTGGTAGATTTTTATATCTTGTCAGTTCCTTTATTATATTTCTGTTGCTTTAAGAGTGAAACTTGATTGCTTAATTCTTAATTTTATCAGAAAAACTGAAAAGTAGACCTAGTATGAAACTCAGTTTCTTAACTATCAATTATTATATAAAACTTTACTAGTTATTAAAAATATACTGTTAAGACTCCAGTTATTCAACATTGTATACATATTGTAAATTAATGGCCTGAAAGTTCTGTCATTTAAGATCCAATGAGATGAATCCTTTATTAAATAGATTATCTACTAATCAATTTAGTGTTTCTGAATAGTTCAATTGAATTTAATTTTATATTTCCACATAAATTTTTTAAAACTAAATATTAAACAAAAATGAAGTCTATGGAAAATTAGGTGAAAATGTATGTCACAAGTACTTTTGCTTAAATATAGATACAATTACGTTTTGTGTATGTTTAAAGAAAGTTTTGCACATGAGTGTGAAATTTATTTTCACATTGTTTCTCTTCATAAGTTAAAGAAGTTAGGTATATGGTTCAATAAAATTTTCACAGGATTGCATTTTATAACAAATTTCTTTGAGTAGTATATGTATACATTTCCACTCCTCTTAATCACACTATATAAAATAATAATGGAGGTGACGGAGTGAAACTCAGTGGTTAAGAGCAATGGCTGCCCTTCCAGATGACCTTGGTTTCATTCCTTGGATCCACTTCTCTGCTCTCACTTCTAGCTCCAGCCCCAGGGAGGCAGACAGACTCTTCTGGCCTTTGCAGGCTCTTCTAAACATGAGGTATAAAAACACACTCCGACATGCACAATACACATAGAAATAAATAACTTTAAAAATATAAAAAGAGAAAATGTGATGAATAGTATTTGATTGTGGAAGAAGACATAAGTAAGATGAGTTGTACTGGATCATTTGATTCATTCACACCTCTTAAGAGAGGTGGCTTATTCTTCCCTTCTAATTAATATGCTCACAGCTTTTGAGGTGATGAAGTGGGGATGTTCTTGAACATGTTTGTGGACTAAAATATTCAGTTATGAGCCAGCGTGGTGGCACACATCTACAAATCCTAGCACTCAGGAGACAGAAACAGACAGATCTCTGTGAATTTGAGTCCAGCTTAGTCTACAAAGTCATCCCAGGACAAGCAGGGCTCTGTTACACAGAGAAACCTTATCTCAAAAAATCAGTTAAGAATTATCAGTATCTCATAGAAATATGTGGTTTTAGTATAAACCTGTTTCTTAAATTAACAAGTTGAAGTATTCTTGAGAGAAGCATGAGTTCTACATTTCTATACATATTACATGAAGAATCACTGCAAAGCTTGTTGCTACTTATCCTTTAAGAGAAATCCATACAGAAAAGAGCTGTATAAGAAACAAATTTCCATCTATGTGCAGAAAAAAATGATAACTTTACACTGTATCATGGAATATTCAGAATGTCACCCATCTCTTGTCTCATCATCTGTTGCAATCAGAGCTGAAATGACAATCATAACAAAATCTGGTAATCTGCAATTGCAGTGATATGAATGAAAAGATGTCTTGCTCCTAATATGAGTGCCTAATGCCTTCTTTTAGGAATCTGGATACTGTGGTAAGTTCCTCTGATAACATACACATATGATGCAACTCAATATCTATCAATTTTCAGAAATCACTAACTTTAGAGGTAATATATTTAGAAATGTGATACCATGTTCACATTCAGATGCAAATGTGAATTAATCAAATATTCTTACACAGTTTATCTGTCATATTTCAAGGTAGACTTTCAGTGACAAAAATCATTGTATTTTAAAATTTTTTATTTGTCACTATTGTATATTTATAAGTGCTTTCTACATGTATATCTGTGTACCACATATGTGTCTAATATCAGTGAACTTCAGAAGAGGATGCTGGCTCCTGTGAGATGAGTATGGAGTTACAGGTAGTTTTGAGCTGCCATGAGGGGGGTGAGATGTGAACCCAGTCCTCTGGAAGAACAGCCAGTAAACTGTATTGCTAAGCCATCTCTTTAGGCTTGTGATATAAACAATTAAATCATTATATAATTATTTCAAATCAACTACAGTGTGAATGCATTTTAGCATAGTATGGTTTTAACAAGTATGATAATTGTGTTACTTAGTGTGCTAGATTTACTCTCTTAAATAGCACACAAGTAAAGAAATTTTAAAGTACCTCAAGACTTTTACATTTTATATAGTAAATATTAACAATTATAAAAACAAAAATTGAGTGGTAGAAAAATAAAAATAATCTTCATATGCTAATGAAAAACATATTTACTGTATGTATGAGCTATGTTGATAAATATATCACATATTTCTTGTAACTTTAAAATGTTCTAGAATATAGTTTTACTCAAGTTACATTTATATCTAGAAATTTGGCTCACTTAAAGTGGCCATTGTTCATGTTTTGATACATACACTGAAAATCTCCAGGGCACCTGTTAACAATGAAAATAAGCTCCATAGAAGCAACAGAGGCTACAGCCATGACACCACAATATATCTGCTTATGCAATGACTAAAGAATGACTATAGTGTGTGTTTGTGTCTGCCTGCCCATATATGTTATATGAAGGTATTTCATGTGCTCTTTCCTTTGCACTCAAAACTTGCTGGGATTTGAAGGGAAGATTCTATTGAAGACAACATACACTTTGAATACTGGAATTGGATGAGTCAAACTGGAACTGACCTGGAAGCTTTCTCCCTGAGGTCCAGCTCTGATATTAACTAAATGTACTATTCAAATTGCCAAAAGAAAAAAAGAAATTAATAGTACAACCTAGATATAATTCTTGTGAACCACAAGAGTGACCTTCATATCAATATGCATCTAATTGTGCAATGCGCTATTTATATCTTGGTGGTAATCAACATTCATCTAATTGGATTTGGCCCACTCAATAGGAGTATATTCCTGCCTGGTACTTGAACCTTAGGTGAACACCATTACTAACAATAATTGATGAGAAAAAGGATTATTTTATCTTACACTTCATAGTCCACCATCACGTTAAACTAGGGGACAAAGTGAAACGAGACAGGGTCCTGATGTGAAGGACTGAATCAGAAACATCTGAAAAGGGCTCTTTGCTTTCTTCCTTTCCATGGCTGACTGGCCTTAGGTTTTTCAAAAATAAAAAGCAGCCACAGTCTTCCTCTTGTAATAGATGGTAACTAGCACAGAGACTCACTACTGTACAATATGCAGAGGGTGAAATTCCTCCACTCAAGTCTCAAGGAACTGTGCAGAAGGTGATGCAGAAAGATTCTAAGAGCTAGAAAGGATGAATGACTCCAAGGAAACAGTGTGTTCTGGATGCAACAAAAACGACACAATATAAACTCACACAGGCACCTGGCCTTCACCTATTCAAGCCAGGCAGAGCACAGTGCTGAGGTGGAAAGTGAACAGCAGTTCCCAGCCCTAACCAAGAAGCTATCTCCAATCAACAACCACTGACAAAATAGTATGTTTTTTCTTATGGAATCTCTCACTGGGTATATCAACCACACCTACATGTAGGTTCTATGCCCAGCAATAGAAGACCAACACAATACAAATTCAAAATTTTACATATTTCATTAAAAAAAAATCTCATATTGCATTGTTTTCACCTTTTTTTAAAAATCTTACTGGTATTTCCATCGAATATTTTGGTTTCTGGTTTTGTGAATTTTATGGTGTGTGTGTGGGGTGGGTAATGATTCTTGTGATTTAAAAATTATATGGTTTGTTTGACTTATTTGCTTGCATTTTTTCTAAAAATATAGATAAAGTCTTGGAGTTATATCAGTGGGGAGGTGGGAGGAATCTGAGAAGATGGGAAGGGTAAATTTTGATAAAGGACCCACACTTACATAGATATAATTTATCAAACTGAGAGGGAGAATTAATCTCCTCTCCAGATGTTTCCCAATATAGGTTTTCTGTGGGAAAACAAGGTGTTCTCTTTCTTTTACTTGATTATGAACAATGCAGATATAAACATGGTTATATACTATGCATAAGGAATTGAGTTTTCACAAGGAAAGTTTCATAAAATTATGCTGTGCTTCAATGTACCTAAAGTAAACTTCTCAGGGTTAGACTGCCAACATTTGAACCAACAACAGCTGCTTAGTTGTAGCAAGAGTATTTTATTATTTTTGTACTATACTTAGTTATAAATTCTAATTTATTTTATTGTTCTTAATTCCATTATTTCTCTTCCATCCCCTGTTCCTCCCAACTCCCCAAAACTATGCAGGAGAGAAAGAAGGTAAAGGTGAAGGGGGGCATAGTTGTCTTTGAGCTATTTCCTGCTGATTAGGGTAGTTGGGTTCTTTGGGAGCAATACCAATCTCAGTAGAAGTCCAGCAAACCAGGAGATAGCAGCAAGAAGAACCAGCAGCAGGGAGAGCAACAATCTCCTTCTTTTGTCATTCCTCAGCAGCAAGGACAGGAGCAACCTCTTTTTTTATATGTAGCCCTTCCTCTTCTTTGTAGCCCCTTCTCTTATTTGTAACCCCATTCCTCTTTATAGAGCCCCTTCTCTGCTTTGTAGCCCCCCCCTTTCTCCTCCTTTATTGTAGAGCCCCTGCAGCTTCCCAGTAGCCCCTTTGGAGCCTTGGCTTTTTTGTCCCTCTCTCTCATGTCCTCAGAGTTTACAAACTGCAGCTGGCTAAACCATGCCCCTGCTAGATCAAGAGGCAGTTAATACTCTACATCTGTGGTCTTAAGCAGCCTCACATCTGGGACTAAACAAAAACATTCTTATAACTGTTGTTTTTTTTTTTTAAATAAACAAAACTTACCACACTTAGTTGTGTTGAGTTGAATTGCCTTTTTGCCTCCCATAGATCATTACTCTGCTTAAAATGGTCATCACAGACTCTTACAATTACAGTTATTATTACACTTAATTACACTCACTAATTTTTTACTACAGTCTTCCTTCACTGTGAACATTTTTAATTGCAAGTAATAGGTTTAAGTCCATATATGTCTTAGTTACTTTTCTATTGTTTTGATAAGACACCATTGCCAAGGTAAATCATGAAAGAAAAAGTTTAATTGGGCTTATGTTTCAAAATTGAGTCTATGATAACAGAACAAAGACATGACTGCAGGTATAACTGAGAGCTTATTCCTTGAACCACAAGTGGCATGCAGAGAAACACACTGGGAATAAATTGAGTCTTTTGAAATCTCAAAATCCAGTGACACACCACATCCAATAAAGTCTATACTTTCTGATCCTTTCCAAAAAGTTCAACAAAATAGTGGCCAAATTTTTACACATAAAGGCCTATGGAGACCAATCTAATTTAAGTCACAACATTGCTCATATAGAGAGATAAAATTAATTATTTCAATGTTTTGTAACTAAAATGAGCCAATTTGATTAATTTATGTATAAATTATATGTAACATATAATATTAAACGTAAAATACATCAAGCTTTCTATTAAATTATAATACCTAGAATAGGAATTTAAATAAATATTCATCCAATTTTTCTATTTAAAATACATTTAACAAATTTTAGTTCATGTGTCTGTTTGCTAGTTCATGCAATTGAAATTCCTACTTTTTAAGTAATAGTGCCGAAATTTCTTTATCATATTAGAACCTGTTTTTGTTGTTTGTATCTTTTTCACTCCTGAAACTCAGTGAAGTTAAAGATTGTGGTAGATTATTGTTAGACTATAGTAAATGTACAGTAAATGTAAAATTATAGTAAATGTATTTCTTAATTGAAGCAATAAAAATGAATTTAAAATGCTGCTTCTTAATTATTTTAAAAAGGGATATGTGTATATTTACTGATACACATATTTTCACCTGATGGCTGATAGTGTGATTTATATAGGCTGAAATATTATTTAAAGTTTTAGATATTTGATGTACAAGCACTTTATTTCAGACCAAGAATAGTTCATTATATTCTGTGAAGTATTTTTCATGTTTAATTATAACTTTTAGTATTAAATTATTATTATTTTTATAATTTTGTATCAGTTGTGAATGTTCATCATTTCAAGTGTTGAAGCTTTACTTTTAGAGGTATTTAACTGTATTTTTCAAATGATTAGATTTGAAATTCAGTACAAAATGTGTATATTTGACAACCATGGTGGAAATGTTCTATTAGTTCATATTTTCAATAAAACAGCATGGCCAAATGAAATTAATAGAAGGAAAGTTTTACTTAGGCTTTGGTTTAGGGGGATAAGGGTCTGCCATGGCAGGGAACCCTAGCAACAAGTGACAGGCATGGTGACAGGAGCAGGACACTGATGTTTTACATCTTTAATCCAACTAGAAAGCAGAGAAAGCAATGTGAAGTAGGGTGAGGATTTAGCTCTAAAACTCTGTCTAGAGTGATGTGTAGAAATAATCAACTAAATTGTTTAACCAGTATTTATATTATCATTAATTGTTTGGCGGCTGTTAATCCTTATTCTGACATTATAAATGATCACAGAGATACCACATGAATTTTAACAAGCTTTGACCTGAATTGTGCAATCCTAGCCCATCTAAGCTAGCTCTTTATTCTATTACCCAAATATGACCCCATATATAGATATGTCCCTTTGGACTGTTATTCTCAAAGCTATGGCAGTATTCCAGGCCACGTGGAATGATTTTCTTTAATCTACCCCATGGCATTTGTCTCTCTTCTTCCTGTTCCTGGCTGCTGCCCCGATATTCTTCCTCCCAAGATGCTCTCTGTCTCAAAAGCCCGAGCACCTTAGTCCTGCCTTCCTCCTCCATCTTTGTCCAATCTCCAGGCCTCAGCATTTATTTAACCAATCAGAGACAATGTAACAAACAGAAAACAGTACCAATTAATTAACATTTAGAATACTTACCACCACCCCATCAATGATGTCTATAGTTCCTCTAGGAAGGTAATATCTGCTAATCCTCACCAAATATGACTACCAACTCAGAACAAAATGTTCAAATACCTGAGAACATGGGAGGCATTTCATATTCAAATATCTACAGATATTGAATACTAGAACTTTTCCTAAACTAATTTAGTTTTTATTTTTAAGAGTGAATATAAGCCTAACCATCAAAGTTCATCTTAATGTAAATCTGACGGTCCTTGGAAGGATAACTCATTTAGAATAGGTTTCTGTCTTAGTGTTTCTATTGTGAGAAAAACACCATGACCAAAAGAATCTTGGGAAAGAAAAGTTTATTTTATTTTATATTCATAGTCCATCATCCAAAGCAGGATCTCAGGACAAGAATCTGAAGTCAAGAATTGATACTGTGTCATAAAAGAACGATGCTTGCCTATTTGCTCACATGGCTTGCCTAGTCTGTTGTTTCCTTATACAACCCAGAACTACCTGCTAAGGGGTGGCAATTTGCACAGTGAGTTGGTCCCTGCACATCAATCATTAATCGGGAAAATCAACCAGAGACTTAACAACAGTTCAATCTTATGGAGATATTTTCTCAAGTAAGACTCCCTCTTCTCAGATGCATCTAAGTTTGTGTTAAGCATAAGAAGCAAACAGCACTGATGTGGAAGTAGATGCCCTGCAGCTGCTGAGCTCTAGATGCTGTCAGTATGCTTAAAGGCTGATTTCTACATAACTGCACCCTGGGAGGTCCACTTACTACACTCTACTAGCATGTTCCATACTTGCTAATATTGCCTGGACTTTTTCTTGGCAGTTTAGACAGGTTTCCAGCATGCTGCAGTACACATCACTTAATTGGCGCCTCTAATGAGCTGAGTGACTTTTTAATAGCAACTGACAGAAAGCCACCCAGAGTGGCTGCAGATGGCTTGTTAATAGCCAACTACTTAAAAACCAACTTTTCAGATTTGTTATATGTCAATAATGTAAGAACTAGGTAGAGATGGAAAATTTTGTGTATCAGTTCACCATGTTCCAATAAAGGAGATTTTTTTGCTTTTGCTCCACTCAACCCAGTAATATACTATTGCCCAGACTTACGGTCAAGTCAAAAAATATTTTCCTGTAATTTCATATTAATATTTATTTTATAATCACTAAAGCCCACATGTTCTATTATATTCTTTAATACCCTGTGAAGTTATATTTTTAATTGGTGTAGATATAGCTACAATTTTTGTATATTTAAATACTTTAAGTTCCAGATTATAAGAAACACAGGTAATCTCAGGAATAAGTTTGTTCTAAACTAATGCTTACACATTGAAAAAGAAGCTTCTTTAATGAGAAGCTTCTTTATGAGAGCTACATAACAGTGTAGATATAAGAGCAAGTTCTTAGAATAAAGTTATATTTTACACTGATTTATGAAAGTGACGCTATGAGACTCTCCTCTAAGGTGTACAAACTCACTAACCAGATGTAGTTGGCTAGCTTTACAGTACCTGGCATAATTTCTCTCTGGGTTAAGCAGGCCTTGAGTCCATTTATAGAGCTCTTGGTTACTGTCAAGATATATATATATATATATATATATATATATATATATATATATATACCATTATCACATCTTTAGGGTACCTTAATCCACTGGTCATTTTGGTTTACAGATATCACTTTTTGGTAGGGTTGCTGACTACATTTCTTCTATAGTAGCTTGAATATAACTGGCAGGAGACCATTACAGAAATCCACAACTAGTCAAAGTACATGGAATAATTGAAAATATGATCCTCACCCAAAATTGGTGCTTTTAAAACACAATCCGTATATCCAAGGGTCAGGGAACATCATAAAAGAGGAGACATAAATGCAGTACAATAGAGTAATAAAAGGAGTTCAGTCAGGTTGTGCCCTCTGGTGTGACAGGGAAGCTGCACCCATGATATAGGAATAAGAAAACATAAACAATTACAAAACCAACAGACATGCTAACATTGATGGCACAATTGCCATAAGATTTTATCCCTAAACAAAGAGGTAGGTACAAGCAATTTTAAACTACTGAGAGATGAATGATTAATTATCCCCATGGTTGAGCCCCAGACTGGTAATCAAATACAAATAGTGAGGCCTACAGACATTTACTGGAAGCAACAATGAATGAAGTCAGGGGTTATATTTGTATGTTTATTCATTTGTAAGCATATGTTATAATTGTTAAAGTAAAAAGACTGTAACATTAGGAAGGAGCAAGAGAGATATGTGAGGTAGAAAAGGTAAGGAGATGGAAGGAAAAATGAAGCAGATTATATGTATATTGGGGGGATGAAGAAACAACAGGTAATCTCAGGAATATATAAAGACTGTTGACCACAAAGTAAGGGCACAATCATATGCTGATACTCATGGAAGCAATTATATTATAAAGCAATAAAATCAAATGTGAAAAAATAGTGAAAAGAGGAATAGATTTTAAATAAGAACAATATTCTAAATAATTGAGAAACAAGGAAATGTGTTAAATATATTTGGTTCCTGAAAATTTACTAGAACTAAAAACAGTATAATGAAACCCTGTCTCAAAAAACAAGCAAAGAAAACCACCACCAACAAAGAACAAACAAACAAAAGGAATGATGAAAGTATTGTCCAAAGTATAAATTAATATTTTGTTTCTGATTTTGTCCTGGTAGATTTCTTAGCAATGCCTTTGGGAATTGTATTTTTAATGTATTTCCACATTATTCCTTTATTTTTAAATATGTTTATATTTTCTGTAAATCTAGAATATGTAACCAATCTTTTAAATTATTATTTAACTCTTATTTATTTATTACTAAATTTACTTATAACAAACACCAACAATTTCTTATCTATTAATCCTATAAATTCCTACAACCCCTTTAACCTATCCACTAAACCTATTGATAATTATAACAACTACTTTCATAACCTTTTAGAATGATACAGTCTCTGGGGCAGGTCCTCAGTCGTCAGGAACACAGTCTTTGTTGTAGATTCTTTAACGCACTTAGCAGTATTTTTCTGGATCTCTCAGATGCAGGTTCGTCAGGGTCAGTTGGTTATTGCAGTCTCATCTTAAATAAGGCTTCATGCTTTCTTCTCTGTGGGAGAACCCAGCCATCTGCAGGCCAACTTACTTCCTTTGAATCAGGAACTCAGCTGCTCTGCCTCAGTCCTTAAGCATGGAGCCCAGAAAGAGAAGAGGCCCCTGATGCTAGAGAGCTCCAAGAGTCCTTCTGAAAAAAGGGCTGGCCATTGATGGCCAGCTCTCTCCCTGAAGCAGAAAGAAGCCGGTGAGCAAAGAAAGCCTGAGCAAGACACCAAAAGGCCAAGGACTGGACCCTGTGGCTCAGCTTTTGCCTGGAGGGTTTTGATCTGTCCGATCAGTGGCCTGGGGAAACTGTGCCTGGCTTTAAGGACTGAGGCAGAGCAGCTGAGTTCCTGATTCAAAAGAAGTAAGTTGGCCTGCAGACGGCTGGGGTCTCCCACAGAGAAGAAAGCATGAAGCCTTATTTAAGGTGAGACTGCAATAACCAACTTACCCTGACGAACCTGCATCTGAGATCCAGAAAAAGGACTGCTAAGTGCGTTAAAGAATCTACAACAAAGACTGTGTTCCTGAAGACTGAGGACCTGCCCCAGAGACTGTATCATTCTAAAAGGTTATGAAAGTAGTTGTTATAATTATCAATAGGTTTAGTGGATAGGTTAAAGGGGTTGTAGGAATTTATAGGATTAATAGATAAGAAATTGTTGGTGTTTGTTATAAGTGAATTTAGTAATAAATAAAAAAGAGTTAAATAATAATTTAAAAGATCGGTTACAGGTGTGGCAACTGTGGAGACCTAGCTAGAAAAGAACTTGCCATTTTCTCAGTTCCAGTCACCTGCCCTGCCAGAATTTTCTTAAGCTCCTCAATCTGCATTTCCATAATTTTTAATTGTGTAACAGACGTCTTCCTTATGACAAACCAATAAAATAAAAAAAAAGTAAACAGCATAAAACATTCGGTCTGATTGAAAAACAGTGTAGAGGTCAGCAGTAAACATTGCCATATTGTCAACAACTGGCATCATAGTTTCAAAATCTGCAGTTTTCTCTATAGTTTTGAAAATAAAATTACCCATAATGCCTTACCATGTTGAGCTTAATTTGGGTTCCGCCCACTTAGCAGCTGAAAACAATGTCAGGCCAGATTCTTTGTGTCTTCAAGTCCATTAAGTCTTTCCTGTTTTCCTGACTTCAACCTTGTTTTTCAGTCTATTGAGTCTTTCCTGTTTTCGTGACTTCAACCTTGTTTTTCAGTCTATTGAGTCTTTCCTGTTTTTGCTGACTTCATGCTGATAATGCTCTTCAGGCCCCGAATTAAGAGACAGTATCAGAAACTCCTATATATTTTCTAAATCTAATTTATCTAACCCCTACAAGAATACTTGGATTTAATGATAAACATGAATGTGAAAATTCCATATTTGTGCTGTTGCTACTATATCTTTTTCCAGCAAATACTCAGTTTCTTAGTAATTGCAGTAATGATAGCTGTTTTTTTCCCTTTATTTAAAATGGTTTCTCTCACATAACATATTATGAAAACAGTTTCACCTCTGGCTACCCTTCCCAGTTTCTCCCCACGTCCACTCCATCTGATGCATCTTCATCCTGTCTCTCATTAGATAACAAATAGGCTTCTAAAGGATAATAACAAAATAAAATAATATAAAAAAACAAGCAAACAAACAAATAAAAACTAGAATGTAAGACAAAACAAATTATAGAAGGAAAAGAGCCCAAGAGAAGGACAAGAACACACATATATGCATATATATGTATATATGCATAAAGGAAATTTTTTAAAATTAAAAATACATAGAAAGCTCTAATATAACAATATGAAACAAAGAACCTCCAAAGATGACATTGGGTTCATTTTCTGTAGGCCATCTTCTCATGGTTTTAAAACCAATCATTAAGAGTAATTTATTTTTACAGTGAGATTACAACATTTTTTTGGTTGTTTGGGGGGTATATGTCAACATGCTGGCCAACAACTGAATTAGATGTAACCGATTTCTGCTACCAGCTACTTCATTTGGTTACCAGAGATTAAAAATGTATTGCTGTTTTTTTATTGTACAGGATTGATTTAGCTATTCTGGGCTTTTTGTTGTTCCATATGAAATTGAGAATAGCTCTTTCCAAGTCTATAAAAAATTGTGTGGGTATTTTGATGGAAATTGCATTGAATCTGTATATTGCTTTTGGTAGGATGGCCATTTTTATTATCTTGATCCTACCTATCCATGAGCATGGGAGATCTTTCCATCTTCTAAATGCCTCTTCCATTTCTTTCTTCAAGGGCTGGAAGTTCTTGTTGTATAGGTCCTTTACTTGCTTGGTTAGAGTTACCCCCAGGTATTTTATGTTATTTGTGGCTATTGTGAAGGGGGTTGTTTCCCTTATTTCTTTCTCAGCCCATTTGTTTGTTCTATAAAGAAGGGCTTCTGATTTTTTTTTGAATTAATTTTGTATCCAGCCACTTTGCTGAAGGTGTTTATCAGCTGTAAGAGTTCTCTGGTGAAATTTTTGGGGTCGCTTATGTACACTATCATATCATCTGCAAATAGGGATAATTTGACTTCTTCGTTTCTGATATTTATCCCTTTGATCTCCTTTAGTTGTCTTGTTGCTCTAGCAAGAACTTCAGGTACTATATAGAAGAGATATGGTGAAAGTGGACATCCTTGTCTTGTCCCTGAGTTTAGAGGAAATGCTTCAAGTTTCTCTCCATTTATTTTGATGTTGGCCACTGGCCTGCTGTATGTTGCCTTTATTATTTCTAGGTACGGCCCTTGTATGCCCGTTCTCTCCAGAACTTTTAGCATGAAGGGGTGTTGGATATTGTCAAATGCTTTTTCTGCATCTAGCGAGATTATCATGTGTTTTTTTCTTTCATCTTGTTTATATGGTGAGTGACGTTGATAGACTTTCGTATGTTGAACCATCCCTGCATTCCTGGGATGAAGCCTACCTGATCATGATGTATGATACTTTTGATGTGTTCTTGAATTCTGTTTGCTAGTATTTTATTAAGTATTTTTGCATCTATGTTCATGAGGGAGATTGGTCTGAAGTTCACTTTCTTTGTTGGGTCTTTGTGTGGTTTAGGAATCAGAATGACAGTGGCATCATAAAATTAGTTTGGCAGTGTTCTTTCTGTTTATATGTGGTGGAAGAGTTTGAAGAGTAATGGTTTTAGTTCCTCTTTGAAAGTCCAGTAGAATTCCGTGCTAAAACCATCTGGCCCTTGGCTTTTTTTGGTTGGGAGATTATTAATGACTGTTTCTATTTGCTTAGGGGTTATTGGGCTGTTTAAGATGTTAATCTGATTTTGATTTAGTATTGGTAGGTGGAATCTATCGAGGAAATTGTCCATTTCATTTAGGTTTTCAAATTTGGTGCAATATAGATTTTTAAAGTAGAACCCGAATATTTTCTGGATCTCCTCAATGTCTGTTGTTATTTCTCCCTTTTCATTTCTGATTTTGTTGATTTGGGTTCTTTCCCTTTGCCTTTTAGTTAATTTGGCTAGGGGTTTGTCTATTTTGTTGATTTTCTCGAAGAACCAACTCTTGGTTTCATTGATTCTTTGAATAGTTCTTTTTGATTATAAATTGTTGATATCAGTCCTAAGTTTGATGATTTCCTGCCTTCTGCTCCTCTTGGGTGTGTTTGCTTCTTTTTTTTCCAATTCACCCAGCTTAGCTGTTAATTCACTAATATGAGCTGTCACAATTTTCTTTTTGAAAGCACTTAGTGCTATGAACTTTCCTCATAGCACAGCTTTCATTGTGTCCCATAGGTATGGGTATGTTGTGCCTTCATTGTCATTGGATTTTAAGAAGTCTTTGATTTCCTTCTTTATTTCTTCCCTGACCCAGTGGTCATCCAGTAAGGAGCTGTTCAATTTCCATGTGTGTGTAGGCTTTCTGTTGATTCTTTTGCTGTTGAAGACCAGTTTTATTCCGTGGTGGTCTGATAAGATACAAGGTGTTATTTCAATTTTCTTGTATCTATTGAGACTACCTTTGTGTCCAACTATGTGGTCGATTTTGGAGAAGGTTCTGTGAGGTGCTGAGAAAAAGGTGTATTCCTTTGTGTTTGGGTGAAACGCTCTTTAGATATCTGTTAGGTTCATTTGGTTCATGATCTCTGTTAGGATCATTATCTCTCTGTTTGGCCTCAGTCTTGATAATCTGTCCATTGTTGTGAGTGGGGTGTTGAAGTCTCCCACTACTAATGTGTTGTGATCGACGTGCGATTTAAGTTTTAGAAGTGTTTCTTTTACAAAAGTAGGTGCCTTTGTATTTGGGGCATAGATGTTCAGTATTGAGATTTCCTCTTGAAGAATATTCCCTTTAATGAGTATATAATGCCCTTCTTTGTGTTTTTTCATTAACTTTAGTTGGAAGTCTGTTTTGTTTGATATTAGTATGGCTACTCCAGCTTGCTTCCTGGGGACATTTGCTTGGAAAACCTTTTCCCACCCCTTTACTCTGAGGTAGTGGCTATCTTTGGTAATGAGATGTATCTCTTGTATGCAGCAAAAGGACGGGTCTTGCTTGCGGATCCACTCTGTAAACCTGTGTCTTTTTATTGGGGAGTTGAGTCCATTGATAATGATGGATATTAGTGACCTGGGGTTGTTATTTCCCATTAATTTGGTATAGGTGATGGTCCTGTGCCTCTTTTGGTTTAGTCGCTGAGGGGTTTTCTTTTCCCTTTGTTTTCTTGGGTAAAGTTTTCTTCTCTGGGTTGGAATTTTCCTTCTAGGATTTTCTGTAGGGCTGGGTTTGTCGGTAGATATTGTTTAAATTTGATTTTGTCATGGAATATCTTGTTTTCTCCATCTAGGTTGATAGAGAGTTTTGCTGGGTATAGTAGTCTGGCTGGGCACCTATGATCTCTCAGGACTTGTAGGATATCGGTCCAGGCCATTCTTGCTTTTAAAGTTTCTAAGGAGAAGTCAGGTGTAATTCTGAGGGTCTGCCATTGTATGTGACTTGACCTTTTTCTCTTATAGCTTTTAATATTCCTTCTTTGTTCTGTACATTTGGTGTTTCAATTATTATGTGGCGAGAGGAGTTTCTTTTCTGATCTAATCTGTTCGGTGTTCTGTAAGCCTCTTAGATTTTTATTGGCATCTCTTTTTTCAGGTTTGGGAAGTTTTCTTCTATGATTTTGTTGAAGATATTTCCTGGACCTTGGAGTTGGGAGTCTTCTATTTCCTCTATGCCTATAATTCTTAGGTTCTGTCTTTCATTGAGTCCTTGATTTCTTGGATGTTGTGGGTGAGAGATTTTTTAGCCTTCTCATTTTCTTTGGATGTTGTACTGATTTCTTCCATCGAATCTTCCATGCCTGAGATCCTGTCTTCCATCTCTTGCATCCTATTTTTGATACTCACATCCATAGTTCCTGTTCTCTTCCCTTGGTTCTCCACTTCCTCTTTTAACTCTGACTGTGTTTTCTTTATTGTTGCTATTTCTATTTTCATGTCTTGTATGGTATTGTTCGTTTTGTACATTTGCTTCTCCAGCTTGCTTGTTTTTGTCTGAAAACCTTTCATTGCTTTGTCCTTTTCCTGTTCAAGCTCTGTCACCTTGGCTTTGAGTTCTTTAATGGTGTTGTTCATTGTTTTGACTTGTAAAATTGTGGCTTCATTGAATTCCTTCATAGATTTAAGTTCTTCTTGAAGGTACTCTATCACTTTCCATAATGAAGAATTGTCAATGTTTTCATGTGTTTCTGTTGGTGTTAGCTCATCCGAATTGGATGAGCTAGGATAATTCTGCGTTGTTGGAGTCATATTTACTTGATTTCTATTTTTTCTTGGACCTTTGGCCATATGGATGTGTTTAGCTGTCTGTTCTCGTCGTTTTCTGTCTTAGATCCACAGGGGATGCTTTGGTGTAAGAGTCGAATTGCTTGGCTATCTGTCGTTGCTTACAGGGGGATCTCAGGGTCACTGTGGTTTTAATAGCCTGAAGCACTGTGAGCTGGTGCAGCCTATTCCCAGGTAGTGAGTAATGGTCCAAGATTGTTTCACTGCTCCCAATTCAGACTTCTCTATGTTGCACGCTGAGTGATCCACCTGTAATTGTTCTGATGGTATGGACCTGTTTTCCCAGGCACAGATTCTTTGGGCTTTGTTTGTCGTCACGGAGGCTGACAGGGCCCAGCTCCACACCTAATACATCTGGGTTTTCCAGAATACAGCTATGTTCCCCTGGCTTCTGGTTTCCCACTAGCCTTCTCTGCCACAGGCCTGGCCCCTCAGCCCGCCCACCTGTGCCGGCTTCCCTCCCTGTCTGCTCAGCCACGGGTGCGCGTAGCTTCAGCCCTGTCCGCCACCTGTGCTGGCTTCCCTCCCTAGCTGCTGTGCCGTTGGTGCGCGGAGCTTCAGCCCCGCCCGCCTGTGCCTGCTTCCCACCCTGACTACTCTGCCCGCCAGCTTCCCACTCTCTCGAATCCTCAGCAGTTCGAGCGGCTGTGGACCACCCACCATGCGCCCTGTTTCTTCCTTGTAAAGACTTCAACTATCCTGCAAAGTTTCCTAAGTAGCTATAAGGTCCTCCTGAGGTGTGGGGAGCCCAGTAGGCCAGTGGGCGATCACCATGTGGCCTCTGATACTGCCTCCTGTGTATTGGGGTCGATCTTACCAGGTGCCTCTCCAAATGAGTGTTGCTGATTCCCAGATTTAGTGGCTTCCTTGTCTGAGAGAGATGGGGGAGAGCCTTGCCCTGGGACTTTTAATAGCCCCTTGGGAGCTGTGAGTGTTCCCAGAGTGTCTAGCCCCTCCGGTTTTTGCACAGTGTCCAATAACTCTGTGCTTTTTATGGCTTTTTTTCTCCCACGTTCAATATCCGTCAGTGTGGGTTGCCGCCATTTTGTTCCACCCTCAGACTTGTTATTTTTAATATTTATTTTTTATTTATTTTTATATATTAGTTATATTTTTTCTATTTTTTAGTCTTTTTTATCTATTGTATGCTTATTGGTTTGCTCGTTTAGTAGTTCTCTCTCCCGGGCAACGAGACACTTTTCACTGATGGTAAGCTTCATAGACCCCCAATAAATGAAGAGGCTCTTGGCCCTCATACGTCCTCTCAACTGAGATGAGGGACTGTTATATAAGGACACCCAACCCCAGAGAAATGGAATGGAAGGGTTAGGAGGTAAAGAAAAAAATGAAATGTGATGTTTCAGCCTTTTACTACTAATTGTCATAAACTATTTAGGATAATTAAGAAATGAAAACTAATGTTCATGCAAGCCGGTCGTTGTGTTAGGTACTATGACAGCCTATTATAGTTAGTTGCTAAGCTAATCAGAAATAAAGCTGCTAAGACACAAGCAACATCTGCTTAGCCTAATATCAGATATAGATAGGGCCTCTTCAAAAACCTCAAGAGATCTGCAGAATATGGCATTCAAAGATATTTTCGTAACTTTAGATTTTTTTTTATATCAAGACATATTAGCTCCTGAAAGCACCCCCTATTCTCCTCCAAGTAGAAGATGAGCGTCGAAGAATCTCCAGTGGGAGATGATTGAATTAGTCGCAAGCCTATCTCTTGGCAGGAAAAGCCCCTTGCCCCAACTGTAGACAGAATGCTGTCCAAAAAGGACAAAACCTGGAAGCAGGTAAGTCGACAGCCTAGCTCTGCCAAGACAGTGTAGGGAAGTCCTTCATAACCCCTGCTGTACAATAAATGTCAGTCAGAGAAACAGGGCCAAATGACTGAAGATTCATGCTGTAATGTATGGAGAGAAAATGGGAACTGTTCAGGCAGCCACTGGTATGTCATTTCTTAGTTTTGGAAGGTGCAGGCCCTATACTTCCTATAAAATCAGATATATTTATCCCTCTTGGGTCTCTGAGGTGGTTGAAGAACAGATAGCTTGAGTCTCATAATTAAATTTTGAGTTGTTTAGGAGTCAAGAGAGTGTTATAGATCTAAGAAGATTCTTTTTAAATTGTGTTGCAAGTTAGTATGAATGTTGAGTCAGATATAGAACTTTAAACTCATGGAGATGGTTAGGTAGTAGAAAGTTAAAGTCAGGTACCAAATACATATGGACTGGTCATTGGGAATATACATTAAGCCATATAACCCGCATAACTGTGGCTTAATTAACTCTGTTGTACTGTATTGTATTTATTATTAGAAGAGAAAGAGCCATTTGTTGGACTGAAAGGGGAAACTGTATGGGGAAATAAGATACACCTTAAACTTAAAAGAAAAAAAAAAGGGAAGAGGATGAGGGGTTGAGGGTGGGAGAGTGGGACTGGAGGGGGAATAGGGAGGGGACTGCGATTGAGATGTAACTTGAAGAAATAAAAAATAAAGGAAAAAAATGTTAAAAAAAGAAAGAAAACAGGATTTGCTACAGTAACCAAAAATCCCACTTTCAATGCAAGACTTGTGAACATTTTCATTTTTCTAAAATATTTAATAATATTTAGGTCTTTAAATTTTTAAATAAAATGCCATATGTATATAAAAAAAGTTTTGCTTTAGGGATCTTCACTATTATTTCTAGTTTCATTTAAATAACCTTCATATATCTGCATTAGGTTTCCTTGCTACCCCTCAAATGGTGCTTAATAGTAGCTGCTTCTCCCATTATACACTCCAACTCATACCCTGTTTCTTTACCCTTCACACTTGATCATCCTTTAACCCCTTATCTATCCACAGCTCTCTATTCTATCTTCCTTTCCTAGATAGATCTATCTGTGCCTCCCCAGTCCCTTACTCAATATCTAATCATTCTGGTGCTACTGATTGTATTTTGGGTATCAATTAACCGATAAAATTGACATATAAGTAAATTTATGTTGTATCTGCATTTCTGGGACTGGGTTACCCAACATAGGATGAGTTCTTTCTTTTTTGTTTTTTATTTCTTCAAGTTACATCTCAATCCCAATCCCGTCCCTACTCTCCCCTCCAGTCCCACCCTCCTACTCTCTTCCTCCTTAATCCCCCATCCTCTTTCCTTTTTTTAAAGTTTAAGCTATATCTTTTTCTTCCCAACAGCTCCCCCCTTTCAGTTCAACACATGGTTCTTTCTCTTATAACAATAAATGCAATACACAAAAACAGAAATAAATAGGCCACAATTATGAGAGTTATATGGCTTAGCATACATTCCCAATGTCCAGTCCATATGTATTTGGCACCTGACTTTGACATTCTACTATCTACCCATCTCCATGAGTTTAAAGTTGTGTATCTAACTCAGCTTTCATACTAACTTGCATCAGAATTTTGAAAACATCTTCTTAGATCCAGAAAACCCTCTTGATTCCTAAACAACTCAAAATTTAACTATGAGACTATAGCTATCTATTCTTCAAACACCCCGGAGACCTCAGAGGGATAAATATATCTGATTATATAGGAAGTGCAGGGCCTGCAGCTTCCACAACTAAGAAATGACATACCAGTGGCTGTCTGGACAGTTCCCATTTTCTCATTTTCTCTCCATACAATTTCACAAGTGAAAGCAATGGATAATACCATTAGAGAACTCCAAAACAAGATGGCTCATCTTGAACAGGAAAAAGACAGGTCAATGGAAGAATTCCAGGCAAAGAGAAGCAAATTGGAGTAGGAAATGTACAAAATTAATAAAATCACTCAAGACATGAAAATGGAAATGGAAACAATTAAGAAATCACAGAGTTAAAAGTAGAAATGGAGAATCAAGGGAAGAGAACAGGAACTACAGATATGAGTACCAAAAATAGGATACAAAAGATGGAAGACAGGATCTCAGGCATGGAAGATTCAATGGAAGAAATCAGTACAACATCCAAAGAAAATGAGAAAGCTAAAAAAATCTCTCACCCACAACATCCAAGAAATCAAGGACTCAATGAAAAGACAGAACTTAAGAATTATAGGCATAGAGGAAAGAGAAGACTCCCGACTACAAGGTCCAGGAAATATATTCAACAAAATCATAGAAGAAAACGTCCCAAACCTAAAGAAAGAGATGCCAATAAAAATCCAAGAGCTTACAAAACACCAAACACATTAGATCAGAAAAGAAACTCTTATCGCCACATAATAATTGAAATTCCAAAAGTACAGAACAAAGAAGGGATGATTTATTTCTATTTCAATATTTACCTGCAATTTCATGATTTTTTAAAAACAAATGAGTAATATTCCATCTCATAAATATAATACGTTTTCATTATCCATTAGTGTGTGGAGATATATCTAGATTGTTTTCACTCCAATCAACAATGGATAAGTGTTCCCCTTATTAATGGTTATCCTTACCATCATTAGCTGTAATTGATTTTATTTATCTCACCTATTATTTTTTTTTTCATTTTTGCCCTTTATTTTTTTATTTTTTCAAGTTACATCTCAATCGCAGTCCCCTCCCTATTCCCCCTCCAGTACAGTTTTCCCTTTCAGTCCAACAAATGGCTCTTTCTCTTTAATAATAAATACAATACACTACAACAGAGGTAATTAGGCCACAGTTATGAGGGTTATATGGCTTAACGTACATTACCAAAGACCAGTCCAAATGTACTTGGTACCTGACTTTAACATTCTACTATCTAAACATCTCCATGAGTTTAAAGTTCTATATCTGACTCAACATTCCTACTAACTTGCAACACAATTTTAAAAGTATCTTCTTAGATCTATAACACTCTCTTGACTCCTAAACACCTCAAAATTTAATTATGAGACTCTAGCTATCTGTACTTCAACCACCTCAGAGACTTGAGAAGGATAAATATATCTGATTTTATAGGAAGTACAGGGCCTGCAGCTTCCAAAAATAAGAAATGACATACCAGTGGCTGCCTGGACAGTTCCCATTTTCTCTCCATACATTACAGCATGGATCTTCAGTCGTTTGGCCCCGTTTCTATGACAGACATTGATTGTACAACAGGGGTTATGAAGGACTTACCTATCCTGTCTTGACAGAGCTAGGGTATCGATTTACCTGCTTCCAGGTTTTGTCCTTTTTGGACAGCATTCTGTCTACAGTTGGGGCAAGGGGCTTTTCCTATGAATAGATAGCGCTTGCAACTAGTTCAATCATCTCCCACTGGGGATTTTTCAATGCTCATCCTCTACTTAGAGGAGAATAGGGGGTGCTGTCAGGAGTTGATATGTCTTGATATAAAAAAATCTAAAGTTACGAAAACATCTTTGAATGCCATATTCTGCAGATCTCTTGAGGTTTTTGAAGAGGCCCTATCTATCTCTTATATTAGGGTAAGCAGATGTTGTGTGTGTCTTAGCAGCTTTAGTTCTGATTAAGTTAGCAAGTAACTAAAATAGGCTGTCATAGTACCTAACAAAATGACCGGCTTCAATAACCATTAGTTTGCATTTCCTAATTATCCTAAATAGTTTATGACAATTAGTAGTAAAAGGCAGAAACATCATATTTCATTTTTTTTCTTTACCTCCTAACCCTTCCATCCCATTTCTCTTGGGTTGGGTGTCCTTATATAACAGTCCCTCATCTCAGTTGAGAGGTCGAATGAGGGACAAAAGCCTATGTATTCATTGGGAGGTCTACGAATCAGTACCACCAGTAAATGTGTCTTGTTGCCGGGAGAGAGAACAAATAAACAAATAAACCAATAAGGATAAATAGATAAAAAGGCTAAAAAAATAGAAAAAAATGTAACTAATATATAAAAAATTAAAATTAAAAATAAGAAGTCTATGTCCAAGTTCCCTTTGGTGTGTTAGTTTTAGTATCGATACCTTCTACTATATAGCTAAAATCCTACTATAAGTGAATAGATGCCATATGTGTCCTTCTGAGTCTGGGTTAGTTCACTCAGGATGAGCTTTTCTACTTCCATCCATTTTTCTGCAAATTGCATAATTTCATTGTTCCTGATAGCTGAATAATATTCCATTGTGTAGATGTACCACATTTTTTAACCCATTCTTCGGTTGAGGGACATCTGGGTTGTTTCCAGTTTCTAGCTATTACAAATAAGGCTGCTATAAACATAGATGAGGAAACATCCTTCTGATTCTGTGAAGAGGTATTTGGGTGTATACCCAGAAGTGGTATGGCTGGGTCCTGTGGCAGAGCTATTCCAAGTTTTCTAACATATCTCCAGACTGACCTCCATAGTGGTTGCACAAGCCTGCATTCTCACCAGCAATGGAGTAGGGTACCCCTTTCTCCACACCCTCGCCAGTATGTGCTGTCATTTGAGTTTTTGATCTTAGCCATTCTGACAGGTGTGAGATGGAATCTCAGAGTTGTCTTGAGTTGCATTTCTTTGATGAATTAAGGATGTTGAGCATTTCTTCAAGTGTCTCTCAGCCATTAGGGATTCCTCCTTTGTGAATTCTCTATTTAGCTCAGTCCCCCATTTTTTGATTGGATTATTTGGTTTCTTGGCATTTAATTTCTTGAGTTCTTTGTAGATTTTGGATATGAGCCCTCTGTCAGATGTGGGGTTGGTGAAGATTTTCTCACTGTCTGTAGGCTGCTGTTTTGTTCGAATGACAGTGTCTTTTGCCTTACAGAAGCTTTTCAGTTTCATGAGGTCCCATTAATTGATTGTTGATCTCAAGTCCTGAGCTGTTGGTGTTCTGTTCAGGAAGTTGTTGCCTGTGCCAATTAGTTCGAGGGTTTTCTCCCACTTTTTGTTTTGGTAGATTTAGTCTGACCAGCCTTATGTTAAGGTCTTTGATCCACTTTTACTTAAGTTTTTTACAAGGTGATAAGTATGGGTGTAACTTCATTCTTTTACAAATGGACATCCAGTTGGACCAGCACCATTTGTTGAAGATGCTGTCCTTCTTCCATTGTGCCTTTTTGGCTTCTTTGTCAAAAATTAGGTGGCCATAAGTGTGTGGGTCTATTTGTGGATCTTCAATTCGATTCCATTGATGTACTGGTCTGTTTCTATACCAATACCATGCTGTTTTTACAACTATTGCTCTGTAGTACAGCTTGAAATCTGGGATGGTGATACGTCCAGATTTTTTTTATTTTACAGGATTGATTTAGCTATTCCGGGCTTTTTGTTGTTCCATATGAAATTGAGAATAGCTCTTTCCAAGTCTATAAAAATTTTGTTGGTATTTTGATAGGAATTGCATTGAATCTATATATTGCTTTTGGTAGGATGGCCATTTTTATTATCTTGATCCTACCTATCCATGAGCATGGAAGATCTTTCCATCTTCTAAAGGCCTCTTCCATTTCTTTCTTCAAGGGCTTGAATTTCTTGTTGTACAGGACATTTACTTGCTTGGTTAGAGTTACCCCCAGGTATTTTATGTTGTTTGTGGCTATTTTGAAGGGGGTTGTTTCCCTTATTTCTTTCTCAGCCCATTTGTTTGTTCTATAAAGAAGGGCTTCTGATTTTTTGGCATTAATTTTTTATCCAGCCACTTTGCTGAAGGTGTTTATAAGCTGTAAGAGTTCTCTGGTGGAATTTTTTTGGAATTGCTTATGTATAATATCATATCATGGGCAAATAGGAATAATTTGACTTCTTCGTTTCTGCTATTTATCCCCTTGATCTCCTTTAGTTTTCTTATTGCTATAGCAAGAACTTCAAGTACTATATCGAAGAGATATGGTGAAAGTGGACATCCTTGTCATGTCCCTGAGTTTAGAGGGAATGCTTCAAGTTTCTCTCCATTCATTTTGATGTTGGCCATTGGCCTGCTGTATAATGCCTTTATTATTTCTAGGTACGGCCCTTGTATGCCCGTTCTCTCCAGAACATTTAGCATGAAATGTTGTTAGATTTTGTCAAATGCTTTTTCTGCATCTAGCGAGATTATCAATTGATTTTTTTCTTTCATCTTGTTTATATGGTGAATGACGTTGATAGACTTTCATATGTTGAATCATCCCTGCATTCCTGGGATGAAGCCTACTTGATCATGGTGTATGATACTTTTGATGTGTTCTTGAATTCAGTTTGCTAGTATTTTATTAAGTATTTTTGCTTCTATGTTCATGAGGGAGATTGGTCTGAAGTTCTCTTTCTTTGTTGGGTCTTTGTGTGGTTTAGGAATCAGGGTGACTGTGGCCTCATAGAATGAGTTTAGCAATGTTCTTTCAGATTCTATTTTGTGAAAGAGTTTGAAAAGTATTGGTGTTAGCTCCTCTTTGAAGGTCCGGTAGAATTCCATGCTAAAGCCATCTGGCTCTGGGCTTTTTTTGGTTGGGAGATTTTTAATGACTATTTCTATATCCTTAGGCGTTATTGGGGTGTTTAATCTGTTTATCTGATCTTAATTTAGCTTCGGTAGGTGGAATCTGTCAAGAAAATTGTCCATTTCACTTAAGTTTTCAAATTTGGTGGAGTATACATTTTTAAAGTAGGATCCAAATATTCTCTGGATTTCCTCAATGTCTGTTGTTATTTCTACCTTTTCATTAATGAGTTTGTTGATTTGTGTTTTCTTCCTCTGTCTTTTAGTTGATTTGGCTAAGGGTCTGTCTATTTTGTTGATTTTCTCAAAGAACCAACTCTTGGTTTCACTGATTCTTTGTATAGTTCTTTTTGTTTCTAAGTTGTTGATTTCAGCCCTAAGTTTGATGATCTCCTGCCTTCTGCTCCTCTTGGGAGTGTTTGCTTCTTTTTTTTTTTTCCAATTCACCCAGTTTAGCTGTTAATTTGCTAATATGAGCTGTCACAATTTTCTTTTTGAAGGCACTTAGTGCTATGAACTTTCCTTGTAGCACAGCTTTCATTGTGTCCCATAGGTTTGGGTATGTTGTGTCTTCATTTTCGTTGGATTTTAAAAAGTTTTTAATTTCCTTCTTTATTTCTTCCCTGACCCAGTGGTCCTCTAGTAAAGAGTTGTTCAATTTCCATTTGAGTGTAGACTTTCTGTTGATTCTTTTGCTATTGAAGTCCAGCTTTATTCCATGGTGGTCTGATAAGATACAAGGGGTTATTTCAATTTTCTTCTATCTGTTGAGGCTAACTTTATGTCCAAATATATGTTCGATTTTGGAGAAGGTCTGTGACGTGCAGAGAAGAAGGTGTATTCTTTTGTGTTTGGGTGAAACGCTCTGTAGATATCTGCTAGGTTCATTTGGTTCATGATCTCTGTTAGGATCATTATCTCTCTGTTTGGCTTCTGTCTTGATGATCTGTCCATAGTTTTGAGTGGGGTGTTGAAGTCTCCAACTATTAAAGTGTTTGGATCAATGTGCGATTTAAGTTTTAGAAGCATTTCTTTCATAAATGTAGGTGCCTTTGTATTTGCGGCATAGATGTTCAATATTGAGATGACCTCTTGGTGGATCTTTCCTTTAATGAGTATGTAATGCCCTTCTCTGTCTTTTTTTATTAACTTCAATTGGAAGTCTATTTTGTTTGATATTAAGGTGGCTACTCCAGCTTGTATCCTGGGTCCATTTGCTTGGAAATCCTTTTCCCAGCCCTTTACTCTGAGATAGTGTTCATCTTCAATAGTGAGATATGTTTCTTGTACACAACAAAAAGATGGGTCTTGTTTACCGATCCAGTCTGTACGTCTGTGTGTTTTTATTGGCGAGTTGAGTCCATTGATGTTGATGGATATTAGTGACCAGGCGTTGTTATTTCCCATTATTTTGGTATAGCTGGCTGTCATGTGTTTCTTTTTGTTTAGTTGCTGTAGAGGTTTCTATTTCCTCTGTTTTCTCGTGTGCAGTTATCTTCTCTGTGTTGGAATTTTCCTTCTAGGATCTTCTGTAGGGCTCGGTTTGTGAGGAAATATTGTTTGAATTTGATTTTGTCATGGAATATCTTGTTTTCTCCATCTATGTTGATAGAGAGTTTTGCTGGGTTTAGTAGTCTGGCTCGGCACCTATGTTCTCTCAGGGCTTGTAGGACATCCGTCCAGGCCCTTCTAGCTTTTAAAGTTTCTGAGGAGAAGTCAGGTGTGATTCTGATGGGTCTGCCATTGTATGTGACTTGACCTTTTTCTCTTACAGCTTTTAATATCCTTTCTTTGTTCTCTACATTTGGAGTTTCTATTATTGTGTGGTGAGAGGAGTTTCTTTTCTGTTCTAATCTATTTGGTGTTCTGTAAGCCTCTTGGATTTTTACTGGAATCATTTTCTTTAGGTTTGGGAAGTTTTCTTCTATGATTTTGTTGAAGATATTTCCTGGACCATGGAGTCGGGAGTCTTTTCTTTCCTCTATGCCTGTAATTCTTAGGTTCTGTCTTTTCATTGAGTCCTTGATTTCTTGGATGTTGTGGGTGAGAGATTTTTTTAGCTTTCTCATTTTCTTTGGATGTTGTACTGATTTCTTCCATTGAATCTTCCATGCCTGAGATCCTGTCTTCCATCTCTTGCATCCTATTTTTGATACTCACATCCGTAGTTCCTGTTCTCTTCTCTTGATTCTACATTTCCTCTTTTAACTCTGACTGTGTTTTCTTTATTGTTTCCATTTCTATTTTCATGTCTTGAATGGTATTGTTTGTTTTGCACATTTCCTTCTCCAGATTGCTTGTTTTTGCCTGTATATCTTTGATTGTTTTGTCCTTTTCCTGTTCAAGCTGAGTTACCTTGGTTGGAGCTCTTTCATGGTGTTATTCATTGTTTTGACTTGTAAAATTGTGGCTTCTTTGAATTCCTTCATAGTTTTAAGTTCTTCTTGAAGGGACTCTATCACTTTCCATAATGTAGAATTGTCATCTTTTTCATGTGTTTTAGTTGTGGTGAGGTGGTTCAGGCTGGACGGAATAGTGTTGCTTTCTTTTGTTGGAGATATTTCGCTCTGTGTTTTTTTTTGTTTTTTTTTTTTTGTTTTGTTTTGTTTTGTTTCGTTTTTTTTGTCTGGGGCCTCTGGCCATGTGGAATTTTTTTGCTGTTTCTGAACTTGGGTCCAAAGGGGGCGGTATAGGATTTGAGTTGCCTTACTTCGCTTCTATCAGGTAAGTCATTCAGCCCCGCCTCCCAGTTGGAGACCTAATTAATCCAGGTGGTGGATCTGTGTACAAGTAAGCTCTGATTCCCTGTCGGAAGGGCCCGTACTAGTACAAAAGTCCGATATATGACAGTTTCAAATATCTCGCAGTTTGCCCAGGGTTGATTCCTGTAGTGGGTAAATCTGCAGTTCAGCTCCAGTAGACTTGCTGCTCCCGCGGCTTGTAAACTGGCCAGTTTTGTCACAGACTGAGATTTGCAGTCTGAAGGCTCTTTGCAGCGGAGCTGAGCTCACTTCCAAGGGTTGCAACCTTTCGCCAGATAGTTTGATCATCTGTTCGAGATCTGGGGGTGCCCAGCAGGGTGACGATTATCTCTGCGTGCGATCTGAATCTGCCCGCTGGGTATTAGGTTGGAACTTACCGGGAGTCACTCCTGGTGGGGGGATGTGTGATCCTGATTCCTGGGTCCAGTGGCTTCTTTGTGTGTCTGAGCGTGGGAAGGAGCCTCCTGTCCAGGGATCCTCCGTGGTCCCTGGGTATCTGGGTGAGATTTAGAAGGGGTCTTGCCCTTTGTACAGCGTCCTGCAACACTTGTCGCCTTGTGACTGTTAACCCCAAAATTAAAATATGTCCGTGCAGGCCGCCGCCATCTTGGATCCCCCCAATGCTTATAGTTATTTTAAAGGTACTGGAATTGAAAAGATTTCAGTAAAAAAAAAGTAAAATGCTTGTTCCGTTACATATTCAGCTTCAAATCGTGTAATTCATTTCAAAATCAAACTCAATCCAAATTATTGCTGCTCAGCATATAAATGGAGTTTTATTAGCCATTCATAATTTCCATGTTCAGTTGACTCAAATTTGTTCTATTTATATGTTAAAGTAATTTTCTAAACCACCATCTAATTATATTTGCTGAGAATATATTTTGAACTGGTTAAATTAGACATAAGCTCAATGAAAAGTTTACAATCTTGTGTCTTTCAAAATGAATGCACAAACTATATTGAAAAATTGATAACATATTGAGAAAACTAATACATGACTGCTACAATTACCCAGACATGTGTCTATAATCCCTCAAACATGGGAATACTCTATTTTGTATTCAATAAATATGAAATCTTGAAAATATTTTATGAAAAGTGTTATTATGTATTTCATGTAAAGGAACCATACTTGAATAAATGTAAAGTCTATTTGTGAAAAATAGAACACATAGTACTCATTTCTTTTATTTAAACATAAATTCGACCTCAAAAATGTAAAATTTGAATATAGGACATGGTTTTCTAATACATTTAATGAATGTATAATTGATCACACATATCAATCTATTGTCTTGAACATATCATTTATATATAGAAAGGGTTTATATTATACATATTATGGAATATATAAAATTATAACAATTCAGAAATCACTTGTTTTTTGAGTAGTTAGAATGTGTTTGGGGATATTAAGTTAGTTGGACTTTGTTTTCTTTTTCTTAATTAAATTTTCTCCTTAATTTTCTAATTCATGCATTCAATACATTTGATTATGTTTTCTCTTCTAACACTATCAACTTCTCTCTGCAAATTCTGCTTCTATATTTATTTGGTTTTATTTTACATATTTTTGAGCTAATCAAAATGGTTATTGTGGAAACATAATATATAAGGAATATAAGTAACTGATTTATGGATTCATTCTATGAAATAACTTTAAACATGCTTTAAATCAAGTTTATAAACATTACTGTAATGACACAGAAACAGATATAAATCAGCTATTCTAGAAGATAGTGAGTTAGACAGAAGAACACATAAAATCATCACAAGCCACACCCAAGTAAAATAAAGCACAAGGAATGAACAGTGATATATAAAAAGTGCTGAAAGACATGGAAAAGAAAGTACAAGACTTATAAGTTTGACAAGAGAATTTTAATACATGTCACCTCAATCAGTAGGTAAAACAATGCACAGAAAGAAAATGTATAGTGAACTGAAACGATAAAACTGATATATTATTAAAAATCAGAAATTATATTGATATTAAAAACATGTTAAAATGGTTAATTATCACATTTCTAAATTTTTTAATAATGTAAAGTTTGTTATTGTGTAATTAATGTAAAACTCTGAAGTCAAAACACAAAACAATGTACCACAGTTTTTTTATCCATTCTTCGGTTGAAGGACATCTGGGTTGTTTCCAGTTTCTAGCTATTACAAATAAAGCTTCTATGAACATAGTTGAAGAGATGTCCTTGTGGTTTGGTGAGGAATATTTTGGATGTATGCACATGAGTGTTATGGTTTGGTCTTGAGGTAGAGCTATTCCAAGTTTTTGAAGAAATTTCCAGACTGATTTCCCCAGTGGTTGTACATGTTTGCACTCCCACCAGCAATGGGGGAGTGTTTACATTCTGCACAACCAAGCCAGCAAGTGTTTTGAGTTTTTTTATTTTAGCCACTCTGGCACATGTGAGATGGAATCTCAGAGTCATCTTGAGTTGAATTTCTCTGATGATTAAGGGTGATGAACATTTCTTCAAGTGTCTCTCTGCCATTAGATTCCTCTTTTGTGAATTCTCTCTCTTTTTAAATGTTTATTACTTCAAGTTACATCTCCATCACAGTCCTAGTCCCCTCTTTCCACCCTTCCTGGTCCCCCACTCCCACCCTTTCCCTCCTCTCCCACCTATCCTACTCCTCTGGAGTGGGTTGCCCCTACATATCAACCCCTCACAGTTCAACAGTTATATGAGTGTTAATAGCTTCCTGTTGCTCTGGGGACCTATATGGCAACTCCACTAGGGCAAAATGTCCCAATAGCAGGTAACAAGTTCTATGTTCCTGTTGCTTTTCATGTGTTGGTTGTAGGAAAGATATCCTATACTATATGGCTAAAATCCAATCGTAAGTGAGTAGATACTATGTGCATCATTCTTAACCTGGGTTACCTTACTCAGGGTGAGCTTTTCTAGTTCCATCCATTTGGCTGTAACTTTCATGATTTCCTTGTTTCTGATAGCTGAGTAGTACTATATTGTGAAAATTTCAGTTTTTCTCTGTACATGCAATTTGCAACCAAATAGATGGAACTAGTAAAGTTCATCATAAGTGAGCTAACTCAGACTCAGAAAGATACACAGAGCATATATTCACTTATAACTGGATTTTAGCCACATAGTACAGGATAACCATCCTACAATCAATAGACCCAAAAGAACAGGAACTTGGACTTGGTTACCTGTTATTGGGATACTCCACTCTAGTGGAACTTTCATTTATGTCCCTGTTCAAGAGTAAGTTCTTAGCCCTCATATGACTGATGAAATGAGGTGGACTGATATGTGGAAGCACCCCACAACAGAAGAGTAGGATATTGGAGGGAGAGAACATAGAGAGTGGGAAGGAGGGACCAGAAGGGCATGGAGGTAGGGGGCTGTAATGAATTAACAAATAAATGTTTAAAGAAAAGAAAAGAAAACACAAAACAAGCATTTACAATGCAATGTACTTATGTCTGCTCTTATAAAATCTCCCAGAACAAGTTACAGAGTATAATACTGATCTTGATTGAGTTGACTGATCTGTAACCAACTGAACTACATGCACACACACATAGCAAATATATAAATGTAAAAATTGAAAGCTAGCATTGCTTTTTTCTTATCATAGTTCTTTTGGGTGTGTTTGTTTACTTTCTTGTCTGATTATTTTTACGTATTTTGCTTAATGAATATTTCTGAATTCATTGGTAGATTATAGTATATTCTCATTAACAGTGAAAGACTATTGCCATCAGTCTTTCAGAAAAAGCCATGGTAAGTGTTGTTGTATTCTTAATTATATGTTTGGGTCAAAGTTAATATAGGAAGAAATTTGTTAAATCTTAACAATTTTATCAACTTTAAGATTAAATCATATAATTTCTTCCTATGTTAAAGAAAATCACAGTCAATCAAAATACATAGTTTGTAACTTTGTCCAAATGAATACAGACATATCACTCATCATATAGTTCCCACACCTAAGTTTCATAGATCATTATATAAGTGAGTGAAAAATGATCTTAAGAGCCAGAGGATCAGGGAATTTGCTGTGAGATAGTGTCTTTTAAGAATGTCAGGAGCCACTAATTCAAAGGCTTGTTTACAGCTAAGCTTGAGCTTTCTGGCATCAAGCCAGGCGCCATCTTAGGGTTGCGGCTCACCACAGTTTTGTTGCTCGCCACAAGCTAGAAACTGGAAACAACTCAGATGTCCCTCAACCGAAGAATGGATTAAAAAACTGTGGTACATCTACACAATAGAATAACACACAGCTATCAGAAACAATGAAATTATTCAATTTGCAGCCAAATCGATGGAACTAGAGAAGCTCATCCTGAGCGTGCTAACACAGACTTAGAAGGATGCACATGGCATCTGTTCACTTATAGTTGGAATTTAGGTATACAGTACAGGATATCTATAGTACAACCAGTGCACCAAAGCAAACATGGACATAGACTTTGTTTTTTTTTTTTGTTTTAGTTTTCTCTCCCTGGCAATGAGACACTTTTCACTGGTGGTACTTTCTTGTATGTCCCCAGAATATGAGGAGGCTCTTGGCCCTCATATGTCTTCTGAATTGGGGTGAGGGACTGTAATGTAGGGACACTCCACTACAGAGGAGTGTGATGGAAGGGTTAGGGGGTAGAGGGTGAAAGGGCGGGGCTGGCAAGGTGGGAAAGAGGACAATATGAGGGAGATGTAAACTGAAGCAACAAATAAATAAATTTATTTTAAGAATATTCTAATTACAGCACATGCTAGAGAGGTTGTGAAGAAAGGGGAACACTCCTCCATTGCTGGTGGGAGTGCAAACTTGTTCAACCACTATAGAATCAGTTTGGCCATATCTTAGAAATCTTGGAATAGCTCTACATCTTGATCCAGCCATACTTCTTCTGGGTATACATCCAAATGATTCCTCACCAAACCACAAGGACATTTCCTCATCTATGTTCATAGAAGCCTTATTTGTAATAGCTAGAAACTGGAAACAACCCAAATGTCCCTCAAGCGATGAATGGATAAAAAAAAACAACAAAACAAATCAAAACAAAACTGTGGTACATCTACACAATGTCGCTACTCAGCTATCAAAAACAGCAAAATCATGCAATTTGCAGCTAAATGGATGGAATTAGAAAAGCTCAATTTGAGTGACCTAACCCTGACTCAGAAAGAGGCACATGGAATCTATTCACTTACAACTGGGTTTTAGCCATATAGTACCGGATAACTATTCTACAACCAACACACCAAAAGAAACAGGAACATAGACTTTGTTGCCTGTTGATGAGACACTTTGCCCTATTGGTGCTGCTATGTAGTCCCCAGTATATGAGGAGGCTGTTGGCCCTTATGTGAATGCTGAACTGGGGTGGGGGACTGATGTGTGGGGACACTCCACTCTGGAGGAGTAGGATAGAAGGGAGAGGGTGTGAGGGTGGGACTGTGAGGGGTGGAGGCGGAGGGACTGTGATGGAGGTATGGCTTGAAGTAGTGAATAAACATTAAAAAGAATGTCAGGCGCTTCACTATAACTAACTTTATACCATTCATCAGGATGAATACCTAAAATGAGTTGACAATGGAAAACTGTAGGCGTGCTAACATAGTGTAGGAAAGATTTCTTCTTTTTATTCTTTCTGGGGTTTAGCACATGGAATGGCATTGACTACAACTTAGTGTGGGTCGACTCATTTCAGTTAATTCAGTTTAGAAAATAATTTTTTTCTTAAATTAGTCACCTAGATAATTCTATAACATATAAATCTGATAATCAGTGTTAAAAATAAGAGATGTTATAATTTTTGCTATTTTAGAAGACATTTTTTAATTTATTTTTTATTTCTTCAAGTTACATCTCAATCATAATCCCATCCTTTCTCACCCCTCCAGTCCCACCCTCCCACCCTCTTCCCCCTCAACCCACCCATCCTCTTCATTTTTTAAAAATATTTTCCCCCCAACAGCTTCCCTTTTTAGTCCAGCAAATGGTTCTTTCTCTTATAACAATAAACACAAAACAACAGAAATAAATAGGCCATAATTATGAGAATTATATGGT
Organism: Lophiomys imhausi; assembly: GCA_907164525.1. Classification (NCBI taxonomy): domain Eukaryota; kingdom Metazoa; phylum Chordata; class Mammalia; order Rodentia; family Muridae; genus Lophiomys; species Lophiomys imhausi. The sequence goes on along the minus strand of CAJQZJ010034276.1, from coordinate 380,289 downwards.
TTGGCATACATCCCCAATGTCCAGTCCCTATGTTTTTGGCACCTGACTACAACATTCTACTATCTAACCATCTCCATGAGTTTAAAGTTCTATATTTAATTCAGCTTTCATGCTAACTTGCATTACAATTTTAAAAATATCTTCTTAGATGCAAAACATCCTCTTGATTCCTAAACAACTCAAAATTTAACTATGACACTCTAGCTCTCTATTCTTCAACCACCTCAGAGAACTGGCAGGGGAAAATATACCTGATTATATTGGAAGTGCAGGGCCCGCAGCTTCCAAAACTAAGAAATGACATACCAGTGGCTACCTGGACGGTTCCCATTTTCTCTCCATACATTACAGCATAAATCTTCTGCTGTTTGGCTGGTTTCTCTGACAGACATTGATTGTAGAGCAGGAATTATGAAAGACTTGCCTACCCTATCTTGGCAGAGCTAGACTGTTGACTCACCTGCTTCCAAGTTTTGTCCTTTTTGGACAACATTCTGTCTACAGTTGAAGCAAGAGGTTTTTCTTGCCAAGAGATAGGCTTGCCACTAATTCAACCATCTCCCCCTGGAGATTCTTCAATGCTCATCTTCTATTTGGAGTAGAATAAGGGGTGCTGTCAGGAGCTGGCATGTTTCGATATCGAAAAAATCTTAAGTTAAGAAAACATCTTTGAATGCCGTATTCTTCAGATCTCTTGGGGTTTTTGAAGACCCCCTATCTATCTCTTATATTTAGATAAGCAAATGTCACTTGTCTCTTAGCAACTTGATTTCTGATTAACTTAGAAGATAACTGTGATAGACTGTCATAGTACCTTACAAACTGACAAGCTTGAATGACTATTAGTTTGCATTTCTTAATTATCCTAAACAGTTTATGATAGTTGGTAACAAAAGGCCTGAAACTTCACATTTCATTTTTAAGCATCACTAGGTACAATACCTTTAAAAAGTGTTACCCTTAATATTGTATCAATATAAAAAATCAATACCTATGTAGGCCAATACAATCTGAATTTTGCGTCAGTATACAAGGGTCAACTCCATTGTGGCCAAATATAATCTTAATTTGTATCAATATACAAAGATCAATCCTGATATAGCCCAATACAATCTTATTTATGCCTTATTATACAAAGATCAATACCAAGTTATCAAAAAATAATATTAATTTTGTATCAATATACAAAGTTATAAGGGCATATTCAATAATCTGTCCTTTTTTCTTATTCTTTCCTATATTCTATCTATGTCCCATTTTTTCTCAAGTCTGTTCACTCCAGCATAGTAGAGAAAGAAGGATACAGAAAAGAAAATGAGAGAAGTCCCTGGGTCTAACCTCCAAAACCTATTTAACAACTTGTAATCTCTTCTCCTAATTAACAAGATTTTCTATTATCCATCAAATGACCATGGGGGGAAAAACTCTCCCCACCTTCTGGGGATGGGATGTGACTCTCTTAAAATGACTTCCTGATGATTTGAGATGTAGTAAACATGTTTGGGGCCCAAATAAGAAGGAAAAATGATTAAAAATATTAATAGAATCATTTGATGTCCAGTCCTTTTACGCTCAGCTATTAAATATCCTAAGAAGTTCGTAGACAGAAGCTGAACTTCAGGGCTTTACTGAAGTTCTGGCTGGAGCAGTCTGTGGAGCTGAAAAATCTTAGCGATTTTGAGTTGTTGTGGTTGTAGACTTTTGAGGAAACAGCTATTGAGGAAATCTGCAAGGCTGGATCATCTGGGCCACTCATCTTCTTTGGTGTCTGATTCTATTTTCTGTTGAGGTTTCCGTTGTCCAGTTGTCCCTGGATTCCTTGGATGGATGCTTTAAATCTCTGGAAGGATAAGAACAGAGCCCTGGCCTAATCATAACTCTGGGAAACTATCTTTTTTTGGGGGGTGGGGGGTTTAGGTAATATTTTTCCTGGAGCAAATTTTTTTTTTTTTTGGACAACATAAAAAGTATTATCTTTCAATTTGTATTAAAATACAAATTATTTTGATATTTTGGAGCTAAACAAAACTTTAAGTATATATTTTGAGATCTCAAAGGATAATTTGTTTGAATTTCAGCATGCCTTTTGTAAGTAGCTTTTAAACTTCAATTCTTCCAAATCCTATGTGCCTGTCTCTGCATTCTAAGTATTGGGATCAAAGACATGTGGTTCCCAACTGATGGGATTGAAAATACTCCACCACCCCTGGATCGAAGTTTTTCTCTATTTAGAGCTTGTTTTGTGTCAGTCTGACTTTGAGCTCTGAGATCTGCCTGTTTCTGTCTCCAATGTGGTGGGATTCAGGGTGTATACTTCTCTAATGATGGGATTAAGGGTGTGCACCATCACCATCTGTTCCTTGTAACGCTAGAATTTATAAGACAACTAACTCTATAGTGATCCTCCTGCCTCTGCTGGAGTTAAAGGCATGGGCTATCACTATGCATTTCATGTATTTTACCTTTGCTCCAAATTTTTTCAACTCTTGGAGGTTTAGAAAACCAGGTTGAACAGCAGTAACCTTTAATTTATTTACAGTATTTTAAACCTGTTATCTGCTTTTTAATGCCAAACCATGAAAATATCCTATGTATCTACAAAAACAAAAAAAAACCTTTTAAGCTGCTATCAAATTTATGTAATCTATGTGGCCACCTGCATTATCACATTCTAATCTGAAATTAAGCCCATTTTCCTTTCATGCCAGAAAGGCAAGTATACCTTTGGTAAATTATTGTTTGAAATTTTTATATTGGATTTTTATTATATTTTTTAAGCTTGTTAACTCTTTTCTTAAAAAAGTATTATTTTGTTTTCTCAAAACATACTTCTAGAACATAGTTTACTCCCTCCTCCCCTCCTGGCCCCTCCCTTCCTCTCTCCTTCCCTCCTTCCCACCCTCCTTTCCTCCCTCCTTCCCTCCCTACTTGTTCCTCTACTTGATAGTCTCCTTTGACTCAGATGAGGTAGGTCCTCACATATCATCCTCCCTCAGATCTTCCATTGTGGGAGGGCCAAGAGCTTCCACTTGTACTGCGGCTTGATAGGGCATATCATCTAGGGTATGGTGTTTCACTAACCTGCAGCAGATTCCATGACTCACTGGTGGGTAAATTTTTTCCTAGGATAGATATGCTAGGTTGCTATCTATTTAGGTGTGTGGGTTGTAGGATAGTTATCCTGTGATGTATAGTCAATATCCGTTTATAAGGGAATACATACAATGTTTATCTTTCTTGGACTGCATTAGCTCACTTTGGATGAGCTTTTCTAGCTCCATCCATTTGGTTTTGAATTGCATGATTTCCTCATTTCTGATAGCTGTGTAGTATTTCATTGTGTAAATGTACCACAGTTTTTTTTTATCCATTCTTCAGTTGAAGGACATCTGGGTTGCTTCCAGTTTCTGGCTATTACAAATAAAGCTGCTATGAACAATGTTGAGGCAATGTCCTTGTGGTTTCATTTCGAATCTTTTGGATATATGCCCAAGAGGGGTATGGCTGGGTCTTGAGGTAGAATTATTGCCAATTTTCTAAGATATCTCCAGATTGATTTCCAAAATGTTTGCACAAGTTTGCAGTCCCACCAGCAATGGGGGAGTGTTCCTCTTTCTCCACATCCTCGCCAGCATGTGCTGTCATTAGAGTTTTTGTTCTTAGCCATTCTGACAGTTGTGAGATGGAATCTCAGAGTTGTTTTAAGTTGCATTTCCCTGATGACCAAAGATGTTGAACATTTCTTCAAATGCCTCTCAGCGTTTAGAGATTCCTCTTCTATGAATTCTCGGTTTAGCACTGTACCCCATTTATTTATGGGGTTGTTTATTTTTTTGGTGTTTAATATCTTCAGTTCTTTATATATTTTGTATATTAGCCCTATGTCTCATGTTGGGTTGGTGAAGATCCTTTCCAGTCTGTAGGCTGCCGTTTAGTTCTAAGGACAGTGTCCTTTGCCTTACAGAAACTTTTCAATTTTATAAGGTCCCATTTATTGATTGTTTGTTTTAGTGCCTGAGCTACTGGTGTTCTATTCAGGAAGTTGCTACCAGTGCCAATGAGTTTAAGGCTTTTCCCCACCTCTCTTCTATTAATGTTAGTGTGTCCGGATTTATGTTGAGGTCCTTGATCCACTTAGACTTAAGTTTTGTACAGGGTGATGAGTATGGATTTATTTGCATTCTTCTACATGTTGACATCCAATTAGACCAGCACCATTTATTGAAGATGCTTTTCTTTTACCATTGTATGTTTTTGGCTTCTTTGTCAAAAATTAAGTGACCGTGGGTCTTCAATTCGATTCCATTGGTCAACTGGTCTGTTTCTATACCAGTACCATCCTGTTTTTATTACTATTGCCCTGTAGTACAAGTTTAGCTTGAAATCCGGGATGGTGATACCTCCAGATATTTTGTTATTGTACATGATTGAGTTAGCTATTCTGGGTCTTTTGTTATTCCATATGAATTTGAGAATTGTTTTTTCCAGATATGTAAAAATTGAGTTGGTATTTGGATAGGAATCACATTGAATCTGAATATCGCTTTTGGTAAGATGGCCATTTTTATTATGTTGATCCTACCTATCCATGAGCAAGGAAGATCTTTCCATCTTCTGATATCTTATTCAATTTCTTTCTTCAGGAACTTGAAGTTCTTATCATACAGGTCTTTCACTTTCTTGGTTAGAGTTACCCCCAGATATTTTATATTATTTGTGGCTATTGTGAAGGGTGTTGATTCCCTTATTTCTTTCTCAGCCCATTTATCTTTTGTGTAAAGAAGGGCTACTGATTTTTTTGAATTGATTTTGTATCCAGCCATCTATGAAGGGGTTTATCAGTTGTAGGAGTTCTCTGGTAGAATTTTTGGGGTCTCTTATGTATACTATCATATCATCTGCAAATAAGGATACTTTGACTTCTTCCTTTCCAATTTGTATCCCCTTGATCTCCTTTAGTTGTCTTATTGCTCTAGCTAAAACTTCAAGTACTATGTTGAAGAGATATGGAGAGAGTGAGCAGCCTTGCCTTGTCCCTGATTTTAGAGGAAATGCTTTAAGTTTCTCTCCATTTACTTTGATGTTGGCTATTGGCTTGTTGTAAATTGCCTTTATTATGTTTAAGTATGGTCCTTGTATGTCTGATCTCTCTAAGACTTTTAACATGTATGGGTGCTGTATTTGGTCAAAAGCTTTTTCAGCATCCAATGAGATGATCATGTGGTTCTTTGCTTTCAGCTTGTTCATGTGGTGGATTACATTGATGGATTTTCTAATGTTGAACCACCTCTGCATCCCTGGGATGAAGCCTACTTGATCCTGGTGTATGATACTTTTGATATGATCTTGGATTTGGTTTGCAAGTATTTTATTGAGTATCTTTGCATCCATTTTCATAAGGGAAATTGGTCTGAAATTTTCTTTCTCTGTTGGGTCTTTGTGAGGTTTAGGTATCAGGGTGACTATGACATCATAGAATGTGTTTGGCAGTGTTCCTTCTGTTTCTATGTTGTGGAAGAGTTTGAAGAATATTGGTGTTAGCTCTTCTTTGAATGTGTGGTAGAATTCTGTGCTGAAACCATCTGGGCCTGGGCTTTTTTTGGTTGGAAGACTTCTAATGACTTCTTCTATTTCCTTAAGTGTTATAGGACTGTTTAATTTGTTTACCTGCTCTTGATTTAACCTTGGTAGGTGGAATCTTTCAAGAAAATTGTCCATTTCATTTAGATTTTCCAATTTTGTGGAGTACACGTTTTTGAAGTAGGACCTAATGATTCTTTGGATTTCCTCAATGTCTGTTGTTATTTCTGCCTTTTCATTTCTGATTTTGTTGATTTGGATATTTTCCCTCTGCCTTTTAGTTAGTTTAGCTAGGGGCTTGTCTATGTTGTTGATTTTCTCAAAGAACCAACTCTTGGTTTTGTCGATTCTTTGTATTGTTCTTTTTGTTTCTAAGTTGTTGATTTCAGCCCTGAGTTTGATAATTTCCTCTCGTCTGCTCCTCTTGGGAGTGTTTGCTTATTTTTGTTCTAGCTCTTTCAGGTGTCCTTTTAGGTGGCTAGTATGGGAACTCTCCAGTTATTATTCTCCAGTTATTATTTGATATTTTATGTAATTGTAAGAGTACATGTTTCTAATCTAAGATCACATTTTCTTATTTACTGTTAATGTTAACAAAAGACATTGAATCTATTTTCACATACTCTTTACATATATTATTATATATGTGCATACATAATTATTTTAATGTTCTCAGATTCATATTAACTAATAAGTTATTTTTGCCAAAATATCATATTTATCTTAGTCAAATATCCTCTATATTCTTATTTATGTGCAAAATTTATAAGATACTATCTTAAATTTTCAATGCATTTTATTGTACAATTTCTAGAAGCATATTTGGAGATTTGATTGAAACAATTATACTTGCTATTATTAGAAGAAAATAAAATTATTTAATAAGTAATAACATTTCAATTTTACTATGTTATACTGATAATTATTAAATGAAATTATTGAAGAATTATTTAGTCTCCCATCACACTTTATAAAATTTCAAGTAATTATTTGGCCAAATAACTGTGGACCAAGGATATCTGTCATGAATTCTTTTTCAAACCTGGTTCAATTTAAATACTTGTCAAATACTCCTTGTATTCCATACAACAGGTAAGATAGATTTACTTTCAAATTTCTCGTTTTAGTACACATAAATTCCCAGTTAAAGACTATTTTAAGACTGAAATCATAAAGATTAATAATGTGGTAGCTGGGGACTAATCTAGTGTTATTGTTTAGGAGTAACAAATATCCAAATATATATATATATATGATCAAAAGGCATTTAGACAGATATAATCTATCTATTAAACCAGAAAATGGCATTGCTTTATTTCATGTGAAATAATTAGGTATTTGTGAAAAACTCAAATATTTGAATAAAAACATATTCCTCTCTATTTTCTCTATATAGAATTTTCACTTGTGTATGAAATGGTGGCCTCAGCCAGGCTGTGGTGGAGCATACCTTAAATCCCAGCAATCAGGAAACAGAGGCAGGCAGATTTCTGAGTTTGATGTCATCCTCTTCTACTGAGGAAGTTCCAGGAGAGTCATGGCTGCACAGAGAAACCCTGTCTTGAAAATCAAAAGGAAAAGATAAAACGTCTATCAGAAATTATAGAAGCAATATCAGAAACAAAAAATGAGAAACACTGTTTAGTAAGGTTACATTCTCAGCTTAGTTGTAAATACTGATTCTAGGCTCTGTTCATTTCTATTAGCTTGAATTCTATTTCACCAAAACGACATAGTTTTAATTATTTCAGATTGATGTGAAATTTGAACTGAGAGAGTACCTGTTGTACAACTTTGTTCTTTTTTAAAAATAAATATTGGTTATTCAAAACATTAGCTATACTAACAACAACAAAAATGGAGAAACTGCTATGATAATTAGATGAAAAATAGCTTGAACTTTGACAAAGAGTCTACTTGAAAATATTATTCAATCTATGGAGAATGATACACACAGCATATGGAAATAAGTATGAGAGCTTTGTGGCTATATGTTATAGAAAATAGGCACAATTGTGGCTTAAATATTTGAATTTTTCTTCTTGGAAATAATATCCTCAGAAATATTTTTTTTTTTGCTTTTAATATTAGATAAGATATTACAGTCAGGTCACTTAATCTCTCTAGGACAAAGTAAAGTGAGACTATTACTACATAAAACAATTCAAAATTAACAACATATGTTCTAAATAAATGTTATATTGCTCGATACATTGAAATAATCCAATTTATGAGGCTGTATAAAAACATTTATATGAATAATAAAGGTAGTATGTTGTCAGTGATAGTCATAAGAGTGACGGAAAGAATTGTTCTTTTGCAAGGAATGAATAGAGATGTGATTCTTCATTTCGTAATTTAATTTGGTGTATTTCAAGCCTTTCTTTGGAGAGATAACTCTTAATTTATTAGAAAATTGTCAAAGTTTTACAAGGCCCCAAATATGAAATAAAAATTCAAGTGAAGTTTATGTCATTTATATGTATTTTGTGCATCAAAATGTTCCATAAGTCATCATCAACCCAAGTAATTTCCCTTGACTCATGCTCAGTTTAATAATACATCTTTTCCACTTCTTTTTTTTTTAATTTATCAACTTTTTGGCAGTTCATTATTCAGATTATATGTCAAACATTGGAACTTCATACTTGGGCATTGATCAGTTTAACAATTCTCTGATTTATCTACTTAGTGTCAAGCACTGAGCCTGCTGACAGAAAATAGTCTTTTGTGATCACAGTATCACAGAACTCTTCTTGATGGGATATTAACACTTTTAGACATAACTGTGAATTAATGGCTTTTCATGTTGCCTGGAAATGTATCTACATTTGGCTCAGTCACAGTCAGAAAATTATGCAAACTATTTGAAGTGATAGAAGGGAACTGAATTCAACAAACAGTACAAATCAAATGAAAATATTATGTGACTTTCCTTGCTATTATTTTGTGGTCATATTCAAGAGCATTCAACTACTGTGCCCATTTTTCTACTAAAAGAATACTGTATTGAAATAAAATATTCCAAATAATAAAACACAAAATGACTCATGAAAAAATGGAACAAGAATAGACATCACATTTGAATAAATTATATTTAAAGCATATGTTACTTGTATGTATGTTTTTCAGGGCTGACCACTTGGTATTTGATAACTAATTTGCATCCTCTTTTAAGTGGAATTGTGTTTCTTCTGTCCTCAGAATTCTTTAGATTTCTGTAGTTCTTTTTCTAGGATTGAGGCCTTGTTATCTTTTACATTCCCAGTAAAATATCTGATGGTGTCCTTTATCAGCTCATGTTTAGAAAGTCATGTTGGTGAGAATTTATGAGGCTATATATTGACATTACTATGTGTCATACTCTTGCGAAAAACATTCCTCTGGCTTTCACATGTTTTTTTTTTCCCTCTGTTCTGCAATAACTTCTAAGCCTTAGGCACAGGAGTTATGTGAAAGATGTGTTAGTTGAGAATGGTGTCCACAACTATACATTTTGATCAATTGTAGTTTTTGTTATTAGATTTCAATATAAAAATTCTTGTACATAGGTTATCCTATGCAAACCAGTTATATGTCAACACATATACATGTGAGTAACACTAAATGGACTCAGATATGTTTGTGTGCATGTGTGTGCATTTGTTTGTGTGTGTGTGTGTGTGTATAAGAAAGTTTACAGACAAGAGGGATGGGTACAAGAAAGGAGGGGGATGTGGAGAGGAAGAGTAGAAAGGATACACTTCTTATCATTTATGAGATTGTTTAAAATTAAGTTATATATTTAGCAAAATATAGGAAATGTGTCAAAAATATATGAAAATTGCAATACTACCAAAAATTGCCTCAAATATTATTAGTGAAAAACACTAATATTTAGATGTGTCCCTGAAAATTATGATTGTTAATTTTCAAAGTCAATCTGATAAAATGAAGAAATACAAAGAAAATGATCTTAAGATCATTTTGCTGAGACCAAAACTTACACGTGTTATCAAACAAACAGAAGTTGAGCTAGTGTCCAAGGAGAAGTGTTGCCCCAACTGAATATTGCTCATGGTATTGGAAACTACTCTGCACAATATCAGAGGAGGAAAATGTAATTATCAATGTCATTCCTGCATAAGATCTGTGACAAATCACAGTGACCTGCCTACAAGACATATTGATATAATAGTGACACACATATTTGATGATTAACCAGCCACATATTTCAAAAAATTGTACTTAAGACATTGTAGTGGAATTTTAATCCAGCAACATGGTGCGCTGTCAAGGGATCACATCCAAAGACCTAAATTTTGTAATCTGACTTGAATTTAATCCCTGTGGATCTAATATACACGTTTAGTCCCTCTGGCTGGAATTAATCCCTGACAATGATTTTTAATTGACAAAATGATGGATCAGAGAAAGATTTGAAAGAATGAGTCAGATATAGGATACTCCCAACTCTCATTACAGAGAGGCTACTTAAGAACAGCAGCAGCAGCAGCAGCAGCAGCAGAGAGAGAGAGAGAGAGAGAGAGAGAGAGAGAGAGTCATACATACAGACAGACAGCATAGTGCAGTATACTGGAAGACAGTACACAACAAGAATACAGTAGAGTTTGTGGAGACAGTACCGTAAATTGAAAAGTACGGTACAGTTGACTTGAATGCAGTTGAGTCTGTGCAGTTCAGTTCATGGAGTTCAGTTTGTGGAGTTTGGGAGCAGTTTCTCTAAGTAGACCAATTTGGTGAGAAAATAATTTGATCAGTAAGCTTGGAAAGGAGTATTTTGAGAAGAGCTAAGTTGAGCCGGCCAGCCAGAGTTCAGAAAGAACTAGAAAGGGTGAGTTTATTCAGCAGTAATTCTTGGAAGCTGAAAACATTCTAGGCCTAGGTCAGCCAATGGAGGCTGGAAGCTGAAGACTTCAAGATCTGGATTTGCAGTAGGTTAGAGTATATGGAGGCTAGAAGCTTGCCTAGGCCTAGGTGTGGGGATAGTTAGAACAGAGTTAGAAATGCTCTATACTCTTCCAAAACCATGTATTGTAAAACTTGGGTATAGGTCTAATACTATTCCCTCCTCGGAACAAAATAAAACTATAATTTCCACACTCTATAATACTTACACATGGAACTGTTAAAGTAGCCAATAAAAAAGAAACTAGATAGGAAGTGGGCTTCAGAAGGAAAACTACTACTATTATTCTGCTAAAAGAATAAATGAATAAATATGACCTCTAATAATGTACTGTAATACCCATAGCTCAGGGTATCACTCAAACCTCCTCAGGGAATCTTTTTCTTGTAGTAGATGGTATTTAACTCAAAGATCCACAAACAAACAATATGTAGAGACTTAGAGACTTTGAAACAATCAGTCTTAAAAGGAATGTCTTCATCAAATTTCTCTCCTCAAGGCTCAACTGTCTATGGAGAAAAAGTGAAAGATTATAAAATCTATATTTGATGATTCCAAGTAAACACTATCATCCAGAAATTACAAGACTTATGTACATATGAACTCACTAAGACTGTGGGAGCAAATAAAAGGCCTGATAGGTTCAAGTCAGACAAAATCCAGGTCTGGAAAGAGGAAGATAAAATACACATTCCTACCTATGAAACTACTTGCCACTAATACATGGCAGGAATGGAAGATAAGTTTTCTCCAGTGTTGTGTCACTTGGCTTATCAACCACAATCCACATTAGTCCCAATGAATACAAGAAGTTGATAAGCACATAAGAAATTCCATTTGTTTGTCTGTGTGGGAAGGTGTATTGTTTTGTTTGGACATTTAAAAAAAGTTACTGTTTTGTTTTGCTTTCCATTTATTTGTGAGAGAAAGAAAGATTGAAAGAGAGAGAAAAAATATGATATTGGGTATGTAGTCCACTGAGGAATATCTGGGAGGAGTTAAAAAGAATTATCCAAATTGATTATTTGAAAAAAGTTAAAAAGATTATATATATATATAATACATATGGAAATGGTTAAAACTCTTAAAGGAGTGTTCAGGCTTTTAGCTTCAGATTAGGGCTAGCTCTTTATTATTTTGTTTCAGGCTTCCAGCCTAAGACTGAGAAGTCATTAGTTTCAATTACTCACTGAGCTTGTACCCAGCCATTGTGTGACTCCCCAGCTTCCCATCATGTAAATAAATTCACTAAATATTTTTTCTTGCTGTTTTGTATGCAGTTAAATGGTTAGTTCCTCCAGAAAATCCTGGATAAATTATATATGGTGGCATCATACTAATGCCAAAAGTATAATCCTCTGTGAAATTGAACTGATTTGACATTTGTACTTACAGTAGAATTATGCTTTATGCTAAGTAACTGTATAACTTATTTTTATTAATCCCTAAATTTAAAACCTGTATTAAAAACATGTTTTCATGACTTTAAATATTGGCTTAGTTCTTGTCATTATTTATCTTGCAGAGGACCCAGATTTAGGTCCTAGATCCCACTCTGGGTAGCTCATAATTGCCTGTAACTTAATTTCCAGAGGATCTGATACCTCTTCCACTATGAAGCTACATGGTACACATAAACAAACTGAGGCATACAAGAATAAACATAAAATAAAATATCCTTAAAATAATTGTAAATAGGAGCAGATATAAATTTAATAAACATAATTTACAGTTCATAGCAGCTTCATTTGTAATAGCTAGAAACTGGAAACAAGGCAGATGTCCCTCAATGGAAGAATGGATAAAAAATGAATGGAACTAGAAAAGCTCATCCTGAGTGAGCTAACCCAGACTCAGAAAGATGCACATGGCATCTATTCACTTATAATTGGATTTTAGCCATGTATTACAGGGTAACTATGATCCAACCAACACATCAAAAGGGACAGGAACCTAGAACTTGTTTCCTGTTAGTGGGACACTTCATTGTATTAGAGTTGCACTGTAGGCCCGCAGTGCAAGAGGAAGCTCTTATCAGTCATGACTGCTAAAGTGAGGGGGTGTAATATGTAAGGGTAATCCACTCTAGAGGGGTAAGATAGGGAAGGAGAAGATGGGAGGGTGGGACTGGGAGGGGTGGAGAGAAGGGTCTGTGAAGGAGGTATAGCTTAAAGTAATAAATAAACAAAAAACAATAAAAATAAAGACTTGACAGTATGTGAGTCAATATAATGAAGGCCACTTTAGAAGTTGCTTCTAAAGTTTTTAGAATAAAAACTTGATTTTAGAATAAATCAAGCTTTATCTGTACATATATGATAGGTAAATTATCATTTCAAAATCAGAGAAGAAAATTCTTACTTTTAAAGTTTATTTTCAACATTATTTTTTAAGGTGCTGAGACATGAAACTAAACATTAAGTGTATCTCTGGGAGTCCTGTATAAGAGTGAGAGGAGGTGAAGGATGTTGACTATTTCTGCAAATGTCTCACTACCATTAGAGATTCCTCCTTTGTGAATTCTCAGTTTAGATCTGTTTCCTATTTTTTCATTGGAGTATTTGGTTTCATGGTGTTTAATTTCTTGACTTCTTTATAAATTATGGATATTAGCCTTCTTTGGAAGTAGGGTAGGTAAAGATCTTTTCCCAATCTGTAGTTTGCCATTTTGTTCAAGCATGCTTTACACAAGCTTGCAGTTTCACAAGGTCTCATTTATTGATTGTTGGTCTTAGAGCCTGAGCTATTGATGTTCTGTTCAGGAAGTTGTTGCCTGTGCCAATGAGTTTGAGACTTTGCCCCACTTTCTCTTCTATTAGATTCAGTGTGCCAGGACTTATGTTAAGGTCTTTGATCCACTTGGACTTAAGTTTTGTGCAAGGTGATAAGTATGGGTGTAATTTAATTCTTTTACATGTTGACATCCAGTTAGACCAGCACCATGTGTTGAAGATGCTGTCCTTTTTCCATTGTATAGTTTTGGCTTCTTTGTCAAAAATTAAGTGACCATAGGTGTGTGGATTCATTTCTGGGTCTTCAATTTGATTCCATGATCTGCTGGTCTATTACTATAGCAGTACCATGCTGTTTTTATTACTGATTCTCTGAAGTATATCTTGAAATATGGGATGGTGATGCCTCCAGTTTTTGTTTGTTTGTTTGTTTGTTAGTTTGTTTGTTTTTGTTTTTGTACAGTATTGATCTAGCTATTCTGGGTTTTTTGCTATTCCATTTGAAGTTGAGAATTGATTTTTCCAGGTCTATAAATAATTGTGTTGGTATTTTGATAGGAATTGCATTGAATCTGTATATTGCTTTTGGCAGGATGGCCATTTTTATTATGTTGACCCTACCTATCCATGAGCATGGGAGAGCTTTTGCAACTCAAGACAACTCTGAGATTCCATATTTCACCTGTCAGAATGGCTAGGATCAAAAACTCAAAGGACAGCACATGCTGATGAGGTTGTGGAGAATGGGAACACTCCTTCATTGCTGGGGGAGCACAAACTTGTAAAGCCACTACAGAAATCAGTCTGGTGATATCTTAGAAAATTTGGAATAGCCCTACCTCAAGATCCAGCCATACCACTTCTGGGTATCCATCCAAATGATTCCCCACAAATCCACAAGGACATAGCCTCATCTATGTTCATAGCACCCTTATTTGTAATAGCTAGAAACTGGAAACAATCCAGATATCCTGCATCCGACGAATGGATAAAAAAATTGTGGTATGTTTACACAATGGAATACTACTCTGCTGTCAGAAACAAAGAATTCGTGCAATTTGCAGCCAAATGAATGAAATTAGAAAAGCTCATCCTGAGTGAGCTAACCCAGACTCAGAAAGATGTACATGACATCTACTCACTTATAATTGCATTTTAGCCATATAGTACAGGATAAATGTCCTACAACCAATACACAAAAGGATCAGGAACATAGACTTTTGTAACTGTACTTTTAAAATTATTCAGTGCTTATTTATTATTAACTACATTCACTTATACAAATATATAAACACTTTCTTAACTACTAACCCTATAAATTTCTACAACCCCTTTGACCTAGCTACTAAACCTATTGATAACTATTACAACTATTTTCCTAACCTTTTAGAAGGATACAGTCTCTGGGGCAGGTCCTCAGTCATCAGGAACACAGTCTCTGTTGTAGACCCTTTAATGCACTTAGCAGTCCTTTTTCTTCTGGAATATCTCATAGATCCATCAGGGTAAATTGGCTATGGTAGTCTCACCCAAAATAAGGCTTGAGGCTTTCTTCTCTCTGGGATACCTCAGAGGTCTGTAGTCCAACTTATTTCCTTCGCTTCAGCAAATTTGACGCTCTGCCTCAGTCCTTAAAGCTGGCCACAGTTTCCTCAGTTTCATTTAGGCAACTGTTCCGACAGGTCAAACCCCTCTAGGCAAAAGCTGAGCCACAGGGTTTAGTCCTTGGCCTTTTGCTGTCTTGCTGAGGCTTTCTTTGCTCACCAGCTTCTTTCTGCCTCAGGGAGATCCGGCCATCAATTCACCAGCACTTTTTCCATCAGAAGATACTAGCTGTCCTTATTGTGTGAGGAATCACTATCATTGGAGCTCTCTAGAATGGGAGGCCCTCTTGGCTCCCTGCACTGTCCTTAAATAGGATCTTTCCTTGTTCCACCTGTTTCAGCTTAATTTGGGCTCTTCCCACTTAGCAGCTGAAAGCAATGCCAGGCCAAATACTTTGTTTCTAGTCCATTAAGTCTTTCCTGTTTTTCCTAGCTTCAACCTTGCTTTTTAGTCCATTAAGTCTTTCCTGTTTTTCACCTGCCTTCACCCTCGATTTTTAGTCCATTAAGTCTTTCCTGTTTCCTGTTTTTAGTTCACAAGCTGATAAACTAATTGGTCACAACCAAGTTGATCTTCATGCCCTGAATTAAGAGACTGTATCAGAAAACCCTAGGTATTTACTAACTCCCTAAATATCCCCCTTCTTGTAAAATAAAAAAATAAATCTAAAATCATAACAACATATACAATGTAAATAAATTGTCTGTGTGCAATACATAAACAATAACTTTGAATTTTCATCAATGTACATTAAAGTAAGAGTTAAAATAACCTTAAATTTCTCACAATACATAGTTGTATTTACATCTTTTGACAATCAAAAGACATGCAAATGAAATGATTTTAAATTCTTATCAATAAACTTAGTTTTCTAATACATACAAAACATTTTTTAAACTTGCATCAATAAACAGAATCGTAATTTTCTAACAATATAAACAAAATAATATTTCACTCCAAGTCTTACAGTTCCATTCATTATATCCATTCATCGCAAACATCATAAACAATAGACAACCACAATACCTAAGATATGACAACAAAAAATTTTCATCCAACTCCTGGATATGAAGTTGAAAATATTTTTTGGGTACCCTTTAAAAATTGAGATATTGGCCAATTCCCAGGATAGCCAGCTGTAGCTTTTTGTTGTATAATCTCTATATGGTCAATCATTTTGGGCTAGCCTTTTTAAAGTTGATTTGCATGCTCTTTTTTTTTTGAAAAAATTAATAATTGAAGCAGTCTGTTAGGCTGAATCATTTGGCCTATTTGTCTTGATATTGTCATTCAGACTTTGGATCTGAAAATAAGTTTTTTTCTCTAAGTTTAAGGAGGAGAAAGGCATAGATTAATTTTGTAAGTCCATTTAAAGCATAAACTCCATCCATGCTAAATGAAATAATGGAATATTATGAACATCGGACGTTTCTTACCATACAAAGACATTTATGTCTCAACTAATAACAGGCTCTCCCTGGTCAGGTCTAATCTTTATAAGTTTTGTTTGTAACCACATTTTCTCATTTCCTGTCGTTACATATGCATATCCATGTCCTCATCTTAAAACTAGTTCAAGTTTCCATTCTAAAGTCAAAATATCCTTTAGTATATTGGTTGATTTAGTTCCTCAGGTTTTTTATTCTATAACCCAGTGTCTCTCAACTGCAGTAGTACCTTTTTCACCAATATTCAAAAAATTCAGGGTTAGTAAAGCATTGTGCAATCTGTCCCTGGGATTCTTTAATTCCCCTTTTTGTTTATTAAGCACATCTTTTAAGGTACAATTAGCTCTTTCTACAATTGCTTTTCCTGTAGGATTGTGTGGGATACCATTAATATGCTTTATATTTTAATAGGCAAAGAATTGTTTCATTTTTTAGATACATATGAAGGAGCATTATATCTTAATTTATGCAGGTATACCCATGAATGTCATTATTTCTAATAAATGTGAATTAACACAATCAGTCTTTTCAGAACTTAAAGCAATTGCCCATTGAAACCCTGAGTATGTATCAATGGCACGATGTATGTACCTTTGTTTTACAAATTCTGCAAAATGAAATACATCCATTTACCAAATATCATTCTTTTTAGTACCTCTATGGTTACTACCTGCAGGTAATGGAATTTGGTTATAAAAAGAACATGTAGGACACTTTTTAATTATTTCTTAGGCTTGCTGCCAAGTGATATAGAATTTTCTCTTTAAACCTGAGCTGTTAACATGATGTTTTTCATGAAATTTGGAAGCTTCTAGCATATTTCTTATTAGTAAGTGGTCAACCTCCTCATTTCCTTGTGCCAATGGACCTGACAAACCTGTATGAGACCGAATATGAGTTATACATAGTGAGTTGTTTCTACTTCTGGTGACCTGTTGCAATTGAATGAATAAAGAAGTTAATTATGAGTATTCAGGAATGAATTCAGCAGTTTCTATATTCAACATAACTCTTTCTGCATATAGATAATCAGTAATTATGTTAAGAGGCTCAGAAAAATCTAATAACACCATAAAGATTGTATACAATTCTGGTTTTTGAACTGATGTATATGGACTTTTGATTACCTTGCTGATTTTGTCTGTTTTATAACCTGCCATTCCCATTTTGTTAGCATCAGTATAGAAGGTTGGTACATCAAGAATTGGCATTTCCTTTACAATACATGGAAGAATCCAATTAGTTCTTTTTATGAATTATATGCATTTGCTTTTTGGAAATTTGTTGTTAATTTCTTCTAGGTAATTACTTCAGGCTCTTTGCCAATCCTCATTGATTACCCACCAGGACCTAATCTCAGCATTAGTAAGAGGCACTAATATTTCAGCTGGGTCCATTCCTGACAATTGATGTAATCTTATCCTACCTTTCACAATTAATTCTGTTATCTTTTCTAAGTATGTCTTTAATTTTTTACTTTGCTTATGTGGTAAGAAAATCCATTCCATAATACTATCTTCCTGTTACATAAGAAGTCCTCTAGGAGAATGAGTTGATGGCAAAATGACCAAAATACAATCAAGTTCAAGATCAATTCGATCTACATATGCATCCTGTAATCTTTGTTCTACAAGAGGTAGTTCTTTTTCTGCTTCAGCAGTTAAGCATCTTGGACTATTTAGATTTGAATACCCTTGTAATGTCTGAAACAAATTAATTAACTCGTACGTACTTAATCCAAGAGTAGGTCTCAGCCAATTAATATCTCCCATTAATTTTTGATAATCATTAAGAGTTTTCAATTGGTCTCTATAGATCTGTACCTTTTGTGGTCTTATTCTTTGTTGACTTATCTTATAGCCCAAATAGTTGACTGATTCTAATGCTGGTATTTTACAGAGATTATTTAAGGAAATGCAGAAAATTCTACCACTGTGGGGTTTCAAATTGCTCCTAAAAAAATACAAAGAGGAGATTCAGTCAACAAAATATCATCCATATAATGATAAATAATAGATTGAGGAAATTGCCTACAGATTATTTCCAATGGTTTTTGTACAAAATATTGACATAAAGTTGTACTATTCAACATTTCCTGTGGAAGCAATTTCCAGTGATACCTCTTGATTGGCCTACTATTATTAAAAGTAGGTACAGAGAAATCAAACCTTTTCCTATCATTTTTATGCAACAGAATTGTGAAAAGCAATCTTTTAAATCAATTACTATTAAAGGCCATGACTTTGGTAATAAAGAAGGTAATGGTATACCAGATTGCAAAGGCCCCATTGGCTGAATTACTTTATCCACAGCTCTTAAATCTGTTACCATTTTCCATTTTCATGACTTATTTTTTACCACAAATACTGGAGAATTCTATAGGCTGGTAGACTGTTCTATATGACCAGCTTTCAGCTGCTCTTTTACCAATTTCTCAAGAGCTCCAATTTTTCTTTTGTTATGGGCCACTGCTCTTGCCACACCAGATTATTTGATAGCCAATTCAAGGGTAGGGCTGTTGGAATTTCAGCAGTGGCCCCTAGTATAAATTTGGAAACTCCATGCCTGGGGTGTCCTGTGTTTGGACACTGGACACAACTTGTGATTGCTCTTGAGTATTCATATCAATACCTTCTATTTGGACATCCATCATTTCATCATTTGCTGTTTCTGGGGTTTCAGGAATATTAATTTGAGTATCCCACTGTTGTAGAAGCTCTCTTCCCCATAAATTTATAGGTATGTCAGCCACATAAGGTATTAATTTCGCTTTTTCTCTTTCCAGTCCAACACATTCAATCCATTCTACACTTTGCTTAACATGGGATAATTTATCAATCCCTATAAAATGTGTAGGGACCTTTTGAAGTGGCCAATTTTGATTCCAAGAATTGTGAGATAGTATACTGACATCTACTCATGTGTCCACCAATCCTTCAATTTCAGTTTCATTCATTCATACTTTTAATTTTGGTCTCTGGTCAGTCACCATTGTTTGCCAAAATACACCTTTTTCAGTACTCCCAAATGTTCTTGCTTTTTGTATTGGAGCAGATTTGCTCTTAGCATATGGAAAAAACAGCAGCTGAGCAATTTTATCCCCTGCCTTAATCATCACCTCTTTCCATACGGATATCATAATTTTAATTTCTTTTTTTACAATCTCCATCTTTAACACCTGGATGTACCAAAAATCTTTGACAAGTGATTCCCCCTTTTCCAAAGATTAAACCTATTTTCCCTGATGGTAAAGGACCATAAATGCCTGTGGTCAATGTATAACATTTATCTGTTTTGCATAATGTAATGGACATGTCTGTGGCCAGATCTAAAGCTGTACTGCCTTCATTAACATGCAAACGATGACCACATTTAATTTTGTTCTTCTTAATTCCTTATTTCCCTCTGAGTGGCTGATAGATGATGGTTCAGATTTTTTTATTTGGGGCCTTTAACTGGTAGGCCCCTCCCCTAGTTTCCCTGCAAGGGATTACTTGTGACATGTTTTTGATCTATAATCCCAGGACCAGTGTTAACCCTTTCCACACTGAGTACAAAAACCTGGAAACCTTGACCTTTCATTGTTATCAGAAACCATTTGTTTCCTGTTATGACCACATACTGTAGAACCATGATACCTGTTATTTTTAGCTCTGAAATCAGTTTGAGCTCTGGAATTTGTAGCTGTACAATCTTTTTGGAAATGACCAAATTCACCACATTTAAAGCATCAATTAAAACCACTAGCAATGGCTTGTCCTATGATATTAGCCTGATATTCTTGAGAATTAATATCTGTTGTTTCTCTTATCCAGTCATCTATTGGGGCTCCTCGAGCTTTTAATGGTCTAATTTTTTCTTTGGCATTGAACAATGGCATTTTCAAATGCCAAGGTATTTATTAACTCTTATCGGATATCAGGGTTTTGTACATCTCTCTCCACAGCTAAAGTCAACCTTTGTAAAAAATCAGTAAATATTTCTTCTGGACCTTGTGTAATCTTAATATATGAAACATATCTTTCTCCATTTTCTGTAATCCTGTCCCAGGCCCTTAAAGCTGCATTACGGCGTTGATCAATTACAGTATCATCCATGTGAATTTGTTCCCTTAAGTCAGCAGACCGTCCCTCACCAAGTATTTGATCAGTTTTAACATTTATTCCCCTTTCCATATTTTGTTGTGCTAACTTTGCAGCTTCATATCTCCACCATGAAAACCATTGTAATTGCTGGCTACCTTCCAGCACTGCTGATACCAGTCCCTTCCAATCCTGAGGAATGACTCTATGGTGCATTGCCAGTTATTAAGCATTTACTTGACAAAGCCTGAATGGATACCATAAGACACAATATACTCTTTGAATTGTTTCAAATCTAACATATCAATTAGATACCATGTTAATTCGGAATTGGGTTGACCTTCATTAATACCAGGCCTATTTTGATAAATTACTGGAAAAGCTAATGGTGCCTGTGGAGTACCAATCGGCTCCTATAAGGGTGCACTTGGTTTCACACCATTACTTGCCTGATCTTCTGCTGTTGTTGTCTCATGTAACAGCTTTAGAGACCTAGATAGGAAAGTATGAGGTACAGGATGGAGCCATACCGCACCATGCATTGCAATTCCTCCTGTTTCTCTATTTCAACCATTGGCAAGTTGTCAGTGGCAGTTACCATCTTTGGCAAATTTTTCTTTAGCTCCTCAATCTGCTTTTGCAAACTTTGTAATTGTGAGGCTGACTTCTTTATGATAAGCCAATAAAAGATGAAAAAGCAAACAACGTAAAACATTCGCTCTGACTGGAAAATAGGAAAGAATTCAGCTGCAAACATTGTCATTTTGTCAACCACAAGTTCCATAGTTTCAAAATTTGCAGTTTCCTCTACCGTTTTGAAAGCCAAGTTACCCATAATGTCCCATGTTGTGTGCCACTGGTAACTGAACTTTTTAAATTATTCAATGCTTATTTATTATTTACTATATTTAATTATACAAATATATAAACATTTTCTTAACTACTAACCCTATAAATTCCTACAACCTCTTTGACCTAGCCACTAAACCTATTGATAACTATTACAACTATTTTCCTAACCTTTTAGAAGGATACATTCTCTGGGGCAAGTCCTCAGTCGTCAGGAACACAGTCTCTGTGGTAGACCCTTTAACACACTTAGAAGATTTTGTTACCTATTTAGGGGATAATTTGCCCTAGGAGTGTTACCATGTTGGCCCCCAGTGCAAGAGGAAGCACTTAGCCCACATATGACTGTTGAACTGAGAGGGTCTGATATGTAGGGACACTCCACACTGAAGGAGTGGGAAGGGTGGGAGAGGGAGGAGTGGGTGGGAGGGTGGAACCGGGAGAAGTGGAATGAGGGCACTGTGATGGAGATGTAACTTGAAGCAATAAATAAATAAATGTATATATATATATATATATATATATATATATATAGAGAGAGAGAGAGAGAGAGAGAGAGAGAGAGAGAGAGAGAGAAAGAGAGGAAGAAAAGAGGGAACCGGAGGGGACAAGATCACCACATGAAATCCAACAGAACAAATCAGTCTAGACCCCTAGAGGTTTACAGAGACTGAAACACCCCCCAAAATGCATATATAGACTGGACATAGGCCCCTACACATATACAGATGAAAGGCAGTGTGGTCTTCATGCCAAAACCTTAGCAAATTGAGCTAGACAGGGTTGGGTAGCAACCTCTGGCATGGACCCTGTCTAGCCTTAGTGGAACACCTTACCCTAGCTGAGCTGCCTTGTCAGGCCCAGAGCAAAAGGAAATGATTAGCTCTGATGAGACTTGATGAACAGAGGTGGGTTGGTATTTTGGGGGCTGTCCTCATCAGAGGAAAAGGAAAGGGAGGAGAGGGGGGGCAAGAGGGATGAAGGATGGGACCAGGCAGGAAGTAAGGAGTGTTGTGTGATGGAGATGTAAATTGAATAAAGAAAGAAAGAAAGAAAGAAAGAAAGAAGGAAGGAATTCAATACAAACAACAAAATTTCATCCACTTTGGATAAAACATTGAACTGATTCTTCTCGAGATTAACAACAATTCATTTTAATTTGGAAGCTAAAGTTTAATGATTGAATATTTAACTACTTATGTATATATTCTGGATATTATGGAATTACAAAATATTTAAAACAAGTCAAATATGTCTTCAATATGTTTTTCTTTATTTCCTCTGGTTAACCCTAAAAATCAATATTATATATCTGTTAAAACCATTTTCTTTTAAAATAAATAATAGAGAATTATTTAGTAAATTTTATGGAAAAGCTTTCACTGTCTCAAAAAGTTAGAGGTGGTACATCACTAAAGTACATTAAAAGGTTAATGTAAGTAAGTGTAATGTCAAATCAAAATTTTCCTTCAATTTCTGAACTTCATAGTGCTCATCTGTGCTTGACTTATACACAGTGTAGACAAATGTAAAAGAAAATTATTGAATATACTTTATTGATAGAAACAAGTCATTTTAGTTATTTGACTTAGATACATTTTCTAACGTATCTTAAGAAAATTCCTAAAATTTTGCATAAAAACCATTCATTTTAAATAAATTATAATTTGATTGAAAAACTACCTGGACCTAATTTGTTCCATTATATGTAATAAATAGACTATTATTAAATAATAAGTAAATGACAATGTTATAAATAAGATGATCTCATCTGCAAATAGCTGATATGTTTACCTAAGCATCTATTTGGGTACAATATTAAACTGTTTTCATTCTAGTCACCCACTATATGTCCGGGTGTACTACGTGTGTGTGTGTGTGTGTGTGTGTGTGTGTGTGTGTGTGTGTGTGTGTGTGTGT